>JZKD02S0150247.1:0-23596 GCA_000966675.3 Picea glauca
GCACTGGTTATTCTGGTTATGTATTAACATCTGAGACTTCTTGCCTTATGAATGTCAACTTCTTTCCATGTCTTTGTTTATATTGTATTAGAACAGCTCGGAATTGGAGGATCCAGTCGAGTTGTGACTGTTTTAGGATGATGTAGGTTGGATCACTGTAACAGTCACGTTGTTTCTAATCAGTCTCTGTGTTTTTCTTAGCGCTGAGTGACTTGGAATTGGAGGATCCAGTCAATTCACCTCTTTAGTTACCCGAATCTCTGAACCAAGAGGATCTTGCATTTAGAGTTTTTCTTCTGCAAACTGCTGAAAAGCCCGTTGCCTAAGGTATTTTTTCTCACTCCTCTCACCAAGTCTTCCACTTGCCCATTTTACAATCATCTACTGACTGAAGTTAGATCAAGACCTCCTTTGTTCTTTACATACCAGACCCAGTCCCCGAGCTAGAGTGATTCCATCCTGAGTCTCTACCCATTTGATCACCCATTAAAACAATCATGACATAAAACTGATGGGCATTGGGCTCTATTCCTACAAGCAATCCAGGAGTGACTTCTGACGCTAACATTTCTGGCACTGTTGCCGGGGACGAAGTTGAAAATTTTCCCCAGGATTGAATGACATTGAGCCTCTGATTCCGAAGGTGCATCGGGTATCAGAGCCTTTGAAGATTTCTACTGTGCACCTAACGACTCCATTGTGATGACTCCACTGGGGAGAACTTTCTCTATTAATTGTGGCTTTTAGAGGTAGACACACGCAGTCTCATCCACAACTACCTCTAGTTACACCAGAAACTGATCTGGAGGTGGTTCTTAGAAAAGGAAAGAACTCTGAAGAAGAAGATTCCATCGCCGAACTAGGTAATCCACCATCTCCTTCTGTAGGAACTCCATTTTCTCCTCCTCAGTTTCTCAATAGGCCTCCTTCAGAGGTTTCCCGTTTCTTGAATTTCGGGAGTGTTCCTGCTGAGTTTTCCCCTCTTGGTCTGGGATTGGAGGGAGAAACCCTTATCACTCCCCTCTCCTCTGAAGCTGTACCCTGGCGTAGACCCAGGACTATAGAAGATTTCCCCACGCCTAGTTTTACTACTCTTGCGCAAAGAGGAGCACCTGCTGACTTGAGATTGCTAGCCTTCTCCTTAAATCCCCTCTTGTTTCCCACTCCACTTTGAGACTCACTCCCAGTAGCCCCTTCGCAAACTCCTTCTCCTCCAAGCTCTCCTCCACCTAATATTCCTATGGTTGGTGCTAATCCCCCTCTGAATAGAATGGACGTCATAGTTGATGCCAGATATGCTCCCTTAATCCTACCTCATCCTATGAATCCTCTCCCTACTGGAGATTACTTGAAGTATATGCCCAAGTTCACTAGGGAAGGGGACATAACTCTGGAAGAGCACCTGGCTTCTTTCTACAGTTATGATGACAACCTAAACATTGAAAATGAAGATGTCTGGATGAGAGTCTTCATCCAGAGCCTGGATGGCGAGGTGAGGAAATGGTTTAGAGGATTAGCCCCTAGATCTATTGCTGGGATTGAAGCCCTGGATAGTGCTTTCCTGAGGCAATGGGGAGACAGGAAGGATTTCATGTATTACATGAAAGAGTTCGGGTCTTTGAAGAATATGGAAGGAGAGTCTATCTCTGACTTCTCCAAAAGATTCAATAATATGTATAATAAAATCCCTGCCGAAATAAAGCCTTCAGAAGCCTCAGCCAAGATTTCTTATGCTAGTGCGTTTGACCCCGTTTTTTGTCTGTTATTGAGAGAAAGAAGAGCCACCTCCTTAGCTTAAATGAAAGATGTGGCCATAGAAGTGGAATACAATGTATTAGCAGCTGATAGACTAAGAAACAAGACCGACGCAGACAGAAAAAGGGGAAGGTCGGAAGCCTCAACTTCTGGCCCATCGGTGCCCTACCCTCAAGTGGATGAGCTGACTAGGATGGTAAAGTCTCTGTCTGAAGAGATGGAGAAAATGAAGGTGGAAGGGAGGCAAGCATACAAGGGCCATAAGAACACTGAAAACAAAGGAGGTTTCAGGAGGCCGAACAATATTACTCCTCCGACTGTGCAAAGGGAAATGGGAAGAGACAGAGAAGATCAGAAAATTCAGCCCCCCTTTCAAAACAATTTTGTGGCTGAGGGGGAAGAAAGGGAAACATATGAGCTAGACCCTGAAATCCATTTCTTTGAAGACACCCCTCCTTTTCCTCATCTCACTCAATCAGCATACGAGGAGTCACTCATGGATAGTCAGCTAAATGAACTGAGTAAAGGGGACAAGGCTAGTGGCCGCCAAGGCAGGTATGACCTGAGGTCCCAGAAGAAGACAGGAGCACTCGAGGTTCCTGAGCAGTCCACTAGATCAGAGAAGCCTACTAATGAGGTAGCGGATAGTCATAGAGGTAAGAAGACTCAATTCCCCTCTCCCATAGTTCAGAGTCATGTTCCCGAAATAAGAGAAATCCCAAAGCTCTCGTCTTCTTTTAATTTCGAGCATGAAATTTAAAAAATCAGAATCCCTGTGCCCCTGATAGAATTGATTAAACATGAATGTTTCAAGAAACGCTTCTTTGGGATTTTACATTCTGAGGTCTCAAGCCTTCCCATAAAATCGATCAATTTGCAAGATGAAAAGCCTACAGTTATTCTAGGTCCTATGTTAGAAGACAGGAATGACTCATCCCCTCCCTTCTACACTTCCTTGAACATACATGACAAGATACTGCACAACTGTTTGATGGATTCAAGGGCTTCTCACAACCTCATGCCCAAAACCGTCATGGAAGAGTTAGGGCTAAAAGTCACCCAAGCCTATCTTGACCTCTATTCCCTTGAATCCAGAAAGGTTCAGTGTCTAGGAGTTATCAAAGACTTGGTCGTGACCTTGTTTCAGCTGCCCATGAAAAGTGTGGTCATGGATATTGTAGTAGCCGATGTCCCCCCCAAGTTTGGTATGTTGTTATCAAGATCTTGGATAAAAATACTGGGGGGAACTTTGCAAATGGACCTCACATATGCTAGTATCCCAGTGTTTGGAGGAGAGCATAGAAGGCTATATAAAGAAGCCCAACTGGCCCATATAATCAGTGATGAGGCCAACCCTACCAACCATCCCATTTTTTCCTTAGACACTGATTTAGGTTCCAGTGTGCTACAACTCACCAATGCTCCTGAACCTCCTCTTAAACTCAGAAATTAGCCCACCATTTCCCCTAAATTTTGTCCCTCCATCACCCCTGTCTGTAAAATGTTCTTTGATGGAGCCTCTTCTAGGGAAGGTACTAGAGATGGGGTGGTTTTTGTGTCACCCACTCAGGAAACCATATCTCTATCATACAAGCTGGAATTTGAAGCTACCAACAATGTGGCAGAGTATGAATCTCTCATCCTAGGGTTGAAAGCCACAAGGGAAATGGGAATTCAGGAGGTAGAAATGTTCAATGATGCAGAGTTGGTGGTCCAACAAATCAAAAACGCTTATCGGGCTAAGCATCCTCGACTCAGAAGCTACAGAAATGAGGTGTGGGACCTAGTTGACAGTTTCTTCTTGGCATTCAACATTTCTTTCATTCCAAGAGAGAAGAACACAGTGGCAGATTCCTTGGCTACATCAACAGAAAATTTCAAAGTACCCTTGCCGCCCAAATTAAGATACGATGTGGAAGTAAAATACAGGCCCTCCATACCTGACAACATCAAACATTGGAAGGTATTCGAGGATGATCTCGAGATCAAGAATTTCTTGGAGACTGTCGAAGAATTTTTAGAGATGCATATCGATCAAGACTCCGTCTCTGAAAAAAATCTTGATGGGGGTAATTTTCTGAATAAGATCGCAGAGCGTAACATTGTACAACTGACCAACAATCATATTCCAAGAGGATTGGTTCCTTTGGAAAGGATTTTTGATAAAAATGATGTATCATTAAAAGGAGAGACCTCGGAGGATGACACTGGTACTATTCAATGCAACATTGGGACCGAGAACAAGCCCAAGTTTGTCAAATTGTCAAGAAGTCTGACAGAGGAGCAGAGGTCCGAATACACTGAAATTTTGAGGGAATTTGCTGACGTGTTTTCCTGGACCTACGAGGACCTCAAAACATATGAAACTTCTTTCATCGAGCATAAAATCCCATTAAAAGAGGAGGCAAATCCATTTAGGCAGAAGCTGAGACAGTTCAACCCTATGCTGCTACCTATCATGGAGAGGGAAGTGAAGAAGTTGCTTCAAGNCCATCTCCTTCTGTAGGAACTCCATTTTCTCCTCCTCAGTTTCTCAATAGGCCTCCTTCAGAGGTTTCCCGTTTCTTGAATTTCGGGAGTGTTCCTGCTGAGTTTTCCCCTCTTGGTCTGGGATTGGAGGGAGAAACCCTTATCACTCCCCTCTCCTCTGAAGCTGTACCCTGGCGTAGACCCAGGACTATAGAAGATTTCCCCACGCCTAGTTTTACTACTCTTGCGCAAAGAGGAGCACCTGCTGACTTGAGATTGCTAGCCTTCTCCTTAAATCCCCTCTTGTTTCCCACTCCACTTTGAGACTCACTCCCAGTAGCCCCTTCGCAAACTCCTTCTCCTCCAAGCTCTCCTCCACCTAATATTCCTATGGTTGGTGCTAATCCCCCTCTGAATAGAATGGACGTCATAGTTGATGCCAGATATGCTCCCTTAATCCTACCTCATCCTATGAATCCTCTCCCTACTGGAGATTACTTGAAGTATATGCCCAAGTTCACTAGGGAAGGGGACATAACTCTGGAAGAGCACCTGGCTTCTTTCTACAGTTATGATGACAACCTAAACATTGAAAATGAAGATGTCTGGATGAGAGTCTTCATCCAGAGCCTGGATGGCGAGGTGAGGAAATGGTTTAGAGGATTAGCCCCTAGATCTATTGCTGGGATTGAAGCCCTGGATAGTGCTTTCCTGAGGCAATGCGGAGATAGGAAGGATTTCATGTATTACATGAAAGAGTTTGGGTCTTTGAAGAAGATGGAAGGAGAGTCTATCTCCGACTTCTCCAAAAGATTCAATAATATGTATAATAAAATCCCTGCCAAAATAAAGCCTTCAGAAGCCTCAGCCAAGATTTCTTATGCTAGTGGGTTTGACCTCGATTTTTGTCTGTTATTGAGAGAAAGAAGAGCCACCTCCTTAGCTCAAATGCAAGACGTGGCCATAGAAGTGGAATACAATGTATTAGCAGCTGATAGACTAAGAAACAAGACCGACGCAGACAGAAAAAGGGGAAGTTTGGAAGCCTCAACTTCTGGCCCATCGGTGCCCTACCCTCAAGTGGATGAGCTGACTAGGATGGTAAAGTCTCTATCTGCAGAGATGGAGAAAATGAAGGTGGAAGGGAGGCAAGCATACAAGGGCCATCAGAACACTGAAAACAAAGGAGGTTTCAGGAGGCCGAACAATATTACTCCTCCGACTGTGCAAAGAGAAATGGGAAGAGACAGAGAAGATCAGAAAATTCAAGCCCCCTTTCAAAACAATTTTGTGGCTGAGGGGGAAGAAAGGGAAACAGATGAGCTAGACCCTGAAATCCATTGCTTCGAAGAAACCCCTCCTTTTCCTCATCTGACTCAATCAACATACGAGGAGTCACTCATGGATAGTCAGCTAAATGAACTGAGTAAAGGGGACAAGGCTAGTGGCCGCCAAGGCAGGTATGACCTGAGGTCCTAGAAGAAGACAGGAGCACTCGAGGTTCCTGAGCAGTCCACTAGATAAGAGAAGCCTGCTAATGAGGTAGAGTATATTCATAGAGGTAAGAATACTCAATTCCCCTCTCCCATAGTTCAGAGTCATGTTCCCGAAATAAGAGAAATCCCAAAGCTCTAGTCTTCTTTTAATTTCGAGCATGAAATTCAAAAAATCAGAATCCCTGTGCCCCTGATAGAATTGATTAAACATGAAGGTTTCAAGAAACGCTTCTCTGGGATTTTACATTTTGAGGTCTCAAGCCTTCCCATAAAATCGATCAATTTGTAAGATGAAAAGCCTGCAGTTATTCTAGGTCCTATGGTAGAAGACAGGAATGACTCATCCCCTCCCTTTTACACTTCCTTGAACATACATGACAAGGTACTGCACAATTGTTTGATGGATTCGAGGGCTTCTCACAACCTCATGCCCAAAACCGTCATGGAAGAGTTAGGTCTAGAAGTCACCCAATCCTATCATGACCTCTATTCCTTTGACTCCAGAAAGGTTCAGTGTCTAGGAGTTATCAAAGACCTGGTCGTGACCTTGTTTCAGCTGCCCATGAAAAGTGTGGTCATGGATATTGTAGTAGCCGATGTCCCCCCCAAGTTTGGTATGTTGTTATCAAGATCTTGGATAAAAATACTGGGGGGAACTTTGCAAATGGACCTCACATATGCTACTATCCCAGTGTTTAGAGGAGAGCATAGAAGGCTATATAAAGAAGCCCAACTGGCCCATATAATCAGTGATGAGGCCAACCCTACCAACCATCCCATTTTTTCCTTAGACACTGATATAGGTTCCACTGTGCTACAACTCACCAATGCTCCTGAACCTCCTCTTAAACTCAGAAATTAGCCCACCATTTCCCCTAAATTTTCTCCTTCCATCACCCCTTTCTGGAAAATGTTCTTTGATGGAGCCTCTTCCAGGGAAGGTACTAGAGCTGGGGTGGTTTTTGTGTCACCCACTCAGGAAACCATATCTCTATCATACAAGCTGGAATTTGAAGCTACCAACAATGTGGCAAAGTATGAAGCTCTCGTCCTAGGGTTGAAAGCCACAAGGGAAATGGGAATTCAGGAGGTAGCAATGTTCAGTGTTGCAGAGTTGGTGGTCCAACAAATCAGAAATGCTTATCGGGCTAAGCATCCTCGACTCAGAAGCTACAAAAATGAGGTGTGGGACCTAGTTGACAGTTTCTTCTTGGCATTCAACATTTCTTTCGTTCCAAGAGAGAATAACACAGTGGCAAATTCCTTGGCTACATCAACAGAAAATTTCAAAGTACCCTTGCTGCCCAAATTCAGATACGATGTGGAAGTAAAATACAGGCCCTCCATACCTGACAACATCAAACATTGGAAGGTATTCGAGGATGATCTCGAGATCAAGAATTTCTTGGAGACTGTCGAAGAATTTTTAGAGATGCATATCGATCAAGACTCCATCTCTGAAGAAAATCTTGATGGGGGTAATTTTCTGAATAAGATCGCAAAGCGTAACATTGTACAACTGACCAACAATCATATTCCAAGAGGATTGGTTCCTTTGGAAAGGCTTTTTGATAAAAATGATGTATCATTAAAAGGAGAGACCTCGGAGGATGACACTGGTACTATTCAGTGCAACATTGGGACCGAGAACAAGCCCAATTTTGTCAAATTGTCAAGAAGTCTGACAGAGGAGCAGAGGTCTGAATACACTGAACTTTTGAGGGAATTTGCTGACGTGTTTTCCTGGACCTACGAGGACCTCAAAACATATGAAACTTCTTTCATCGAGCATAAAATCCCATTAAAAGAGGAGGCAAAGCCATTTAGGCAGAAGCTGAGACAGTTCAACCCTATGCTGCTACCTATCATGGAGAGGGAAGTGAAGAAGTTGCTTCAAGCTCAGATCATTGTACCGCTGAGGTATTCAGAGTGGGTGGCCAACTTGGTGCCAGTAAGGAAAAAGAGTGGAGAGATCTGGCTCTGTGTAGACTTTAGAAACCTGAACAGGAGCTCACGAAAGGATAACTACCCCTTACCAAATATGGAACATATACTGCAGAGGGTAACAGGAGCTTCCAGGATGTCCATGATTGAGGGTTTCTCTGGCTACAATTAGGTCTCTCTCCTGCCTGAGGACAGGAAAAAGACGACATTTACCACTCCATGGGGCACATTCATGTACGCCAAGATGCCGTTTGGATTAATGAATGTAGGGGATATGTTTCAGTGTGCCATGGACATAGCTTTCGTCGGCGAAAAGGATAAATTTGTGGTCGTCTATCTGGATGACATCATGGTGTTTTCAAAATTTGATAAAGAACACAGTTGTCATCTCAGGAAGGTTTTCCTGAAATGCAGGAGTTTTGGCATTTCATTAAACCCCAAGAAATCTATGTTCGCCATGCAGGAGGGAAAATTACTAGGCCACATAGTATCAGCGGAAGGAGTCAGGATCGACCCTAGAAAAGTGGAGGCAATACAAGCCTTATCAATCCCAAGGTCCAAGAAGGAGGTCCAATCCTTCCTTGGTAAGATTAATTTTCTGAGGAGGTTTGTGCCTAACTTTGTTGAGGAGGTAAAACTTATAGCAACCATGTTAAGGAAAGGAAATGAAACGAGGTGGACTTCTGAATCATGACATTCCTTTCAGAAAATAAAGAAGGCCCTGATAGAAGCCCCTGTGCTTATTAGCCCCAATTACTCAAAGGATTTCCTTATTTTCTCCTTTGCCTCACCTGACACGGTGGCTGTCATTTTGTTACAGACAAACAAGGGAAGACTTGAGCAGCCTATCACCTACTTTATCCGAGCATTGAGGGATGCCGAAGTCGGGTATGACACTATGGAGAAGCAGGCCTATGCCTTGGTAAAGGATCTCGAGGCATTTAGAGTCTATTTCCTACAGTAAAAAATCATCGCTTATGTCCCCTCAGTCGCCATTAAAGACATTCTTATTCAGCCTGACATAGACAGGAAAAGGAGTAAGTGGATAGCCAGGATTCTGGAATTTGACCTGGAAATAAAGCCTACCAAATTGATCAAAGGTCAAGGTCTAGCCAAGGTGTTGGCTGAAGCCAATTGCAAAGATTTGGGGATAAGTTTCATCAATGAATGCTCAGGAATTCAGCAGGGTCGGCTGTCTGAAAGAGACTCTCAAAAGGAGCCCCCATTAGCTTGACGTCCCTGGTATAAGGATGTCATATATTTTTTGCAAGAGCTGCGGCCTCCAGAAGGCTTGCCAAGAAACAAAGCAAGAGCTCTGAAGCTCAAGGCAGTCAGATACTTCCTTATTGATCAAATTTTATATTGGAAAGACCCCCTGGGGGTGCTTTTAAAATGCATGAGTTCACCAGAGGCTGACAGGATCATGGTTGAATTTCACAGCGGCCTATGTGTAGGACACCATTTCTGGAAGGCCACGGCCCACAAAATTCTCAGAGTCGGGTACTATTGGACCACCTTGTTCAATGATGTCCACAGAGGAGTTAGAGCCTGTACCCAATGTCAGAGATTTGTAGGAAAACAACAACTCAAGTCTCTGCCTTTACAACCTGTAGCTGTTTTGGGACCTTTCCAGCAATGGGGCCTAGATTTTATTGGAGAAATCCACCTTGCTTCCAGTGGGAAGCACAGATGGATCCTGACTGCCACGAACTTCTTTACCAAGTGGATTGAAGCTATCCCCACCAGGAGTGCTTCCCACAAGGTAATTATTGGATTCTTGGAAGACCTCATCACAAGAGTCGGTTGCCCAAGAAAGATTGTTACAGATAATGCAACCTCATTCAAGGTCGAACCGTTGGTCAAGTTCTATGAGAAACTTGGAATCAAGCTAATTCACTCCACTCCGTACTATCCCCAGGGCAATGGTTTAGCAGAATCCTCCAACAAAAGTCTGATAAGGATCATCAAAAGATTATTGGAGGACATCAAAAGGGCTTGGAATTCAAAGCTAAAATTCACCCTATGGTCCGATCGGGTGACTAAAAAGAGATCTATAGGCATCTCCCCTTTCCAGTTAGTTTACAGAGCATAAGATGTCTTCCCTTCTCAGCTGGCCATTCCCGTAGCGAAATTCCTCCAGGATCATCAGGAGGAGCCTGATGACATGATCAGAAGGATTCATCATCTAGTGGAGGTCCACTAGGCCAAGGAGCAGGCAATGGACAAAATTCAGGACCATCAGCAGAGGATCAAATGGGGTTTTGATAAGAAGGCCAAGAAGGAGCGGTTCCAGATAGCAGACCTGGTGCTAAAATGGGATGCTCCTAAACAAGATAAGGGAAAGCACGACAAATTTGAAGCCCTATGGATCAGACCCTTCAAAATCTCTGAGGTTTCCTCGAATAACACATATCGACTACAGGATTTGGAGGGTGAAGAAGTTTTTAGCAGCCCAGTTAATGGGCATTTTCTTAAAAAACGTTTTGTCTGAGCCTTCGGTGGCTCTTGTGTTTTGTAAATATTGTCCTTTCTGTTCTTTGTTTTTACTTTTATTGTTTCGGCTTAGTAAATGACTCCATAGCCCAACAACAAGGCACTGGAACTGCAAAATGAGTCCCTAGAGCATCACAGGGACGACTCTATCCCCCATGGAGCCTAATGTTAGCAACATTACTTGTCTTCGACATCGAGATATCCANGTGGGTGACCAACTTGGTGCCAGTAAGAAAAAAGAGTGGAGAGATCTGGCTCTGTGTAGACTTTAGAAACCTGAACAGGAGCTCACGAAAGGATAACTACCCCTTACCAAAGATGGAACATATACTGCAGAGGCTAACAGGAGCTTCCAGGATGTCCATGATTGAGGGTTTCTCTGGCTACAATTAGGTCTCTCTCCTGCCTGAGGACAGGAAAAAGATGACATTTACCACTCCATGGGTCACATTCATGTACGCCAAGATGTCATTTGGATTAATGAATGTAGGGGATATGTTTCAGTGTGTCATGGACATAGCTTTCGTCGGCGAAAAGGATAAATTTGTGGTCATCTATCTGGATGACATCATAGTGTTTTCAAAATCTGATAAAGAACACAGTTTTCATCTCAGGAAGGTTTTCCTGAAATGCAAGAGTTTTGGAATTTCATTAAACCCCAAGAAATCTATGTTTGCTATGCAGGAGGGAAAATTACTAGGCCACATAGTATCAATGGAAGGAGTCCGGATCGACCCTAGAAAAGTGGAGGCAATACAAGCCTTATCAATCCCAAGGTCCAAGAAGGAGGTCCAATCCTTCCTTGGTAAGATTAATTTTCTGAGGAGGTTTGTGCCTAACTTTGCTGAGGAGGTAAAACTTATAGAAACCATGTTAAGGAAAGGAAATGAAATGAGGTGGACTTCTGAATCACGACATTCCTTTGAGAAAATAAAGAAGGCCCTGATAGAATCCCTTGTGCTTATTAGCCCCAATTACTCAAAGGATTTCCTTATTTTCTCCTTTGCCTCACCTGACACGGTGGCTGTCATTTTGTTACAGACAAACAAGGGCAAACTTGAGCAGCCTATCGCCTACTTTAGCCGAGCATTGAGGGATGCCAAAGTTGGGTATGACACTATGGAGAAGCAAGCCTATGCCTTGGTAAAGGCTCTCAAGGCATTTAGAGTCTATTTCCTACAGTAAAAAATCATCTCTTATGTCCCCTCAGTCGCCATTAAAGACATTCTTATTCAGCCTGACATAGACAGGAAAAGGAGTAAGTGGATAGCCAGAATTCTGGAATTTGACCTGGAAATAAAGCCTACCAAATTGATCAAAGGTCAAGGTCTAGCCAAGGTGTTGGCTGAAGCCAATTTCCAAGCTTTGAGGATAAGTTTCATCAATGAATGCTCAGGAATTCAGCAGGGTCGGATGTTTGAAAGAGACTCTCAAAAGGAGCCCCCATTAGCTTGACGTCCCTGGTATAAGGATGTCATATATTTTCTGCAAGAGCTGCGGCCTCCAGAAGGCTTTCCAAGAAACAAAGCAAGAGCTCTGAAGCTCAAGGCAGTCAGATACTTCCTTATTGATCAAATTTTATATTGGAAAGACCCCCTGGGGGTGCTTTTAAAATGCATGAGTTCACCAGAGGCTGACAGGATCATGGTTGAATTTCACAGCGGCCTATGTGTAGGACACCATTTCTGGAAGGCCACGGCCCACAAAATTCTCAGAGTCGGGTACTATTGGACCACCTTGTTCAATGATGTCCACAGAGGAGTTAGAGCCTGTACCCAATGTCAGAGATTTGTAGGAAAACAACAACTCAAGTCTCTGCCTTTACAACCTGTAGCTGTTTTGGGACCTTTCCAGCAATGGGGCCTAGATTTTATTGGAGAAATCCACCTTGCTTCCAGTGGGAAGCACAGATGGATCCTGACTGCCACGAACTTCTTTACCAAGTGGATTGAAGCTATCCCCACCAGGAGTGCTTCCCACAAGGTAATTATTGGATTCTTGGAAGACCTCATCACAAGAGTCGGTTGCCCAAGAAAGATTGTTACAGATAATGCAACCTCATTCAAGGTCGAACCGTTGGTCAAGTTCTATGAGAAACTTGGAATCAAGCTAATTCACTCCACTCCGTACTATCCCCAGGGCAATGGTTTAGCAGAATCCTCCAACAAAAGTCTGATAAGGATCATCAAAAGATTATTGGAGGACATCAAAAGGGCTTGGAATTCAAAGCTAAAATTCACCCTATGGTCCGATCGGGTGACTAAAAAGAGATCTATAGGCATCTCCCCTTTCCAGTTAGTTTACAGAGCATAAGATGTCTTCCCTTCTCAGCTGGCCATTCCCGTAGCGAAATTCCTCCAGGATCATCAGGAGGAGCCTGATGACATGATCAGAAGGATTCATCATCTAGTGGAGGTCCACTAGGCCAAGGAGCAGGCAATGGACAAAATTCAGGACCATCAGCAGAGGATCAAATGGGGTTTTGATAAGAAGGCCAAGAAGGAGCGGTTCCAGATAGCAGACCTGGTGCTAAAATGGGATGCTCCTAAACAAGATAAGGGAAAGCACGACAAATTTGAAGCCCTATGGATCAGACCCTTCAAAATCTCTGAGGTTTCCTCGAATAACACATATCGACTACAGGATTTGGAGGGTGAAGAAGTTTTTAGCAGCCCAGTTAATGGGCATTTTCTTAAAAAACGTTTTGTCTGAGCCTTCGGTGGCTCTTGTGTTTTGTAAATATTGTCCTTTCTGTTCTTTGTTTTTACTTTTATTGTTTCGGCTTAGTAAATGACTCCATAGCCCAACAACAAGGCACTGGAACTGCAAAATGAGTCCCTAGAGCATCACAGGGACGACTCTATCCCCCATGGAGCCTAATGTTAGCAACATTACTTGTCTTCGACATCGAGATATCCAGGTCTGCAGGTTACACGAGGAGCATCCAAGTGCAACGCATAGAAGAACTCCTTTTCGGTCTTAAAATCAAGCGAGCGGGCAAAGTTACAGTGTCAACGGTCCGGATCCATTCATACGAGTAGATCAACAGCCAACGGGAAATCGTGGATAGTAGAGTTGCACCAAGAATAGCGCAAGAATATCGTGCCCATATTGTATGCAAGAGGGGATGGCAGCCATTCATCCCAAAGGACGCGTGGCATGAGATCTGGTCACGTCGGCTTTTTGACAGTCGCGGGTTCGAAGGGAGAAGGTTTTATGTCATTATACATCTCGAAACCCCAAACCCCGAAGTGCCGATAGTGCCCAAATTCAGGCCCACAGTATCAAGGGGTAGTCTCAGCCGTCCATTTGAAGTGGACACCTGCCGTGCAATTAGGCTCCTCGCCTTTTCACCCATCGCGGTTTCAAAAGCAGGGATTAGCTCCTCCCCATTCGTGAACATGGAAAGCGCCTTGGAAATAAGAACAGGGTCACAGCCTGCAGTCACTTGAGAAAGGAAAGGAGTTATGCAAAGGTGCCAAAGAGTCGGGTTTTTCCACAGAGGAAAATACCGCGTCCGCCAAGACCAGTTCAGCCTAGTTTCGATCCTGGTCCTCACTAAAGAATTAAATGAAGGCGAAGAGAGGTAGTTGAAACCTCAACTCACTTATTGAATGCAAGGTATGGGGGTTTCGACAGACAGTCTTCCCGAGATGGTCTTGTACGTTGATTTTCTCCAAAGGGTCATGGTTGGTCCTCATCTGATCAGAGAAAGTCTGCGCACGTCATGTTGGCCTTTAGTGTTGTAACTATATCCCTTACAGGAGCCATGCACAGTTATGGTGACGTCTGACGAAAGTTATCCATCTGAATTCGGCTGAAGGGATGCCACGCCTTGGATGACTGAACATGCCTCCGATAAGCAAATTTTGCTGAGTATATAGACTCAGTCTTTGTATTTTGTAAAGCATCGATGGCTGAGCAAGGCTCCCGATTGCAAAAAATTTAACGAAGCACTGGTTATTCTGGTTATGTATTAACATCTGAGACTTCTTGCCTTATGAATGTCAGCTTCTTTCCATGTCTTTGTTTATATTGTATTAGAACAACTCGGAATTGGAGGATCCAGTCGAGTTGTGACTGTTTTAGGATGATGTAGGTTGGATCACTGTAACATTCGCATTGTTTCTAATCGGTCTCTATGTTTTTCTTAGCACTGAATAACTTGGAATTGGAGGATCCAGTCAAGTCACCCCTTCAATTACCTGAATCTCTGAACCAAGAGGATCTTGCATTTAGAGTTTTTCTTCTGCAAACTGCTGAAAAGCCCGTTTCCTAAGGTAGTTTTGCTCACTCCTCTCACCAAGTCTTCCACCTGCCCATTTTACAATCATCTACTGACTGAAGTTAGATCAAGACCTCCTTTGTTCTTTACATACCAGACCTGGTCCCCGAGCTAGAGTGATTCCATCCTRAGTCTCTACCCATTTGATCACCCATTAAAACAATCGTGACATAAAACTGATGGGTGTTGGGCTCTGCTCCTRCAAGCAATCCAGGAGTGACTTCCGACACTAACACACCTCTTACATGTGGGATACATAAATAAAAAGAAGAGATAAATAACCTGATCATCATCATAAGTGAAACATAGATGAACTATAACTTATAATCAAATATGTAAGCTACACAACTACATTAAGACATTCATAAGGAAAGTTAAAGGTGCCCAAAAAATTCCTTTATTCATTTCCTTCATCTACTCATATTAAGACTCATAATGCTTTTGTTGATAAACTTAGAAAACATAAATCAATATGTCCCATAAAAACCCAACAAAAGAAACAAATCAACTAAACAACATGTTAACCCTTTAACCTAGCCTTGAGGGAATTTTATACAATTTGAGTTGCTAAAATTAACCATTTCAAGATGGTTAAAAAAGTGATAGGGATTACTATGTCAATCTACTACCTTTTTCAACTCATTAATTACATTTTGCAAATCATAACTAGTTTTAGTCAACTTGCATCACATCCCTTTATGTCTTTGGAATGTCCCTTGTTCTAATATATATTCTTCATTATTGTGCATCTATATATTCCCATACTTCCACATATTTTCCCAAAAATGAAGGGGCTAACAAGCCCTGTCAACAAACATTGACTCTCCTTCTAGTTAACCTTTATTCTCTTTCTACCCATCAAATGAAGAGGCCAATTTAGGGATGATATACAAATATTAGTTGTAGAATGACCCAAAATGTTCTAACTATGTGTTCCAATTATCTAGAATAATATAGGGACCGACAATGAATTCCTAGTCCTTCTCATTATCTGGCTCTATATGATATGTATGCTCAAGGGCTTTCCACTGCACATCTACAAAAGAGTGTAACTATTGAAGTGTTAAGCATGTATACTAGGATACAAGTTGAAACTCCAATTCCTTCTTCTTAAGCACCATAGCCTCATGGATTGAATCTAATTAATAATTTGTGGCTTGAATTTCTTCAAAATTAGTGTTATCACATAAACATTTCTCATAGAGATATATAGGTGATCACTCGAAAAATAATCAATACAACATAAAATAGTTTTATTACATGGAAATTGTTCACCTCCTTCAACAAAACACCAAAATTATATAAAGTGGGATTTTATTCATCAACGTCACTTCATAGTTTGAGTTTTATGCGATCTACATGGTTATTCATTTGATAGTTGCACAAATTTGTTTGATGCAAAATATCAACCGCATTCTATGTAATAAATGTAGAAAATCCCATCAAGGGTACTCTAAGGAATACATACTAGGAAACCTCAATCTCTATAACCATTGAATATTGGTCCTTTGGTGTTTCTATGTCTCTTAAAGACACAGGGAACTACAATCCAGAATGCACCATTCACACTTGGAACTAGTTCTAATTGAGCTTGAAGATTTCCTATAAATAGAAGGCATGAAATAACATTGAAAGAGAGAATACAATGCAATGTTATGTTGTTTATATGATTCTTGAGAGACATATTCTTAAGCTATCATCATGTGCAAACATAGCCACTGGCTAATGCTTGACCTCTTCATTGAAGATATCATGCATGCTTCTTTGTTAGAGAGAGAGGCGAATTAGAAAGGAGCACAAAATTACCCTTCCAAGGAGGAGGGGAGAGTCCATATACTCTATCTAATGTTCCAAGGTGTATCTCCAACTCCATAGCCTTGTTCACTAGAAATATAGAGTATACTTGCTTCCACATATTTTTGTTTATTTTTCTTATTTTTTTATCGATTTATTCACATGCTTGTCTCTTTACTTTCCAATTGAAAGTTATATCTTTATGGGATAACTCTAATCAAGTCTCTATCTATAGTGTAGCAACCTCTACTATAAAACAATTGTTTTTTCTCACCTAAGTAAGAAACAAAACCAACAGATTGGTGACTCCACTCAATTTTCTAACCAATAATTCACCCTTTCTAGGTTGTTGGAGCTTATTCTTTGATTTGCATCATCTTGTGGGTTACTAAACCGACCTATCCATGGCTTGAAACTATCATTTTAGTCATTTGTATGAGCAAAATTCATCTTTCCACCGGACGTGAATTTGTGTGACTTTAGAAAGAGAAGACACACAAATTCGTGTGAATATTGTGACTATGATGTTACTATTTTGTGAGACTCACATGATTGTCTATGCATAAACCCATACAAGTCACCTTATTCATAATTGTTTTTTTGATTTTTTGATTTTAGTTTAAAAGTAGGTGATAGGCTTTATTTTTTTCTACACTTTGTAAGCCTCTACAATCTTGCTTCAAGTTCATCCTTGCATGATAAATATCTAACTTGGATTGGTATCGGGATAAAAAAGAGACAAGTTTTATTTTTTTCTTTCCACATGAATGGGTACTTGAGCACATGAACGTTTAGACATATTTGTTAAAATAATTAATCACCCTACTTTTGGGACAAGAAACAACTTTTCTCATCCTAGTATTCTCTTTACCTCACACTTTCAGGTGACCTTGGTAGATTATAAAGGTTTGAATACTTCTTCCTTCTTTGCAATTCACAACAAACATTTAGGAAATTAATTGGTTGGAGTAACACACCCATACATGTGTAGATATTCATTTTTGTTTGCAATACAAAACACTTAGGGAGTTAAATATTTGAAAGGACCCCACATGTATATACCTTGAAAATATAGGACTGGTTTGGTATTTGACGAACCCAGTGACATCCACATGTTCCAATTTCAGTCAAATATTATTTCACACTCCACACTTGCACACATTTTTAACTTAACACACACACACTAAGGACTTATAAATTCACCTCCTTTGAGTATGCTTTTCTCCTTGCACCTAGAAGTGATATAAGAGAACCAGAAAAATCGAGGAGTTCTAAAAAGGCCTTCATCACACCCTTAATAAAATAGATTGGTTCATGACCCAAATCCCAAAATTTTAAAAGAAAACTCTTTGAACCCACTAAAATCCTCCATCATGAGGTGAAAAAATATATTTTAACATAGGTTAGGATTTTGGGGGTAGGCATCCCCCCCAAAAAAACCATCATTGCTTTTCATTTGAAACTTAGAAGTCAAATTTTTATTGTGCTTAAAGTCCTTCATCTCAAGTGTGTTAAATCAAGGTAGGGAGATACCCATGAAGGGGTAAAGGCTTAGGTCTAGTTGTTCTTTCAAGTCTTCTTGAGACACCCAACTCTTCGTAGACTCCATTTCATGATCACTTTTATAGGTTGAGAGTCCCCTACCTACACTTCAAGGAGGTAACCTACTTGCCAAAACTTAAGATTTCTATAGAGGTGGTGGTTTTGGGATGCAAATGAATTATATGTTAAACGACTATTGGAAATGTCTCCATTTATTTTGAGACATGCCCCCAGTAACCCTGGGGATATTCACTAGTATTCTTCTGGTGGGTTCATGCCCCATTGTTGAAACTATTGGAAGGTCCAGTCAGATTTTGAGAGGAAGGACCCTAGGTCTTGTAAGACACATGATTTTATTTTTCCACACCCTCACATGTACAAATTTCTCATCCTATCATAAAATTTACTTTAAAATTGATACATTTATGTGTTGTGTAAATTGATGTTCACCAAGTTCAGTTTATCTCTTTTCTTTGATTCAACCATTTTATTTAAAATCACAAGTTATCACTTTCCACTTGAAATTCACACACTCAATACAAGTTTAGAATCATAGGGGACCCTTTGGAACCCTGGTGTTGGGAGGTATACCTAGTCTTACCTCACCAATTTGACATTCCCATCCACATTCACCTTTGAACATAGTGGTTCTTTGCTTATCCCTGCTCAAATCAACTTTTTTAGGTGTGGCTACTCAAAACATCCCACCCAACATCCATTACTCATCAGGAATTGACCCCCAACACTACAACAATATTTTAGATAATACATAACCAAACCAACCAACTACCATTACACCTAATTGTCCATATATGGTGTCATTAAATATCCCATATTTGATGAAACTTACCAATGAACCCATCTTGCATGTGGAAACTTAGCCCCAAATTCCAACCAATGTTCCCTCTAACATCCCAAAGTTTGAAGTGAATACAGGTGAAGACCCAAGAAAGCATATAAAAAATTTCCACATATGGTGCTCATCCAACATAATCATGGATGATTCAGTACGTCTACGCCTATTACAAAAAACCTTTATCAGAACAACAACCAAATAGTATATAAATGAAAAATTTGGGTCACATGCCACTTTTTCATTCTTGGAAAAAGCATTCTTAACCTTTTTTCAATTACCAATTTGTCAGAATATAGGCCTAGAAATCCTCACAAATTTTTGATAGAAAATTTTTATGCACATCACAGACCACATCCATGAGTAGAAATTACGGTGTGGCCTATGTAAAATTGAATACAATGAAAAACACCTTATGGATAGGTTCTTGAAGTCTCTCTTGCCACTAATTTCCAAAGATGTGGCCACCATTATGCCCCAGATTGAGGATGAAGCTATTCTCAAAGAAAAACACTTTGACCTAACAGATAAATCAAGGTACATATACATAGTCCTCTAATATTCCCCTTGTCCTCATCGATTTGAACTACCCAATACTGGGACATCCCATTTTGTAGACGAATTGATTGGGTCAATCACTCATTTTAACCCATGTTGTGGTCTCTCACCCTCATATTGTACCAATCGGTATGGAAACCATTATGGGGGCACTCAATCATACCAACCTATTATTAGAACACCATACATATCTGGAAACATTCCCCCAAACCCCCCTCCCCAACTACTAATGGGGCACAACCTAGCTCGACCAATGAACACCATGCCCCCTTAGGGCATGCAAGTTCCTTCGCATATCCATGGCCCCTCCTATAATATTCAAAATTATAATGGAGGGGTATCCACATATTATAACCCATATAGAAACCTACCATTAAGTAACCCATACTACCCTTTTCCTAATCCCCCATAAGCTAGTACTACAAACCCACGGGTAGTGTCAACTTTGTTCAACCTTCACCAACTCATAAGATTTAAGATTTTGAAAAATTGGACTTGGTCAATCCCTCTACTTAGCAAAATATTGGGAAAAAAAAGGAAATAAAAAACATAAAGGAAACCAAGGACAAAGGGGAAATCCAACAAACCATAATAACAATACTAGAGGCAATGTTAATGATAGAAACCCAAACAAAAATGTTTTTAAAAAAATCCAACTAAAATGGGAGAGGAAAAACAATCTTTGTACCAACTTACCCTATTCCTTATGTGGTGATTATGGTCACTATACTCATCATTTCCCACAAATTGTGGATTTCAAGTGAATGAAAAAATCTATGTCAAACCAACTTTCCCCTGCCCCTTAGGGTGTTACACCTCTCCAATATAATTTTCTCAACCCTCTCAACTAGAAATACTACACAACCCCTTCCCTCAACAAGTATTTTTCTCTACTCAATAGGAAACTGGGTCTTATCCCTAGCCTATAGGAAAATACCCAATCATGGGTCAAGATCAACCTAAACATTCCACTTTCTATAGAATTTTCATGAATTCAATAGATATCCATTGTCAAAATCACAACCCTCGGTATGCCATGCCTCCTAAATTTCCTATGACCAAATCAAATTCCACCCAATCACCATATAGTGTTCCTTTAATGATCCCACGTCCTATTGGTGATCCTACTCCTAGAGTACCAAAGGTTCTTCTAAGGCATAATACTCACAATAATCATGACAGGGATGCTCATAACTACAACATCATGGAATAATTGGCTCAGTCCTTTGCATTAATGTCCACACTACAAGTCCTACAAACCTATCCTTCTCAAATAAAATATCTATTGTCATCGTTGGGGGTAGTCTACCCTTCTTACTTGTAACTTATTGAATTTTATTTGGATAACTTGAAATCTTGACTCCCCTACTTGGTTTCATTCTAGATCACATTAATAGTAAGGAACATTATCATCCATCAATACATTATATAAGAGGTAGCATCTACTTTCTTTATGTCCAAAAATTTCTGGCAAAATATATGCTCCCCTGATTTCACCCCTTTTGTTATCACTCTTCAAGCATACAGTGGCTACCCATCTCATCCCGAGGGCATTTTCCAAAAATTACCCATAGAGCTAGTGGGAAAAATGATCTTGATTGATATCTAGGTCATAGACATCCCCTTAGACTAGAACATCTTCATAGGATGCAGTTACATGTACATGATGGAAGCGATCGTTTCACTAGTGTTTCTCACTATGGTATTCCCTGACAATAGGAAGGTAATCATAGTAGACCAACTAACACACTATGAACCATTCCCAATTGTGAACCTGGATAAAATTCTTCCCATTGTTAGGGCACATCATGAATTCCCATCCTTCATGGAAATTGGTTTAAGGATCTTCAAAAACTCCTTTCTCCTTGGCACTTATCAATGTGAACCACCTTTTATTTCACCCCCAGATTCTTCTCAAGTGTGCACCATCACATCTATCATTAGAAAACCATATCCCCCCTCATTTGTGAATGACCAACCATCTTTCATGTAATCCATTCCCCACCCCTCACCTAGATTCTATTTTTCTACCCACCATCGAGCATTACAACTTATTAGGTTGCAGCCACACTAACACTCCCAAATATGGTATTGGAAATATCTATGTGGTATATTGACCCTCCATCTATGGTATCAGAACCTATTTCCTAACCCCAAATAGTTGTACAAACAATGCAAACCCATACCAACCCAATGTTGACAGAACCCGGTCACACAACTAGGGGTAAGAGTAAAACCACCGGGAAAAAAATAAGAATATAGGGGGGGGGACTCATACCACACCTCAATTACTTCCTCCCTACACACTCTACAATTCTCTAGGTCATCCTACAAACTTGTTCTTCACACTTCCTGAATTAAGGAACCTTATCCACATACCAAGGGAAACACCACTGCTACCCACTCCCTCAAATATAGAGACTTCCATAGATCCCATAAAGGAATAGTCCACAATGCACAATAATAAATTACGTACAAATCACCCTTACACCATATTTTCAACTTATGGAAACTACACTCACCATTATCCTAATCTGTCACACTTTCGAGACACATTGGTTGTATTTTGTCAAATGACTCTATCAACACCCAACCAACCAACACCACAACTAACATCGGTCACCAAATTAGGACATTCCACTATTTACTATGTGTCCACCTCATTAAACTCATAGAATAATTTCCTGTGAACATTGTGTGGGAAGTTGGATCATTTCACCTACCTTTACCCATTGATCATCTAATATTGAACCCATCATATGACCGAGATTCAACACCTTTAGGAATCTCTCATTGCAGCAAGAGCCCATAGAATTGTATCCATCCCACAAAACTCCCCTAAACCATCTCCACATGAGAAGGAACCACCATCTTATTCCCCTATGGCCTCTCCATTATACTAGAAGTAGAGAACATGAATCCTTAGCAAGAAATCCCCCCTTCCCCGTCCTAGAGAACATGACACACACTATTGTGTACACATTTTTTATATTTCTTCATCCATAGGTTCAATAAATTTAGTAAAACACTCCTATCATATCAATATCGTCACCTACTTTTCACCACCATGTAGTTCTACAAATATTGTGTGGCCATAGGCCCACTCTATTTGTGCAGTTTTGACATATGTCGATTCCTTGGAACCTATTTTTGTGCCACTCTCATGTGATTTTTATGACACCAAAATTCCAACCCTGCATCCTATTCATGCCTCTCATAGTTCCCTCATTTCACCTTCTCATGTATTTGATTTAGATAAGGCCATTCTAGAGGCGGCGACGACACCCGAATAACCCTAGGATGTAATCCACCATCGATTATTCTTTCTCCCTCGAGACACATGTCAACCCACCACATCATCTGACATATGTGCAGTTGAAACAAAAGACTTCATTCCTCTTGGGAACCTACATTGGTTAAAAAATCTGATCCACACTCTCAACACTTTTTAATTAAAAGGAAATGTGTATGTCATCCTTACCGATGTATGTAATTTTCTCTCCTTTGACCATGAATTTATCTCTTTAAAAAAAAAAATTCTCTTCCAAATAATATGGTAGGGTGGTGGCTTTAAACTTGATAGGGTTAAACACTCTCAACCACATAAAGGTACTATCCTTTTACATTTGGAACCAAATATTTCTAACATGCATGTTTATTAACACCTATGGAATCCTTAGAACCTACTTGGTGGAATTGATTGGCCATGCTTTCTTGCACCTTGGAATGCATTAGTCACATATTCACCCTCCACGGAAATATGGGTGTCATTTTTATACCTCTATTTGTCACCTTGGGCCTCATAAAGGACCTACTAATGTAATCTTACCAGAATTACATGCCACCAACACTTTTTTCACTATTTTTTAGCACGATCACTCTTTTTCTACCTATAAGAGTGACCGATGGCTTCTTTTCCTCATGCAAGGTGTGATTGGTTTCTTGTTTCTCTTGTCCTCCCTAGATTATGACCAGACATACCTTGCATGAGGACAAGAAGCGATTAATTACTATTATAGGTGGAAAAAGAGTGATCATGCTAAAAAACAGTGAAAATAGTTATGGTGGCATGTAATTATATAAAGGTGACATTAATAGGTCCTTTACGAGGCCCAATGTGACAAATAAAGGTATAAAAATCATGTACATGATGAGATATGCTCTATCCAGCTAGAGAGAATACTTGTGTATCGAACTAATTAAGAATTTTGTACACTTCATCCCTTTCACTAGTAGATCCAAATATTGGAGGGTCAAGCAAGTTGGAGAGGGTTCATGCCTAGAGCAGCTCAAAAGTTGGTTTCCAAACCATTGTGATTTCTATGGACTCTAATGGAATATGATCCATGTAGAATTATGACTTTATTTAAGGGGAGAGGTGCCCATCTTTGAAATCATTGTCTACTA
>JZKD02S0150280.1:0-10516 GCA_000966675.3 Picea glauca
ATTTGATAAGCTTAATTTAAAGGTAGTAGATGAAGTCAAATGGTTTGACCCTAACCAACTATTCATGAAACACTTGATTTATGTGGGTTACATTGTCGCATTTGATAATACATTGTTATTCGGAGAAGAGGAAGGTGATAGCCAGAACCCTCAAGAATTCCCTATTGAGAAAAACCAAGAAGATATCGAAATTGTTGTTAGCGCCACTGAGCAACGTAACCAACATGTAAATTTTATAAATAAAAGGAGTACACAGTCTCCCAACACTTCGAAGAAAAGTGGCCTACCAAAACAAAAATCTCAACCTACAGCTCAAAAACAAAAGAAATATGCAATAGACAATTATGATGATGGAGGTGACCAGAATCCTCCAAGGGAAGTCTAGAAAGACCCCACAAGCTTCCAATGACCAATAAAAGAAAAATAAAAAGAAATCAGAAAGGAGCAAGTGAGGTCGCACCTGAAGAAGAAATTCTTCTTGAAGATATGGATCTTGATGTTAATATTGAGGCTATTGAATTTCCTGACAAAGAAAAAAGAATTTAGGAAAGTAGAGAAGTTGTAGCAGAATTGGTCACATGGGAATAAGTTTTATTTGAAGAATAATTATTGACTTTGCATAGCGCCCTGTTCAATAAAGGTTTAAATAAATTGGTAATTGAAAAAATTCATTCAAAAAATAAAAAGATTCAAGGAAAGTTGAGCTCAGAGCTTGACCTAAATGGAGTTCCACCGTCCAGAATTGTATAGATCCATGAAGCAATAGGTGAAGCCTTGAAGATTTCAGTTGGAGAAATGGAAAGTGAAAATGTCATCCTAAAAGACAAGATTAAAGAATTAGAGAGCGCTCTAATGCCCCTTCCCATATTTCCCATCCCAATTGCTACAATGCAACCATGGAAGAGCCTTGATGGAACACCAGAATTCATCTCAATATTAAGAGGAACATAGAGCCTACTTGTTGTTGTCATAAGATATGTTGGAGAAAACATTAAGAAAAGAATGGCTCTTATTCTCGAGGCATGGGAATTGGAAAATAGTTTTGTTTCTTTTGGATCAAAAACCACAAATTTGAGACAATACATACAAGTTGATCTAGAAAATGATGAGGAGTTATATAAAGGGGATATTACTACCTTTTCTATGAAAGTTTCAATAATGAGTGAGTTTAAAATAAAAGAAGACAATTTTCCTTCTGCAATCCACATAAAGCAACTTAAAGCATGTTGGATAAAGAGAATAAAGTGTCTAAACGAATTATTGGTCGATTGTGACACTGTAAGTGTCAAAAGGGGAGAGTCATATGTAAAATTAATCAAGTTGGATCTAGGTGGAACAACCATAGAAGTTGAAGACCAAAAGTTTATATTAAATTCTATATTTATGTCAAAGGAGAAATTCGAAGAAAAATTGGAATTCTTGGAATATGAAACAACTAAGAGATTTAATAGTTTGATCGAGTATTCAGTTAGAAGTTTAAAGTTGGTTAGTTAACTATGTAAACAAGAAATGATACATTGAGGATACACTACATAAAATTTGAATTGATTTATGAGAGCTAGAAATTTCATTATTTGACATAAGAGTAAGGCATGAAATAATTGTTAAACCAATGAAAGATTATATTGAAAATTGGTTAAAGAATTCCTTAATGAAAATAACCGAAATAGATCAAGAAGAGGTAGTTACAACCGGTCAAGGAATCCCAACAAAGGACAATTCAAAAGGCACCTTAGCTAGTAGATAACGAGAGAGAGAGAATACATCACAATAAGTAAATTGGTCATCTTTCATTGTCTCCTATTATTTATAGTTCTCCTTAAAAAATCATCCAGTTGTGTATTTCCAATTCTCTGAGAACCCATAATCGATCTCTCACTATTTCCTTTTACTTCTTCTAGGTCCAACCCTATTACACTTTCTTTTATGGTCCATGGGAGCCCCATCCCAATCCATTTGGACAAACACAAATTTTTATTTTATTGTAAGACAAAATATTATTTTTGAACTCCCAAGAGAACTGCTTCGGGGTATAATTTCAATGATTTGTCTCACTCTGAGTTTATGAGCACGAGATTTTTGAAGTGCACCTATCATAATCACTTCTATTTTGAATGAAAAACTTTTTTAAAGTTCTCTACAATTGTGGACCTTTATCTTTTTGTCTTATGAATGTGACCAAATTTTACTCTGCTATGATGGATGTGAGGAATGTCTTGTTTTCATATTATGGTTTCTTTATTCTTGTATAATACTCTCTATATATTTTATTTCAGTCTTTGAAAGATTCATTGTCCTTCTCTCAGGAATTCTTTATGTGAATATTATTTTATATTTGAATAGTATATTTGTATTTTATTTCAAGCAATAAATATCGGGGATTACTATTTAACATTCCCCTATTCTTCATAGAACATAAAGCTACATCTTTCATATTATAACAGAGGAGTATCGCCTCTATAAAAATGTAGGGGGGTATTTATATCCTCGTGAGGTTGATGTTTGGATCTTGACCAATCTGAACATCAACATTTTTGGCGACCATACTGGGGAGAAAAGAAGGTTGGTTTCACAGACCAAAATCTTAATGACTCAACCAGAACCTAATCAAACTCAGTTACAAGTCGGCTTAAGAAAGAAAGGAAGTGTGTTGCATCAATTGTATGATTTAGTCTTGGCAACAACACAAATTCGAGAAGAGTTCGAAAGGTCATGGGAAACCCTTGCTCGGGAGGAATAATGAGAGATAGCATTGTGAAAAACAAGAAGGGCATGAATCCAAGAAAAACTAGAATCTTACAAGGGTACATTAACAATAATTAAGAGAAAAAAATACAGCTTCATGAAATGGATGAAAGTTATCGATCAAATATAACAAGAACCCTAATTATGGGGGACAGAGAAGAAAGAAAGGGCATTCCTGAGAATCGATAAGAAAGACAAAGAGTCCCAAGAATAAGGGCTAGGTCTATCCGTCTCAATTTTCCAGGAGAAAAACATACATTACTGACCCTCCAGGATTTTTACCAGTTTTTTCAGGAGACAAGATTATGGATCCAAAGAGACACATGGATCAATTTTTAGTTGTTTTTTATATCAATGTAAGATTATGGAGCATGATGATGTAATGGTGAGATTATTTCTACATACCTTGATTGGACCAGCCTATGAATGGTACCTTTCTCTCATGGCCCAGTCAATCAGATCATTCGATGACCTAGAGAATATGTTCATGACTATGTATTCACCTCCTAGTGCATATCACATTTTGCTCACTCAATTTACTCAAAACTCATCTAAAAAGGGGAGAAATAATAAGAGATTTCAATCTGAGATTTTTTCAATACTTTGAATCGAATTCCACAAGAGTGACGACCAAATGATCATGTTATTTTGGGTTTTTATAAGAATGCAATGCTTGCAAATGTGAATTATAGCATTAGATCTACACAAATAAATTACTTAGATGGAGATATATAGAAAGCAACTAAGACAAAATAATTTATGTTAGAAACCAATGTTGACTCTGATATCATTCTTGGGAGAGTACAAAGAAAAATGAGTACCCTTGCTATACCACATCAAGGACAATCCACTTCAAGAAATGTTGAAAATCGAGGAACTGGTGGAGGAGTCCTTCAAGGAGTTCCCCCTAATGTCATAGATGATCCATTTGTTGCACAAGAGATGACTGACGAGACAAAAAATAGAGATTTATCAAATGAGTAGAACCATTAGGCAGATGAAAAATGAGATAACTCGACTAAAAAGAGCCAAAAAAAATTCCCCCTTAAATCAAAATACAAGAATGCATGTCCAGGAGCATATAATAAGAAATAATAGAAATTATAGAAATGACAAAAATGATAGAAATGACCAAAATGAAGAACATAGACTCATAGCACCAAGATTTAAAAATACTAATGAAGTGGTCTTATAAGAGATTGCGAAGAAAGAAAACTTTGAGAATGATGATCAATAGGTAAACATGACTCAAGATGAAATCTTAGAGCCAATATAATCAAATTAAGGGACATCATCCTTTTACATTTTTAATGAAAAAGAACACCCTGATATTTCACAAGAGAATGACGTCCAAATAAGAGAACAAGTGAGTTAATTCAAAACAAAAGAGGCACCTGAAAAAGAAAACACCAAATCAAACACTGCAAAATCAACAAAGCAATAAGCAGTTGTTAGTGAGTTAAAGACTCCACAACAAATGACATATAATGTGATCGACGATTTAGCCAAACTCAAAATTACTCTTCCTTTCACGGAGGTGGTAAAGATACCACAACAAAGAGAAAATATGTTGAAAATACTTGATGATTCAAGTCCAATAATAGAGGTTTCTATCATGAATTTAAGGCAACAACTAAGTGTAACATCAGTCAGGCCAAGGGGTAAAGTCCCACCATTCTACATAACCATAGAAAACCATGATGTTGTATTGCACAATTTTTTGGTTGATAGTGTATCTACGGATAATAGCATGCCTATGTTAGTCATGGAAGCATTAGGAATCAGATGTACTAAGTATTATGAGACCGGAGAATGTATATATACAATTGATTCAAGAAAGGTTCCAACATATGGTGAGATAAAAGATTTATATGCATGGATAACTACAACCCCTCAAATCACAACAATTTTCACTATTATAGTAGTAGACTTGCCTCCAACATATGGAGTTGTACTTGGAAGAGATCGATGTTGGTTTATTGGAGGATATATTATGAACGATGGAAGCTATATGATGTTTGATGGTCCAAGTTCATCGAGAAGCTATAAAGCAAAAATCATTCAAGAAGAAAGAGAAAGAAGTAACAGAGAATTATATCGATGCATGAATCATAAATTATGTTTTTCTCAATCCATAAAAGTTGATCCTCTAAAGCAAGACGAAGAAAATTATTTTCAAGGATTCTGGAAAATGTCATTTGATGGAGCGTGTTCAAAATATGGAAGTGGAGTAGGGATTGTTTTCAAAATTCGTCAGTCCGATATATATCCCCATGAAATAAAAAAGGAATTTATGTGTACTAAAAGTGAAGCGGAGTATGAAGACTAATACAAGGAATGACTCTTGCACTCCAGATGAAAGTGGAAAATCTGGTAGTAACTAGTGACTCAGAATTGGTCATAAACCACATCAAGAGAAAGAATAGAATCAAAAAAGAAAAACTAAAGATTTATGAAAAAAGAGCATGTGAACTCATGGATTCCTTTAATTCATTCAATATCTCTTTCATTCCTCGAGATAAGAATCATAAGGTTTATTCACTAACGGTTACTATATTTCTATTCAACCCAGATGATTCTTAAAATTAGAGTACATTCAGTGTTACAATAATTTTCAGGCCTTCAATACCAAACAATCAAGATTTTTTGCAAGTTTTTGAAAATGATGAACATGTTGTTGATTTTCTCGTTGATCCAAATGATTCTCCCGAAGGCCTCGATGATCAAACTATTGTGGTTCTTTCAAAAGATTGTGTCAATTTGGAATCCCTTTTCACAATGGATAATCAAACAAAAAACCCAGATTTAAAAGAATAAGTATCTATCAAAAAAGTTCAAGAGACACAAAAGATAAATATTGTAATACATGATGCTCCCAAGTATATAAATCTTTACCAATTGTACCAAGGAAGAAATAGATCAATACAATGCCTTGTTTAAATAATTTATGACATTTTTTCCTGAACTTATGACGACCTAAAGGAATATGACAAGTTTTTCAACACATTATACCCCTCAAAGGAGTAAAGCTTGTCAAGCAAAAGCTAAGAATGATTAGTCCAAAGATGAAGTCTTTGGTAAAATTGGAGTTGGAAAAGTTAAAGAAGGATGGATAATTTTTCCAATCAGACATTCAGAGTGGCTCTCAAATCTTGTAATATTCAGAAGGAAGAGTGGGGAGATTCGACTTTGTGTCGATTTTAGGGATCGAAATAGAGAAAGCATCAAATACAATTATCCACTCCCAAATATGGAAATATTGTTGCAACAAGTTAATGGTTTAGCCTTAATGTCATTGCTAGATGGTTTTTTTGGATACAACTAAGTGCTAGTTGTTGAGGAAGATATACCCAAGATAGATTTTGTTATACCATGGGAGACGTGCTTACACTTGTATGCCTTTTGGATTCAAGAACGTTGGAGAAACTTACCAAAGGGAAATGGATCATGCCTTCAAAGATCTGATTGGGAAATTCATTGTTGATTATCAAGATGATTTGACTATTCATTTCAAATTAAGAGAAGAGCATATCAAACACTTAAGAGTATTTTTCAAGCATTGCAAACTATATGGTATATCTTTGAATCTTAAGAAATGTATGTTTGCAGTATCAGAAGGAAGACCCATGGGATATATAGTGAGTAAGGAAGGGATATATATAGATCCAAAAAGGATCAAGGATATTAATGCTCTGTATCCTCCAACATAAAAAAGGGAGTTCAATATTTCTTTAGAAATATAAACTTTGTAAGGATATTTGTCTCAGATTATGCAACAATTGCTAAGACAATCAATATATTGTTGAAAAAAGACCATAAATTTTAGTGGACTCAAGAAATTCAAGCAACATTTACTAGAATCAAGCATGCAATTACTATTGCTCCTGTCCTTATCAGACCAAATTTTGATAAAGGTTTTATATTATATTCTTTTGTTGCAGAAGAACCCATTGCTTCCATCTTGAATCAAAATAATTTGAAAGGGGACGAACTTCCAATCAGTTTCACGAGCAAGACTTTACATGATTATGAACTAAGATATTTAGAGATAGAGAAGAAGGCTCTTTCCTTGGTCAAATCAATATCACATTTCAGGACATATAATTTATCATCTCATGTCAAAGCATATGTCCTGACCTCCCCAGTAAAGATGCTCCTTAATCAATAACTTAGAGAAGGAAAATGGGCAAATTGGTTGGCCAAAACTAAGCAATATGATATTGAAATTAAGCCTTTAAAATAAGTTAAAGGAAAAGGGTTATGTAAGTTAATAACATGAATTGATGCAGTGAATAGAGACATATCTATTTCATCGGGGTCATCATTGTTGACATCATAATGGTACAAGCACATTATCATTTATTTGAAATCTGGAAAATTTCCTATTGGTATGTCTTCATAGGAAATGATGGCATTGAAAATGAAATCCAATCAATATGTATTAGTTGTTGAAGTCTTGTTTCGAATAAATTTTGATGGAATGCTCTGAAAGTGTATTGATTCCACAAACGCTTAAAAGGTTCTACATGAATTTCATGAAGGAACTTGTGGAGGACACTTTCCTCCAAAAACACTTGAACAAAGAATCATAAGAGATCGCTATTACTGGCCCAGCATCTTTAAATATTCATATTCAATCATCAGAAAATGCATTTCCTGTCAAAAAATTTCAGGAAATATGAAGAAATCAACAATGTCATTGCATACCATAACGATTGAAGAACCTTTTACACAATGGGGATTAGATTTCATCGGGCCAATTAATCCAAAATCCAGTCCACTCACACATTCTCACTACAACTGATTATTGCACAAAATGGAAAGAAGTAGTAGCTCTAAAAATGGTTGATTATGAAGAACTCATCAATTTTCTTAAAGATAATATCTTATCAAGATTTGGAGTTCCATAAAAACTCATAACTAATAATGGATCAATTTTAATAGGTTTAAAATTCACAAAGTTCTATGGGGAATATGGCATCATCATGGGTCAATCATCAAATTATTATCCCCAAGGGAATGGATTGGCTTAGTTAACAAACAATACATTGATCTAAATGCTTAAAAAACAATCACTACAAATCAGAGGAATTGGAATGTAAAGATGATCGATGCACTATGGGCCAGTCGACTTACACCAAAATACAACATCGGATAGTCACCATATGCATTAGTATATGGAAAGGAAGCTAAAATTCCTATTCACCTTGAGTTAAATGCCCTGACCTATGATGTGAACTCTGAAGATATAGAAGAAGTTTCTCCTCTACAAAGAAGATGTGATCAATTTATGCATTTGGAAGAACAATAAAATGAGGCATTAAGAAAGATAATTCAAAGACAACAAACTATAAAAAGACATTTTGATCAAATCGTATCAGTAAAATGTTTTCAAAAGGAACAGTTGGTGTTGTTATTGAATAGGGCAAAAGAAAAACAATCTCTACACACAAAATTTGAAGCATTATGGATCAGTCGTTATATGATCAAAAAATTTATGGGATACAATTCATATATGTTGAAAGACATGAAAGGAACAATTTAGATGTTTCCATTCAATGGGAAACACCTCAAAATTTTCTTCTCTTAAAAATTCTCAGTCATCATTTGTATATAGTTTTATTTCCTATACATATTTTTCAAAGTCTTTGTCTTCCGTTTTATTTTCTCATACTGACTCCATTGCCCAATGATCGAGATTCTAGATTGTCAGTAACCCACAAGGGGTTACTATCCCATAGTTGGAGCCAGTTGTTGATCCTTAAATGTGCTAAGTCATTTGTAAACTCTCTCTTGTATATCCTTTTCTATACTTATAATTTTTCGTGTTTCTCACGGGCTCATGATGCATCTTCACTTTAGTCCAAAATTTTGTGGCCTCAAAAACACACCATCACGTTCCGTTGCCATCATTTTGTACACATACTTACTTTATTTCTTAAACATATCATTGCAGGTCTAAAGAGTTTTCCCAATTCACTTGTATATCAATGTAACCCCTCCATCCAACCGATTCTCCATACTTTGTAAATTTCTTGTAATCTATCGTGCTCCAAGGGATGTTATGATTCTTTTCCACTATACCCTTCACCCTTGTGAACCCACAGTGTCATGACACTCCTTTCCCTTTATCATTTCATATCCCTGAATCCTTCAACCCAATTTACTTTTCATACTTAGTCTAATTCTTGAGTTTTCACAGCAGGTCCACGATGATCTTATTATCGCTCCATATACCCCCCATCTCGATTGATCCGATCCATTTTCATACTTAGTCTACTTTTCGAAATCTTACCACGGGTCTGTGGGTATACATTGATTTCATATCTTCTCTACCCACTCTTGATTCTACTTCCCTCTCCATTCACCATGTTGATCATTCATTTCCCCGCAATAACATATGTCTTATCTTGTCACATTCTCCAATAAACATTTAATACAAATCTCACAGAGATAACAAATGGGTTAAGTATTAAAATGCCTTTATTAATTTTGATCTTCTCTAGACGGTCCTCCATCATTTTAAATTTAATTGGCATTAACGACCCATTGAACTAAGAGTCCCGGAGTATTTTATGATTAAAAAGTATTACTTTGGTAATAATGTATTGAAAAGAGTTGTACACTAATTCACCAACTTCATAAAGTATGAAAACTAGAAGAAAATAACACTTATGTGGAGACACCATAAACTCATTTATATGGGAAGATCAGAGATTCCAATGGTCAAGACCATACAAGTATTATTCATCATTACCGCCTCCGGAAAGGAATGTGAACCAAATCTGGACATCAGGGATTGTTCAAGAAGGTTGTGTTCCTAAAGTGTTTTATTTTAAAAAATTGGTTCCATGGTGCATAGACAATTTCGATAAGTTTAGAGAAAAATCTAGCTTCAGGGGAGAGTGCCCTATTTATTTAGCTCCTTTGGTCTTGAAAAGAATGCTCAGACTTCTAGAGCCAACAATGAATTTCAAAGGGGATGAAGCTAAATATTTTCCGAGGGAAAGAAATGGTGGATTGGAGCTTCTGCAAGAGTATCTTGAAAACTCGATAATGGTTCCAGAAGACATATCAACTTTCCACATTAGTTCATTAAAAAACCCTTATCGATAAATGGCATGGCTATTCTCCAAGATAGTCGGACAAGAATCTATGGCTACCATTCCTCATCTGGATTTGTATATACTGTATTTTCTATTCATGAAAAAGAAGTGTTCGATTGGGAAAAGATGATCTCTAATGATTTATCTTTTCAGATATCAAACTTCAGGAAGAATAATAAATTTGACAAGTCCTTGTACTTAATCGTTTCCATTACTTATTGTCATGTTTTTAAAAGACTGCATTTATCCAAAAAAGTCAATTGTAAAATTGATCCAGTTTAGATGTGGTACCCCGCCTTATGGAAGGAGAAGGTTATATATCATTTTTATGAAGTACACAATTCATTTATTTCTTCTTTTAAGAGATTAATTTTTGGACCAAGTACATCAAGATTGTCTTTAGAAGCGACATCATTTTTGGATAAAAAAGGAAGTTTCAAAGCAATGGAGCATATCGGTTGTAAAAATTTTCAGATCCCAACCCAGTTTCAGTCTCACTGATTTTTCAGCCAAAGTTAAATGCCAAAACTTCAGTTTCAACACTGTTTCAACATATGTTACATCATTGTTTCAGCATATGTCTCAGCATTGTTTCAGCATATGTCTCAGCATTGTTTCAACATATGTCTGAGCACTGTTTCAGCATATGTCTCAGCATTGTTTTA
>JZKD02S0150291.1:0-23595 GCA_000966675.3 Picea glauca
GAGGAAGTGTGCAGATAGGCACATAAGTGAAGATAACTCTTTGAGTTCTAGAACTTAGAGGAAGAATCCACTGAGGGATATTCGCTGGGTTACTGAATACCAAGAAGTCTCAACAAGAGGTTGCTAGAGTGAAGGACAGCCAGGAAGGTGTCAATGTCTCCATCTGAGGGAGAAGAAGGATAAAATCCCTTAGGGGTCTGAGTGTTTGTAAAATCTCAGGATGAATAGCACCAAAGAGTGCATCTGAAGACTCTAAAAGGAGTGAAGGAGTTGGGAGAATCCTTTGAGGATTCAAAGACAAAATCTCAGGAAGGGAAACGTTCTCATATGCACAACAGGACTCACAGTCATGGAGTTTGCGAAGATGAAGCAAAGGTCGAGGCCTTTGAAAATGTGAATTTCTCCCAAGGTTGGGAAAGAAGTGCGTAATCTTAGGAGGAGAAACGACAGTCGTCAAATCAGCTGGAGAAGGAAGAGGTCTGGACCGTTGAGTATTTTACGTCCAGGAGGAGCTCAAGAGGAGCCTACAGAAGGAGGATATCGACAGCCTTCGGATCTCACATAGAAATCTCGTCAGCCGTTGGATCGGGAGAAGGTACTCAGAGTTTAGCCTTTGGAGTCAGCGTCGAGGAGAAGTGATCTGAGCCGTCAGATCTGGAGCAGAAATCCTTTCAACCATCGGATTGGACAGGATCTGCACGAGGTTTAGCCATCGGGATAGCAGTCATCGGGAAATCGAGATTCTCGAGGGCAAGGGAATTGAGATATCACAAGTCTCGAAATCCCGGAGAAACCGAGACCGTCCATCTGGAAGGGACATGTGGTGGAGATCAAGAGATCATCAACATATTGGTTATCGAGAAATCGGATTTCCCAAGGTCGAAGGAAATGTGACATCGAAAGTCTCGAAATCCCAGAGAAATCAGGACCGTCCATCTGGAAGGACGCGTGGCAACGATCAACGTCATCAGGAAAAGCCCCGACAAGAAGTCGTTGATCGGGGATTGAGTCATCGAAATATTGGAGATCCTGGTGACAAGTTATTTGTGCACTTTGGAATCGCAAAATGCGATACCCCGATGAGGGGGATCCAGTTGTCATCACTGCAGAGGAGGAGGACAGTGCCATAGTGGAAGCCAGCTGTCAGTGCAGCGGAGCGTCGGGATTTGGAGAGTCAGGAATCCCGTAGGCATATGAATTTAGGAATTTGAAACCCCATAACCCCGACAGGGATAAGGTTGTGGTCACGGAGTAATGGTCACGTGGACCAGGGGGATGAGCCAGGAGGGCTAAAGCGCGTCGGGAATCAAAGGATCGTGGATCCAGGGGACGATTGCATTTTGACATCGAAAACCATGAAACCCCGACAGAGGTAAATGGCTGCGGTCATATAGGAAAGGTCACATGGACCAGAGCCTGTCCAGGAGGGGCTAAGGGAAGAAGAGAGCTCATCGGGAAATTGAAACTCAAAACCCCGATAGAAGGATATAAGGCTGCGGTCTTATGGAGAATGGTCGTATGGACCAAAGGGCATAGCCAGAGGGGCTTAAGCCAGAGAGGAGCTCATCGAAGATCGGGAGTTGGAGAGAGCAGGAACTCTCGAGCACGGGGATAGAGAAACCCCAATGACCTAAAATTAAGATCAGGGGAAAACCACGGTAAAGTGCGGAAAGGGCGTGAGGGTGAAGAAAGGACCTGTGGATCGGGTTTACAGAAAGGGATTCCAGCAGGGGATCTAAAGAGCTAATTCGACTCGTATGAGGAATTGAACGATCCTGTGAGTAGGTGAGTAGTGGAGGTTAAAGAATTCTTTCTCACCTACGTCAAGTGGTATTAGATCTTGTTCTTGTCTGTATATTTTAGGCAGGAAGAGGCAGGAGGAGATAAGAGAATACTATGATACACATCAAGTGGTATCAGAGCTTGTTCTTGTCTGTATATTTCAGGCAGGAAGAGGCAGGAGGAGATAAGAGAATACTCTGATACATGTCAAGTGGTATCAAAGCTTGTTCTTGTCTGTATATTTCAGGCAGGAAGAGGCAGGAGGAGATAAGAGAATACTCTGATACACATCAAGTGGTATCAGAGTGGGATTTTGTTTGTATATTGCAGACATAGGAAGCAGGAGGAAGACAGAGCGCTGGAGGACTCTGTAAGGACTTGTTTGTATGTAGGCAACAATCCATAGACAGTCAACAGGACTGTAAGATGAATCTGGACACACTCAAGGTGCAGAGTGATAGCAGCAGATTTGCTAGGAGAGCAGACAGAGACAACAGGATGGCTACTGAAGGCCGCAGATCTGCTGGAAGGAGAACCTCAGAGCTATGGAGCCAAGAGGACATGGATGAAGAGATCACATATATAAAGAGAGAAATGGCGAGACTCGAATTGAAGATATGGTAGGATAAGAAGCCGAGATGGGTATATGAATGGCCCATGAATAAACCGAAAGAAAAATGGCCAGTTAAGCAGCTGATGGTCATGAGACAACGTAGGTTGTTAAAAGGGTGGCTGAGGTATGCTGAAAACCTCAAGGCCACAGAGGAAGAGGTGATTTATGTATGTAAAACAGAGGCTGGGAGAGGTCTTGACGATGAAGAATTTGAATGGGGATCAACTGAGGATCTCAAGAACTGCCAGGAGGGAAGAGAAGTAGAAATTCCCATTTTCCAAGAGGGCAATAGGTCGAGATCACTGCGGGGTCTCACGGACTGTCAGGAGGACAGCGAGGGAAGTTCAACTTGCCAGGAGGGAAATGATAAGAGGTCGCTGCAGGATCTCGAAGACTGCTAGGAGGGTAGTGGAAGCATCTCAGATTGCTAGGTGGGCAGAGATGAGAATTTGAGACTGTCTGAAAGTCTCATGGACTCGGAGGAGAGTTCGATTCAATAAGGAGTGCTGATGAAGATGGGATTGGTTGATCTCATAATATACTAGGGAAGCAACAGAGACATCCCATATTTCTAGGTGGGTAGGGATGAGCAAGTGGGTTGGAATCAGCCTGAGGAGCTGACAGAGAAGATGAGACTATCTGAGGGTCTCATAAATTCAGAGGTGAGTTTAGATCAATCGATGCAGCTGACCGAAGAGGAGGAAGATATGATAAATCTTTTGATGATTGGGGGGTTTGAAATATTCCTACCATGTGCCTAGGAGGAGGAAAAAATTTGTGTTGCAGATGGTGCAACAACAAAACAGTCATAGCTGACGATGACTGTCAGGGAAGAAGAAGAATTGGAGCAGGTGTTTGAGACTGCCCAAGCACAAGCAGAAGCAAACGAAGAGGAGAATGAACATTCAGAGGAATGTCTCAACATATTCAGCCAAGAAGCTGAAGAAGCTATAGCATTGGAGCCGATAGACAAAGGAGTAGACAAAGAGGATGATGAGCATTCTGAGGAATGGCTCAATATTTTCAGCCAGGAAGCTGAAAATACTGCAACATGGGAGGTTGCAGAAGAAGAGGGAGAGGAGGCATACAAAATTTTCTTTGTTGATCTGTGGGAATAGATTGAAGCCCTAGAGGAAAGGGTGAAAGTGTAGAGTGTGCACATCCAACAGGTGAAGTTGGAAACTGATGAAGGAGGCATGGAAGATCATGGTGATATGCCCATGTGCCGAAAATGTTTGCAGCTGAGGATACTGGAAAAACANGTATGTTACAGATTGGTATCATAGCATTCTTGAAGTGTACATTTTGAGGTAGTGTGGCTTAGCCCGATGGTTGGGTACATTACAAATATACAAAGTAGAAGACTAAAGAAAAAGAACAAAATTCTAATTCTTCAAAATATGAAGCTTAGAAACATATTGAACAAAGAAAAGGAAAAGAAAATAAATATTGATATACACTCAAACATGGATATTTTATTAGATGTTGTAGAGAAAGAATATTCTAATCCTAAAACAAAGCCTCAAAATTTGAAGTCTCAAAAACTTGAGAAGATGAAATCAGCTCAAGAAACAACAAATCATATTTTAGATGATGTTGTTACCAATATATTAGCTCTTGCCTCTGCACATGTTAGTATACAACAATGGGAAGGAAAATATGAGATGTATGAATTAGGAATAATTTATAAATAACAATATAATCACGAGGTTCAAAGAATGCAAGAAAGATGGCTATCTTAATTAATTATTGAAGAGAGGAAGTGGAAGATGAAATTACAGAAGCTCCCATTATAGATAAAGGATAAAACTCATGAATCACAAAGAGTTTATGGACTTTTCATTCAGGAATTCTCTTGTAGAGCACCTACAAGATCCTACTCCACGTTCTTTTGTGTACAATGGAAAAAGTTAAGGGTTACTAAATCGGTAGTTAGAAAACAATATGACATCACTAATACCTGTGACTTTGTCAAAATGTAAAACGAATCCTCAAGTGATGAAAATAATTTGTTATATGAATTATATCTTTTTTATTTCTTCCTACAAGTTGAAACAATGATTTCTTCCTACAATATGAAACTAGATGGAACCCCAAACATGGTGTTGGGGATGCGAAACTTAGGATATTATCCTCATTTATAATGAATCAATTCAAATGGAAGGAGGAATGGGATATTTTTGCACAAAATGAAACGACTTCAAGTCTGAATGTTATAAGTGAACACCCTATACCTGCAACAGTTATCAAAGACCATCAACACTTTTTGAGTTATGATTAAGGAGAATTTTTGGTCTGAAATACTATCTTATGATATTTAAAACAACATCACGAGGATAAATCCCCTTGCATTTTTAAAGAGGTGGTACTCCTCTATTTTAAATAACATGTAAGAACATAAACAATGCCTGAGAAAGGACCGAGCTTATTCTTGAATTAAATATTCACATGCAAAGAGTACCCAAGAAAGGACCAAGTATCTTACAGAAAGAAAATATTTACACTATAATACAATATTGTAAACCAAAAGAGTATATAATATCATAGGATGGAATTTCCATCACAACATTCATCAAAGTAAGACACAATATTCAACAAAGAGAAGGAAAATAGGACCACATATGGTAGGGGAATTTAAATGATCATTCCATTTAAATGCAAAATATAGTTTGATAGACACACATTTGAAATCTCATGATTAGAACTTAAAGTCTAAGAGATCAATAATGTTATGTCCCGAATAGGCCTCTAGGAATCTAAAAAAATAACAGATGTCTTTGTAAAAATAAACAATAATGTTTAAGATTTCAATAAAAGTAAATTGTGTTTGTCCTTCAAAGAGGACTAGGATGGGACTCCCATGGACAATAAAATTAAGAGAGACCTGGAATACAAAATAAATCATTCAGGGGTTAGCCTTTGGTTTCACAGATTCTGGGAATAGAAAGGGAAAAATGACTATTGACTAAGGAAGAAAAAGTGGTGAAAGAAAGAACAAGGTGATTACTCAACTCATTGTGATGGAAATTCCCAATGATCATTTGATTGTTGTGGAATATTTTGTAGGTTTTTGTTATTGTGTTGGTGGTAGCATAACTGTTGTAACTACTTCTTGTTGATATGTCTCAGTTATCTTAACTAAGGCCTTTGTTAACCATTTTTCGATGTACTCCCTCATTGGAGCAACCATTATTTCATGTTTGGTATTAGTTTCGAATAAATCATTTTCTAGTTCTCTTAAATCAAGGCTTAATTGATGGAGTGTTTCCTCAATGCCTTTGTTTTTATTTACATACTAGACTAGCCATATTTCTATTTCATCTTTAAAGAACTCAATTGAATCACTAAATTCATTGGCCCATGCAACTTTTAATTCTTCCAATTTCTCTAGTAGTTGCTCTCTTGATAAAATTATTGTATCCATTATTAAATGTGGGCCATCTAACTCTTTGGTCAAATAAACAAGTTTCAAGAATATGCCACTCCTTTTGATGTTAATAATATCACACTCAAGGTGATTACTCAACTTACTGTGATGTCACTCCTTTTGTCCTTCAAAGAGGACTAGGATGGGACTCTCATGGACCATAAAATGAAGAGAGACCTAGAATAAAAAATAAAGCAGTCATGGGTTAGCCTTTGGTTTCACAACATCTAGGAACAGAAAAGGAAAAATGATTATTGATTAAGGAATAAAAAGTGGTGAAAGAAAGAACAAGGTGATTACTCAACTTATTGTGATGGAAATTCACAACCATCATTTGCTTGTTGTGGAATATTTTGTAGGTTGTTGTTGTTTTCTTGGTGGTAGCATAACTGATGTAACTACTTCTTGCTGATATGTCTCAGTTACCTTAACTAAGGCCTTTGTTAACCATTTTTTGATGTAATCCCTCATTGTAGAAACCATTATTTCATGTTTGGTATTAGTTTCGAATAACTCATTTTCTAGTTCTATTAAATAAAGTGATGCAGGAGAATCTCTCCACGACAACCAGCCATCCATCCACATCCGCGAAAGAAAAATCATGCATTGAAGAGAGAGGCGCAACCTCATTTAAATTTAAATTGAATGTAATTAAATGCTTAGGCTGGTGAGCCATGGAAGCCGTGCCTTTGTGCAGGCTGTAGATAATATCGACTTTAATGATAGATCGGCTGAGATCTAGATCCAGATGCTGGACTAGACATCCATTTATTGTAATTGAATAAAGTAGCTAGACCTAGAGGGAAGTGCTCGAAGAGCCCCTCAGGTAAAGGAGATTTTCATATCTCATTTGGTAAGGTGGTAGTTGTGTGAGGATCTGCATGTAGAGAAGAGAAGAGTAGGAGCTAGAAAGAGCTTAGGAACACCATTGTAAATATAGGCATTTTCCATTTTAATATAATCAGAAGCAGTTTTTCCTGCATGAGTTCTGTGTTATATGGATGTTTGTGAGTGTTCTTCATATTGTGAATGTATGCTGTAGTTGTGCATTTGCAGAAGTGTGTTTTATTTCAGGTTGAATATCTTTGAGGCTTCACGCCAGGAGGGTGTGACAGAACACTGCGGGTTCTGAGAGCCGTGCACAGAGGTTGCACTTCTGAACACTGCGGGTTCAGACAAAGATGTGCTGCGGCACAGAAGCTGAAATCAACAACTCAGGAGGAAGACCTCAAGGTTGCTGAATACCTTGGAGGCAAGGATGTGTGGGAGAAGACACAGTTGCAGACATAATCTCTTAGGAGTTCTGTAGAGGTCTGCCAAGTGGGCATTGAGCATATGCGCTGTGGTGCATTTGAGGAAGAACTCTGCTGAGAGTTTGAAGGAGGACCAGAATCACTGAGGATTATGAGAGCTCTGCCAGGAGGGCATTGAGCAGGTGAAAAGGGTGCACAGAAGGGATAGAACTGCTGAACGTTCTATGGAGAAGATACTCCCCCAGGAGGGCGTCGAGGAAGTGTGCAGATAGGCACATAAGTGAAGATAACTCTTTGAGTTCTAGAACTTAGAGGAAGAATCCACTGAGGGATCTTCGCTGGGTTACTGAATACCAAGAAGTCTCAACAAGAGGTTGCTAGAGTGAAGGACAACCAGGAAGGTGTCAATGTCTCCATCTGAGGGAGAAGAAGGATAAAATCCCTTAGGGGTCTGAGTGTTTGTAAAATCTCAGGATGGATAGCACCAACGAGTGCATCTGAAGACTCTGCAAGGAGTGCAGGAGTTGGGAGAATCCTTTGAGGATTCAAAGACAAAATCTCAGGAAGGGAAACGTTCTCATATGCACAGTAGGACTCACAGTCATGGAGTTTGCGAAGACGAAGCAAAGGTCGAGGCCTTTGAAAATGTGAATTTCTCCCAAGGTTGGGAAAGAAGTGCGTAATCTTAGGAGGAGCAACGACAGTCGTCAAATCAGCTGGAGAAGGAAGAGGTCTGGACCGTTGAGGAGTTTACGTCCAGGAGGAGCTCAAGAGGAGCCTACAGAAGGAGGATACCGACAGCCTTCGGATATCACATAGAAATCTCGTCAGCCGTTGGATTGGGAGAAGGTACTCAGAGTTTAGCCTTTGGAGTCAGCGTCGAGGAGAAGTGATCTGAGCCGTCAGATCTGGAGCAGAAATCCCGTCAACCATCGGATTGGACAGGAGCTGCACGAGGTTTAGCCATTGGGATAGCAGTCATCGGGAAATCGAGATTCTCGAGGGCAAGGGAATTGAGATATCACAAGTCTCGAAATCCCGGAGAAATCGAGACCGTCCATCTGGAAGGGACATGTGGTGGAGATCAAGAGATCATCAACATATTGGTTATCAGGAAATCGGAGTTCCCAAGGTCGAAGGAAATGTGATATCGAAAGTCTCGAAATCCCGGAGAAATCAGGACCGTCCATCTGGAAGGACGCGTGGCAACGATCAGCGTCATCGGGAAAAGCCTCGACAAGAAGTCGTTGATCGGGGATTGAGTCATCGAGATATTGGAGATCCTGGTGACAAGTTATTTGTGCACTTTGGAATCGCAAAATGCGATACCCCGATGAGGGGGATCCAGTTGTCATCACTGCAGAGGAGGAGGACAGTGCCATAGTGAAAGCCAACTGTCAGTGCAGCGGAGCGTCGGGATTTGGAGAGTCAGGAATCCCGTAGGCATATGAATTTAGACATTTGAAACCCCATAACCCCGACAGGGATAAGGTTGTGGTCACGGAGTAATGGTCACGTGGACCAGGGGGATGAGACAGGAGGGCTAAAGCGCGTCGGGAATCAAAGGATCGCGGATCCAGGGGACGATTGCATTTTGACATCGAAAACCCTGAAACCCCGACAGAGGTAAATGGCTGCGGTCATATAGGAAAGGTCACATGGACCAGAGCCTGGCCAGGAGGGGCTAAGGGAAGAAGAGAGCTCATCGGGAAATTGAAACTCAAAACCCTGATAGAAGGATATAAGGCTGCGATCTTATGGAGAATGGTCGTATGGACCAAAGGGCATAGCCAGAGGGGCTTAGGCCAGAGAGGAGCTCATCGAAGATCGGGAGTTGGAGAGAGCAGGAACTCTCGAGCACGGGGTTAGAGAAACCTCGATGACCTAAAATTAAGATCAGGGGAAAACCACGGTAAAGTGCGGAAAGGCCGTGAGGGTGAAGAAAGGACCTGTGGATCAGGTTTACAGAAAGGGATTCCAGCAGGGGATCTAAAGAGCTAATTCGACTCGTATGAGGAATTGAACGATCCTGTGAGTAGGTGAGTAGCGGAGGTTAAATAATTCTTTCTCACCTGCGTCAAGTGGTATTAGAGCTTGTTCTTGTCTGTATATTTCAGGTAGGAAGAGGCAGGAGGAGATAAGAGAATACTCTGATACACATCAAGTGGTATCAGAGCTTGTTCTTGTCTGTATATTTCAGGCAGGAAGAGGCAGGAGGAGATAAGAGAATACTCTGATACATGTCAAGTGGTATCAGAGATTGTTCTTGTTTGTATATTTCAGGCAGGAAGAGGCAGGAGGAGATAAGAGAATACTCTGATACACATCAAGTGGTATCAGAGTGGGATTCTGTTTGTATATTGCAGACATAGGAAGCAGGAGGAAGACAGAGCACTGGAGGACTCTGTAAGGACTTGTTTGTAGGTAGGCAACAATCCATAGACAGTCAACAGGACTGTAAGATGAATCTAGACACACTCAAGGTGCAGAGTGATAGCAACAGATTTGCTAGGAGAGCAGACAGAGACAACAGGATGGCTACTGAAGGCCGCAGATCTGCTGGAAGGAGAACCTCAGAGCTATGGAGCCAAGAGGACATGGATGAAGATATCACATATATAAAGAGAGAAATGGCGAGACTCGAATTGAAGATACGGTAGGATAAGAAGCCGAGATGGGTATATGAATGGCCCATGAATAAACCGAAAGAAAAATGGCCAGTTAAGCAGCTGATGGTCATGAGACAACGTAGGTTGTTAAAAGGGTGGCTGAGGTATGCTGAAAACCTCAAGGCCACAGAGGAAGAGGTGATTTATGTATGTAAAACAGAGGCTGGGAGAGGTCTTGACGATGAAGAATTTGAATGGGGATCAACTGAGGATCTCAAGAACTGCCAGGAGGGAAGAGAAGTAGAAATTCCCATTTTCCAAGAGGGCAATAGGTCGAGATCACTGCGGGGTCTCACGGACTGTCAGGAGGACAGCGAGGGAAGTTCAACTTGCCAGGAGGGAAATGATAAGAGGTCGCTGCAGGATCTCGAAGACTGCTAGGAGGGTAGTGGAAGCATCTCAGATTGCTAGGTGGGCAGAGATGAGAATTTGAGACTGTCTGAAAGTCTCATGGACTCGGAGGAGAGTTCGATTCAATAAGGAGTGCTGATGAAGATGGGATTGGTTGATCTCATAATATACTAGGGAAGCAACAGAGACATCCCATATTTCTAGGTGGGTAGGGATGAGCAAGTGGGTTGGAATCAGCCTGAGGAGCTGACAGAGAAGATGAGACTATCTGAGGGTCTCATAAATTCAGAGGTGAGTTTAGATCAATCGATGCAGCTGACCGAAGAGGAGGAAGATATGATAAATCTTTTGATGATTGGGGGGTTTGAAATATTCCTACCATGTGCCTAGGAGGAGGAAAAAATTTGTGTTGCAGATGGTGCAACAACAAAACAGTCATAGCTGACGATGACTGTCAGGGAAGAAGAAGAATTGGAGCAGGTGTTTGAGACTGCCCAAGCACAAGCAGAAGCAAACGAAGAGGAGAATGAACATTCAGAGGAATGTCTCAACATATTCAGCCAAGAAGCTGAAGAAGCTATAGCATTGGAGCCGATAGACAAAGGAGTAGACAAAGAGGATGATGAGCATTCTGAGGAATGGCTCAATATTTTCAGCCAGGAAGCTGAAAATACTGCAACATGGGAGGTTGCAGAAGAAGAGGGAGAGGAGGCATACAAAATTTTCTTTGTTGATCTGTGGGAATAGATTGAAGCCCTAGAGGAAAGGGTGAAAGTGTAGAGTGTGCACATCCAACAGGTGAAGTTGGAAACTGATGAAGGAGGCATGGAAGATCATGGTGATATGCCCATGTGCCGAAAATGTTTGCAGCTGAGGATACTGGAAAAACAGGATCAACCAAGGGAGTAGCTGGATGCAGTGATCGAGGAGATCAGAAGGCTGATGTTGAGGTCAGCAGAAACTACCAGCAAGGAGAGGCTGAGCAGAAAAGAAGTAGTAGCAACGGCACAACAGAAGCAACAACAACAACAAAATGGAGCAGATGGGAAGCTCCAGATATTTGTTTGGGATCTAGGAGGATTTCCAACCGCTTAGAGGGGAAGCGCATGAGCATGAGCTCATGATTTTGCAGTCGAGGAGTTTGATGCGGGAGCATCTCTCCACGACATCCAGCCATCCAGCCATGCCTGCGAAAGAAAAATCGCACATTGAAGAGAGAGGTGCAGCCTCATTTAAATTTAAATTGAATGTAATTAAATGCTTAGGTTGCTGAGCCATGGAATCCATGCCTTTGCGTAGGCTATAGATAAGATCGGCTTTAATGCTATATCGATTGAGATCTAGATCCAGATGCTGGACTAGACAACCATTTATTGTAATTGAATAGAGTAGGTAGACCTAGAGGGAAGCGCTCGAAGAGCCCCTCAGGTAAAGGAGATTTTCATATCTGATTTGGTAATGTGGTAGTTGTGTGAGGATATGCATGTAGAGCAGAGAAGAGTAGGAGCCATAAAGAGCTCAGGAACACCATTGTAAATACAGGCATTTGCCATTTTAATATAATCAGAAGCAGTTTTTCCTGCATGAGTTCTGTGTTATATGGATGTTTGTGAGTGTTCTTCCTATTGTGAATGTATGTTGTAGTTATGCATTTGCAGGAGTGTGTTTGATTTCAGGTTGAATATCTTTGAGGCTTCACGCCAGGAGGGTGTGACAGAACACTGCGGGTTCTGAGATCCGTGCACAGAGGTTGCACTTATGAACACTACGGGTTCAGACAAAGACGTGCTGCGGCACAGAAGATGAAATCAAAAACTCAGGAGGAAGACCTCAAGGTTTCTGAATACCTTGGAGGCAAGGCTGTGTGGGAGAAGACACAATTGCAGAGATAATTTCTTAGGAGTTCTGTAGATCTCTGCCAAGTGGGCATTGAGCGTATGTGCTGCGGTGCATTTGAGGAAGAACTCTGCTGAGAGTTTGAAGGAGGACCAGAATCACTGAGGATTCTAAGAGCTCTACCAGGAGGGCATTGAGCAGGTGCGAAGGGTGCACAGAAGGGACATAACTGTTGAACGTTCTATGGAGAAGATATTCTGCTAGGAGGGCATCGAGGAAGTGTGCAGATAGGCACATAAGTGAAGAGAACTCTTTGAGTTCTAGAACTTAGAGGAAGAATCCAATGAGGGATCTTCGCTGGGTTACTGAATACCAAGAGGTTGCTAGAGTGAAGGACAACTAGGAAGGCGTCAATGTCTCCATCTGAGGGAGAAGAAGGACAAAATCCCTTAGGGGTTTGAGTGTTTGCAAAATCTCAGGATGGATAGCACCAATGAGTGCATCTGAAGACTCTGCAAGGAGTGCAGGAGTTGGGAGAATCCTTTGAGGATTCAAAGACAAAATCTCAAGAAGGGCATGGTTCTCATATGCACAACAGGACTCACAGTCATGGAGTTTGCGAAGACGAAGCAAAGGTTGAGGCCTTTGAAAATGTGAATTTCTCCCAAGGTTGGGAAATAAGTGCGTAATCTCAAGAGGAGCAACGAAAGTCGTCAGATCGGCTGGAGAAGGAAGAGGTCTGGACTGTTGAGGAGTTTATGTTCAGGAGGAGCTCAGGAGGAGCCTACAGAAGGAGGAGACCAACAACCATCGGATCTCACATAGAAATCCCGTCAGCTGTTGGTTCGGGAGAATGTACTTAGAGTTTAGCCTTTGGAGTCAGTGCCGAGGAGAAGTGATCTGAGCCGTCAGATCTAGAGCAGAAATCCCGTCAGCCTTCGGATTGGACAGAAGCTGCAGGAGGTTTAGCCATCGGGATAACAGTCATCGGGAAATTGGGATTGTCGAGGGCAAGGGAATTGAGATATTACAAGTCTCGAAATCCCAGAGAAATCGAGACCGTCCATATGGAAGAGACACATGGTGGAGATCGAGTGATCGTTGGCATATTGGTTATCGAGAAATCGGAGTTCCCAAGGTCGAAGGAAATGTGACATTGAAAGTCTCGAAATGCTGGAGAAATCAGGACCGTCCATCTGGAAGGACGCGTGGCAGCGATCAACGTCATCAGGAAAAGCCCCGACAAGAAGTTGTTGATCGAGGATTGAGTCATCAGGGTATCAGAGATCCTGATGACAAGTTATTTGTGCACTTTGTAATCGTGAAACGCGATACCCCGATGAGGGGGAGCCAACTGTCATCACTGCAAAGGAGGAGTACAGTGCCATAGTGGAAGCCAACTGTCAGTGCAGCGGAGCGTCGAGATTTGGAGAGTCGAGAATCCCATAGGAATATGCATTTAGGAATTTGAAATCCCGTAACCCCGATGGGGATAAGGTTGTGTTCATAGAGTAATGGTCACATGGACTAGCGGGCTGAGCCAGGAGGGCTAAAGCGCATCAAGAATCGAAGGATCACGAATCCAGGGGACGATTGCATTTTGAAATCGAAAACCCTGAAACCCTGACATAGGTATATGGCTGCGGTCATATAGGAAAGGTGACATGGACCAGAGTCTGTCCAGGAGGGGCTAAGGGAAGAAGAGATCTCATCAGGAAATTGAAACTCAAAACCCCAATAGAAGGATATTAGGCTTCAGTCTTATGGAGAATGGTCGTATGGAACAAAGGGCATAGCCAGAGGGGCTTAGGCTGGAGAGGATCTCATCAGAGATCGAGAGTTGGAGAGTGCAAGAACTCTCGAGCACGTGGATAGAAAAACCCCGATGACCTGAAATTAAGATCAGGGGAAAACCACAGTAAAGTGTGGAAAGGCCGCGAGGGTGAAGAAAGGACCTGTGGATCGGGTTTACAGAAAGGGATTCTAGCAGGGGATCTAAGNGGTAGGATAAGAAGCCGAGATGGGTATATGAATGGCCCATGAATAAACCGAAAGAAAAATGGCCAGTTAAGCAGCTGATGGTCATGAGACAACGTAGGTTGTTAAAAGGGTGGCTGAGGTATGCTGAAAACCTCAAGGCCACAGAGGAAGAGGTGATTTATGTATGTAAAACAGAGGCTGGGAGAGGTCTTGACGATGAAGAATTTGAATGGGGATCAACTGAGGATCTCAAGAACTGCCAGGAGGGAAGAGAAGTAGAAATTCCCATTTTCCAAGAGGGCAATAGGTCGAGATCACTGCGGGGTCTCACGGACTGTCAGGAGGACAGCGAGGGAAGTTCAACTTGCCAGGAGGGAAATGATAAGAGGTCGCTGCAGGATCTCGAAGACTGCTAGGAGGGTAGTGGAAGCATCTCAGATTGCTAGGTGGGCAGAGATGAGAATTTGAGACTGTCTGAAAGTCTCATGGACTCGGAGGAGAGTTCGATTCAATAAGGAGTGCTGATGAAGATGGGATTGGTTGATCTCATAATATACTAGGGAAGCAACAGAGACATCCCATATTTCTAGGTGGGTAGGGATGAGCAAGTGGGTTGGAATCAGCCTGAGGAGCTGACAGAGAAGATGAGACTATCTGAGGGTCTCATAAATTCAGAGGTGAGTTTAGATCAATCGATGCAGCTGACCGAAGAGGAGGAAGATATGATAAATCTTTTGATGATTGGGGGGTTTGAAATATTCCTACCATGTGCCTAGGAGGAGGAAAAAATTTGTGTTGCAGATGGTGCAACAACAAAACAGTCATAGCTGACGATGACTGTCAGGGAAGAAGAAGAATTGGAGCAGGTGTTTGAGACTGCCCAAGCACAAGCAGAAGCAAACGAAGAGGAGAATGAACATTCAGAGGAATGTCTCAACATATTCAGCCAAGAAGCTGAAGAAGCTATAGCATTGGAGCCGATAGACAAAGGAGTAGACAAAGAGGATGATGAGCATTCTGAGGAATGGCTCAATATTTTCAGCCAGGAAGCTGAAAATACTGCAACATGGGAGGTTGCAGAAGAAGAGGGAGAGGAGGCATACAAAATTTTCTTTGTTGATCTGTGGGAATAGATTGAAGCCCTAGAGGAAAGGGTGAAAGTGTAGAGTGTGCACATCCAACAGGTGAAGTTGGAAACTGATGAAGGAGGCATGGAAGATCATGGTGATATGCCCATGTGCCGAAAATGTTTGCAGCTGAGGATACTGGAAAAACATGATCAACCAATGGAGTAGCTGGATGCAGTGATCGAGGAGATCAGAAGGTTGATGTTGAGGTCAGCAGAAACTACCAGCAAGGAGAGGCTGAGTAGAAAAGAAGTAGTAGCAGCGGCACAACAGAAGCAACAACAACAACAGAATGGAGCAGATGGGAAGCTCCAGATATTTGTTTGGGATCTAGGAGGATTTCCAACCGCTTAGAGGGGAAGCACATGAGCATGAGCTCATGATTTTGCAGCCGATGAGTTTGATGCGGGAGCATCTCTCCACGACATCCAGCCATCCAGCCACGCCTGCGAAAGAAAAATCGCACATTGAAGAGAGAGGTGCAGCCTCATTTAAATTTAAATTGAATGTAATTAAATGCTTAGGTTGCTGAGCCATGGAATCCGTGCCTTTGCGTAGGCTGTAGATAAGATCGGCTTTAATGCTATATCGACTGAGATCTAGATCCATATGCTGGACTAGATAACCATTTATTGTAATTGAATAGAGTAGGTAGACCTAGAGGGAAGCGCTTGAAGAGCCCCTCAGGTAAAGGAGATTTTCATATCTGATTTGGTAATGTGGTAGTTGTGTGAGGATATGCATGTAGAGCAGAGAAGAGTAGGAGCCAGAAAGAGCTCAGGAACACCATTGTAAATACAGGCATTTTCCATTTTAATATAATCAGAAGCAGTTTTTCCTGCATGAGTTCTGTGTTATATGGATGTTTGTGAGTGTTCTTCCTATTGTGAATGTATGCTGTAGTTATGCATTTGCAGGAGTGTGTTTGATTTCAGGTTGAAGATCTTTGAGGCTTCACGCCAGGAGGGTGTGACAGAACACTGCGGGTTCTGAGAGCCGTGCACAGAGGTTGCACTTATGAACACTACGGGTTCAGACAAAGACGTGCTGTGGCACAGAAGATGAAATCAAAAACTTAGGAGGAAGACCTCAAGGTTTCTGAATACCTTGGAGGCAAGGCTGTGTGGGAGAAGACACAATTGCAGACATAATTTCTTAGGAGTTCTGTAGATCTTTGCCAAGTGGGCGTTGAGCGTATGCGCTGCGGTGCATTTGATGAAGAACTCTGCTGAGAGTTTGAAGGAGGGCCAGAATCACTGAGGATTCTAAGATCTCTACCAGGAGGGCATTGAGCAGGTGCGAAGGGTGCACAGAAGGGACATAACTGTTGAACGTTCTATGGAGAAGATATTCCGCCAGGAGGGCGTCGAGGAAGTGTGCAGATAGGCACATAAGTGAAGAGAACTCTTTGAGTTATAGAACTTAGAGGAAGAATCCAATGAGGGATCTTCGCTGGGTTACTGAATACCAAGAGGTTGCTAGAGTGAAGGACAGCTAGGAAGGCGTCAATGTCTCCATCTGAGGGAGAAGAAGGACAAAATACCTTAGGGGTCTGAGTGTTTGCAAAATCTCAGGATGGATAGAACCAATGAGTGCATCTGAAGACTCTGCAAGGAGTGCAGGAGTTGGGAGAATCCTTTGAGGATTCAAAGACAAAATCTCAAGAAGGGCAGGGTTCTCATACGCACAACAGGACTCACAGTCATGGAGTTTGCGAAGACGAAGCAAAGGTTGAGGCCTTTGAAAATGTGAATTTCTCCCAAGGTTGGGAAATAAGTGCGTAATCTCAAGAGGAGCAACGAAAGTCATCAGATCGGCTAGAGAAGGAAGAGGTCTGGATTGTTGAGGAGTTTACGTTCAGGAGGAGCTCAGGAGGAGCCTACAGAAGGAGGAGACCAACAACCATCGGATCTCACATAGAAATCCCATCAGCTGTTGGTTCGGGAGAAGGTACTTAGAGTTTAGCCTTTGGAGTCAGTGTCGAGGAGAAGTGATATGAGCCGTCAGATCTAGAGCAGAAATCCCGTCAGCCTTCGGATTGGACAGAAGCTGCACGAGGTTTAGCCATCGGGATAACAATCATCGGGAAATCGGGATTGTCGAGGGCAAGGGAATTGAGATATTACAAGTCTCGAAATCCCAGAGAAATCGAGACCGTCCATCTGGAAGAGACACATGGTGGAGATCGAGTGATCATTGGCATATTGGTTATCGAGAAATCGGAGTTCCCAAGGTCGAAGGAAATGTGACATTGAAAGTCTCGAAATCCTGGAGAAATCAGGACCGTCCATCTGGAAGGACGCGTGGCATCGATCAGCGTCATCAGGAAAAGCCCCGACAAGAAGTTTTTGATCGAGGATTGAGTCATCAGGGTATCAGAGATCCCGATGACAAGTTATTTGTGCACTTTGGAATCGTGAAACGCGATACCCCGATGAGGGGGAGCCAGCTGTCATCACTGCAAAGGAGGAGTACAGTGCCATAGTGGAAGCCAACTGTCAGTGCAGCGGAGCGTCGAGATTTGGAGAGTCGAGAATCCCATAGGAATATGCATTTAGGTATTTGAAATCCCGTAACCCCGATGGGGATAAGGTTGTGTTCATAGAGTAATGGTCACATGGACTAGCGGGTTGAGCCAGGAGGGCTAAAGTGCATCAAGAATCGAAGGATCATGAATCCAGGGGACGATTGCATTTTGACATCGAAAACCCTTAAACCCTGACATAGGTATATGGCTGTGGTCATATAGGAAAGGTGACATGGACCAGAGCCTGGCCAGGAGGGGCTAAGGGAAGAAGAGATCTCATCAGGAAATTGAAACTCAAAACCCCGATAGAAGGATATTAGGCTTCAGTCTTATGGAGAATGGTTGTATAGAACAAAGGGCATAGCCAGAGGGGCTTAGGATGGAGAGAAGCTCATTAGAGATCGGGAGTTGGAGAGAGCAAGAACTCTCGAGCACGGGGATAGAAAAACCCCGATGACCTGAAATTAAGATCAGGGGAAAACCACAGTAAAGTGTGGAAAGGCCGCGAGGGTGAAAAAAGGACCTGTGGATCGGGTTTACAGAAAGGGATTCTAGCAGGGGATCTAAGGATATAATTTGGCTCGTATGAGGAATTGAACGATCCTGTGAGCGGGTGAGTAGCGGAGGTTAAGGAATTCTTTCTTGCTTGCGTCATAAAGGCTTAATTGATGGAGTGTTTCCTCAATTCCTTTGGTCTTATTTACATACCAAACTAACCATATTTATATTTCATCTTTAAAGAACTCAATTGAATCGCTAAATTCATTGTCCCATGCAACTTTTAATGCTTCCAATTGCTCTAATAGTTGCTCTCTTGATAAAATTATTGTATCCTTTATTAAATGTGGGTCATATAACTCTTTGGTCAAATAAACAAGTTTCAAGAATATGTCACTCCTTTTGATGTTAATAGTATCACACTCAGTCAACAACTCTCTTAGGCATTTGATTCTCTTTATCCATCAAAAATTGATTTGTTTCATGCAAACCTTAGAGGGAAGGTTTTGATCTCTTCTATGTGTCTCACTCAAACTTGAAACTTTCACTGTGAATGTTCCTACTGCTTCCTTATAGAATCATTCAGTATTTTCTAGATATTTCTAGAGATACTCTTTAAAGTGAAAAACCCTTGTTGAGAAAGTAGTTGAGCTTTGTGTTGATTCCCAAATTTCAAGGATTAAGTCTATTCTTTTCTTAATACTGTTTTCAATGTATTTCCTTACAACCATTAGTAAGCTAGATGAACCGTTTAATATGGAACTAGTCTCAGGGATATCTTCAATACTGTACATTGGCTATATTGGAGTGATAGGATTGACAAATAAAGGTTTTGGAATCAAATATTTTTATAATTCCTTTGTTCTCTCTTTTAAAACCAAATTTTATTTTTCTGTATGAAAAATGGATTCCTTTAAGGCTTGTTGAGATCAATTCCTTCTTCTGAAATTCCCTTTCTCTTTCTATTTTCCCTACTTCCTTTTTCCATTTCTTTTCCCTCTTCTATACCTACCCTTGTTTCCCCTTTTTTCCTTCTTTTATCCCTTTCTAGTTACCATACTTAGTCACATTTAAAAAATCAACGGGTTCGTGGGTAGGCGGATTTGCGGGTCTTCATCCCCATTCACATTCCTATGTCATGAATCCGTCCGACTACCTTGTTACAATGCACTTAACCATTTTTTCAACTTAGCAGGTTCATAGGTTCAATCCTTCGTCTTCTAAGTTCCACGATCTCCACTTTACACCCAAAGTTCCATGATCTACATTATGACCGACAAAATTGTCACAGGTATTGAGCCCCTAAGTATTTCATTTCTCCTATATCCAGATCCAATTAACCTCTTTGCAACACTTGGCTTATTTTTTATCATTCATAATCATGGGTTCACAGGTTCTCGGGTTGGTGGGTTCATGAAATACTTCATATTCAAAGTTGCTCTCATATGTCCCTGTCATCTTTTTTCTTTTCCAAATATGCATTAAGTGTGGTTTAATGCTAATAACTGATCATGTAGGATCTGAAAATATCGTCATTAATGTCGAAGGGATCAAATATATTGTTCATTAATTTTCATTAAAGCACGATTTTCCAAAGGTTATATTATGGTCATCCCTCTGAAAGGATTCATTTAAAGTTATTATCTAGATGAAAGAATACTCTCGTCAACCCATGGAAGCAACAAATAGACATCAATTATGTTGTGAAACTTTGAATATTTTTTGTCATGAAGACTATAAATTTTAGTGGTCCAAAGCATATTCATATTACTCATCTCCTTCTGCACAAAAAGATGTAATATTGACATACAAAATTTCTCACGCAGGGTCTGTTCCTGAGGTATTTGAATGAAAAGAACTTGTTTCATGGTGCGTTGAGAAGTACATGCCTATCTAAATAATTATACAACTCCAATATCATTCCCCCATATCCTTGTCACCGCAAGTTTTTCGTAAGATGTTGAATCTCCTAGAGCCAACACTTACCTTCAAAGTAGAAGACTACAAAGACTCTATGAATAAACCTGAAAATGGCCTAGATCTCTTTCCTGAATATTTGGAGAACCCCACATCTATTCCATAAGACATAACCATGATTCATACCAACTCTTTTAAAAAAACCTTTCAGGAAATCACTCGGTTGTTTACCAAGTTGACAGGTTAGGAAAACACTACTACCATTTCTCGCATGATTATTTATATTTTATATTTTACAATTAAATAACATGCTATCTTTGACTAGGGAAAGTTGATTTCCATCAAAATATCATCCCAGTTATCAAATTGCAAACGGGACAAAAAATTCTTTATGGCTTCCTATTTGGTATTTTCTATAGTGTATTGTTGTCAATTTCCAAATTTGACTATAAGTAAGAGGGTGAACTGTGAAATAGATCCAATTACCTTCTGGTATCAAACATTGTGGAGACACAAGACTTATCTGTATTTTTACGAAGTTTACAATGATTTTGTTTCATTTTTCAAAGGACTGTTGTTTGGTAAAAATACCCCTAGGATATCTAACTAGGCTAACACATTATTGGAGAAAAAGGGGACGATAGAACAGATGGAAAATCACAGTTTCATTAGAATCTTTTGTTCCAAAGAAAATCCCTCTTTTCTTCCATACCATGTATCTGATAAATTGTTTATTACGGAATTGGCGAGAAAATACAATTTATGGCTGCACTTTTTCAACGAAAAGAGGAAAAAACAATTCATTCCCTTGCCATGGAAAATTGGAGACTTCATATTAAGAAACATAAATAAAATTGATGATTTTTCGAATCAATTCAAGAATGTAAATCTAAAGTATGTTGAAAGGATAAAGGGGTTTGACACTAACAAAATCTTTGTGGAACATATGTTGTCAGTAGGATTCAACAACTCATTCATTCATACTATTTTGAATGAAGAAGAAGATAACAACCAAGATGCTCCTATACACAATGTTGGTGACTTGGAAACAATACTCAGTATTAATGAGTTTTATAAGAAAAAAGGAAAGGGTCCCAGTGAAAAGAGCACCCAGTCTCCAGTTGTTACTCCCAAAACTACCACATCCCAGAGCAATGCTCCAACGACTCACCCAATTAGGAATATTACCAACACTATTTCAAGTGACAGAGGAGAGAAGAATCCCCTCCCTGGAAAGATTGAGATCTCACATAAACTCCCTTTGAGAAAAAAAAGGAGAAATGTAGTGCAAGAGGAAGAAGACAATCTCATAGAAAATGATATCAATAGCTTCTCTATTGAAGGCATGGAACTCGAGGCGGATATTGAGAAAATGTTTCCCATAGTTAATCAACCAGAAAATTTGGCCCAACAAAATTCATCATTAGAGATAGTTGTGAATGAGACCTTCAGTAAAGAAGAATCATTTACTTTCCAAAGTGTTGGTTTTGACAAGGAATCTAAAAAATTGATTATAGAAAGAGGTGATTAGAAAACTAAGTAGGGAAAATCTCAATAAGAGGTTGACCTAAAATATATGCGGCTGTCCCAAATATCTAAAATTAACAGAGCAAACAAGGATGCTCTTTATGATTCTATTGGTGGTCTCGAAGCATAAAACACTAAGTTAAAATAAAGGATCAAAGAGTTGGAATATTCCTTAATGCCTCTTCCAATCCTTGCAAGTCCTTTGTCAATGGTAAAACCAACCACACCCACCGATAAATTGAAAGGATTTTCAATCCTACTCACAACGTCCAGGAGCTATGTAGAAATAAATATTAAGAAGATAATGTCACTAATAACAGAGGCATGAGAGGTTTCAAAAAATATTGTTTCTTTTGGCTCAAGGGCACATTCCTTCCATGAATATTTGCAAGCCGATATGAATAACGAATAAGGTTTTTACACTGATGTTGTATTACCATTTTTAATCGAAGCCTCTAAAATGATGGAACTGAGAAGAAGAGAGGAGGATCTTCCTTCCCCAAGATGAATAAAACAACTAAATGCTTGCTGGAAGGAAAATATTAAAAACTTGAATAACATTGTTCAAGCATGCAACAAAGCCATAGTGAAAAGAGAAGAATTGTTCAAGAGACTCATGAAGATAGACCTAGTAGGAGGTACTAACGAAGTACAAGACCCTAAATTAATTATCAACTCAATGTTCCTAACAAAGCAACAATTTGATGAACAAGTTGAGATATTTAAAGGGTTATCAGTTGAAACATTTTTATAACATACTTGAATATAATGAAGATGAAATAGACAATTGGCTAGTTGATTATTCTGTGAAAAATCAAGATACTGAGGAAGAATTACATGGTATTTCGATTGGCTTAAGAGACTTGGAAGGTGAGTTATTCAACATTAAAATCCAACATGAGATATACGTCGCACCAATGAAAAACTATATTGAAGAATGGTTCAAAAAAGCAATTGAAAAATTAACCAACGAAGGGAAAGAAACAGTTGAGATGGTTCTCGTAACCATCAATGAAGAAAATAAAAGGAAAACAACAAGCAATTGAAGATATGAGAGACCATCATATTAAGTTCATACTGATCACATTTTGCTTTCTTTATCAATTTTTCATCTAGTTACTCAACTTCTTAAACTAGAAAGGTTTAACTAAAATATAATAACTTCTACCTGTCTTCTTTCCAGGTCTTGGTACTCCGATATCGCCCATCATTATCATTATGAAACTTACTTCTTATGTATATTTTATTTATGTTCCATGGGATCCTGAATCCCAGTCCTAAGGACAAACACATTTTAATTTCAAGGATTTGTAATATACTATCTATTTTTTAGAAATCCCAAGAGAACTATTTCATGATCAGTTTTGAATGTACTTTGTAACTCTGAGTTTTGAGTATAAATTATTTGAGATTGATATATCATTATATTTGTTTGAGCTCCCCATGTTTCCACTCTATTAAAGTTCTCTTTTGCATGCAGACCATCTTCTTTTATTTTATGTGATCATAAATGTTTAGTTTAACTATGATGGATGTGAGGAAATTTTATCTATCTTTTTCAAGTGTATGAGGTGTGTGGTTCTTGATCATTTCTTAGGATCTCTCTTTAAAAACAAAAGAAAAAAAATTATTTATTTTTATTTTTCTTGCAATCTTTATATTTATTTGATTACCGCAACAGACTTTTGTAAAGTCCCATATTCGAAAAATCTATAGTCCCAAGAAAATCTTAAAACAAAGAGGAGTACCACCTCTATAAAAAAATAGGGGGATTTGTATCCTCGTGAGTTTTTCATTTTGGTCCTAACAGATTCAAGTGTCAACATTTTTGGTGACCATATTGGGGAGTGAATAGAAATTTGAAATCTTTTTTAGCATATTTTTGGAAAATACATGACTTTTCCCCAGGCTAATCAACCCCACCTGGAAATTGGATTGAATAATCAACAAAGAATCTTACATTAGCTATATAATATAGTAATAATGAAATCTAAGACCTAAGAATAAATATAAAGGTATTGGCAGACCTTATCCTGAGAAGAATAAAGATAAATCCTCTGGAGACAGAGGAGAAATGAACGATAATAC
>JZKD02S0150335.1:0-11649 GCA_000966675.3 Picea glauca
GATTTCATAATATCCCATAATTCAAACTCATCACTCATTCACGAGATTATCATTTGACCAAAATGGATTTCATCGTATCCAATCATCATTCTAATAGTATTTAAACATTCAATAAGTTCACTTTCTCATAATATGTCACATCATATACATCATCATCAATATCATTGAAACATTCGTAAAATTTACATTCACATAATAGATCACATTACATGCATCATCGTTATTAACACTTAAACATTCATTACAGTTCATAAGTTTAAAGTTTAAGTGTATCACTTAATAATTTCATGGTGACTAGGAAATAAAGTGTATAGGCCTCAGGTAATCCTGGCTGTCTAAATCAAAAGGTAGTGTTACATACACCCCACCTTCGAGAAACATATTCTCGAGGTGGTCAAAATAGTGAGGGATAATCTCGCTGTAGTGTGTCAGCATCCTCCCAAGTAGTAGATCCTGGACTATACTTCTCCCACTGGACCTTAACTTGGTCTACCAGACGGTTTCTGAGCTATCAGACTCTACGGTCCAGTATGTGTAATGGTTCTACTGTGAGGGTTCCCACGTCCGATACCTACAATTATTTCCAATTTAGTTTATGTGATTCATCATCAACATAATGACGGAAAACAGATACATGAAATACATTATGAGTTTTATGCAAGTGAGGTGGCAGTACGAGACGATAAGGAACGGGTCCAATTTTCTCTTGGACCCTAAATGGCCCTATAGACCGAGGTGACAACTTTGTCCCCTTCCCGAACCGTATGGTACTCTTATTAGGCCCGATACTCTTATTAGGCTTGATACGAATGAAAACATGGTCCCCCACTTCATAATTTCGGTCGGTCCTGTGTGCATCCGCGTAACTTTTCTGTCTATCCTGTGCTTCCTTTAGCCTCTGCCTAATCTGAATCACTTGTTCCTCCATTTCCTGAATCAATTCTGGCCCAACTGTTACTCGTTCTTCTAATCTATCCCAACTCAATGGTGTTCTGCATGGTCTTCTATACAAAGCTTTGTATGGTGGCATTCCAATGGAACTATGATAACTGTTATTGTAGGCAAACTCTACCAAAGGTAGGTACTTCTCCCACTGGGTTTGATTATTGATTACATACATCCTAAGCATGTCTTCCATAACTTGATTTACTCTCTCATTTTTCCCATCTGTTTCAGGATGATAGGCTGTGCTTAAGTTCAATTGAGTCACCAACGCTGACTGTAAACTTGTCCAGAATCTAGAAGTGAACCTGGAGTCCCTATCTGAAATGATCTTCTTAGGTATCCCATGCAAATGGATAAACTCGCTTATGAAAACTCATGCCACATCAGTAACATCGTAAGTGTCTCTAACCGGAATGAAATGAGCACTCTTGTTTAGCTTATCCACTATCACAAGAATGGCATTGTGTCTATGAGATGTGAGTGGCAACCCTACAACAAAATCCATTGAGATGACTTCCCATTTGGACATAGGAACATCATGTGGTTGTAGGAGGCCTTCCGGGTGATGGTGATCGGCTTTCACTTCTTGACACTCTAGGCATCTGGCGAAGAAATGGACTACATTGCGCTTTATGCCTACCCAAAAGAAGAGTTTCTTCATTTCTGCGTACATCTTCTTCACACCCGGATGCGCACAATACAGTGATCTATGGGCTTCCTTCAGTATGATGTTTCGAATATCCCCATTCTCCGGGATATACATCCTTCCTCGATATCTTAAAAATCCTTCTGTTTCCAGATTATATCCTTCATACTTTGGGTCTAATTGCCTCCCGCTCTGGAGGTTTCAAGTAACCTTTATATACCAACTATCTCCTAGTAGTTGTGTCAACACATGTTCCCTCAGACTGACCTTTAAGGTCACCAATGAGAAGATACGTGGTCTCCTACTCAAGGGATCCGCGACCACATTTTCTTTTCCCTTTATATAAGAAATACGAAAATCATACTCACTCATAAACTCACTCCATCGCCTTTTCCTGGCATTCAGATCTCTTTGAATGAAGAGATTTTTTAAGCTTTGATGGTTCGTTTTGAGTTCAAAATTTCGCCCCACAAGATAGTGCCTCCAAAGTTTCAGAGCTAGCATTAGAGCTGCCAACTCTAAATCATGAGTTGTGTATAAATCTTCGTGCTTCTTCAACTTTCTTGACACATAAGCTATCACTCCTCCATCTTGCATTAGCACAGCCCCCAACCCTTGTTTCGAGGCATCTGTGCAGACCATGAAGTCCTTTTTCATATCTGGCACTCATAGAATTGGCGCACTAGTTAGTAACCTCTTAAGCTCAATGAATGCGCTATCACATTCTTCTGTCCATTCATACCTGACCCCCTTGTGTTGCAAAGTGGTGATGGGTTTCGCTATTTTTGAGAATCCTTCCACAAATCTCCGGTAGTAACCTGCTAGACCCATGAAGCTTCTCACCTCATGTGCATTTTTCGGCACTAGCCATTCCATAATGGCCTTTACCTTTTCTGGGTCCACTGAGAATCCTTCGCCTGAAATGATATGACCTAAATAGTGGATCTCTTTCTGGAAGAAGGAACACTTCGACAACTTCCCATACAATTTGTTCTCCTTAAGGAAAGACAACACTATTCGCAAGTGTTCCTCGTGTTCTCTTTTATTCCTGGAATAGATGAGAATGTCATCTAGAAAAACTTGTACAAATCGATCTAAATACTTCCGGAATATGTAGTTCATGAGGCTCATGAATACTGCTGGTGCATTAGTCAATCCGAAAGGTACCACAATAAACTCGTAATGTCCAAACCGAGTTCGAAAGGCAGTTTTTGGGATATCACCTTCCTTAATCCTTAACTGATGATATCCAGATCGCAAATCGATCTTTGAGAATATTGTTTCTCCCTTCATCTGATCGAAGAGGTCATCTATTCGCGACATTGGGTACCTATTTTTCACTGTAGCACAGTTCAAGTCCCTGTAGTCTATACAAAGTTGTAAGGATCCATCCTTCTTCTTTACAAAAATTACCGGTGCGCCCCAAGGTGAAACACTCGGCCTTACTAGCCCTAAGTCTAGTAACTCCTTAAACTGCATTTGCAATTCACAAAGTTCCGGCGCCGTCATTCGATACGATGTTTTGGATATTGGTTCTGCACCAGGTTTTAGCTCAATAGTAAAATTAAGCTCCCTTTTAGGAGGTAACCTTGGTAACTTGTTTGGGAAAACATCTTGAAATTCTGGCAATACAGGATACTAATATAATGAGGGTCCTTTCTTTTCACCCACTGCTTCCACTACATACAGTCGACACCCTTGCCTCAAGCACCGCTTGACCTTCATAGTTGATATAAAGCGTATTGACACTTTTCTCTGTACACCCTGGATCTCTATTGGTCTTCCTTCATCATCAATACAAAGCACCCTCTTTGCAAAACAATCTACCAAATCTCGATGAGCTGCTAACCAATCCATTCCAATGATTAGGTCATACACCCCAAGAGAAGTGACGTATACCTTCAACCTGGTAGTACACACTCCTAGGTCTACTATACAATTATCGACACTAGGTCCTACAACTTTTTTTTCCCCTGAAGCCATTTCAACTTGTTTAAAGTCATTGTTCTCACGGGATGCCAACCCACTCCTTTTTAATGCAGATGGTGAAATGAAACTATCTGTCGCACCAGAATCAAACAAAATCTTAACATTAACATGATTTATCATACCTGAGGATTCTACTACTGTGGATTGATTTTTGGCCTGGCGGTTATTAACCGCTGCGTAAATATGGTGGTTGCTACTGGACCTCCCCATTGGTGCCTTCCTCCTCTATGCACAAACCTTTATTGTAACTCTTGATAGTCCCATTCGTAATGGGGTCCTTCGCATCTCCAAAAGGCAATACGAGATTGAACTGGTGCACTGTTAGGTGACTGATTCCTAAATGAGTTCCTTCCCCTGGAACCCCTGCCCCTACTAGTTGTTCTTTGAGATGGTCGTGGACCTGTCTCCACCGTTGGCGATGAATGAGATGTTGCACTAGTTGCCATTGAAATCCCTGCAGCTAATGTCCTTGTCACGACTCTGTTACTGTAAGGTGGTGGCCTTGAGCCCCCTCCCTTAGGAAATATCCTCGGGGTCTTTCCTACGAATCCAGGGCGATGCGGAAATGTCGATCTTGCGTCCCCTGTAAAGTTCATGTGTTATTCTCCATAACGCGCATTTTCTACCACCTCTGCTACTGAAGATGGCTTCCACATCCGCACCATAGCTCTTATCTTCGAGATCAATCCATAAATGAAGCGCTCTGCCTATCACTAGTCATTGTCCATATACGAAACGTATTTGACCAGTTCCATAAAACTGATCTCATATTCTTCTATAGTTTTGTTTCCTTGTACTAAGGCATGAAATGCCCCTACTTGTTGCTCCTCGTAGTATGCTGGTAGATATTTCCTTCAGAACCTCTCCTCGAAAAGTTCCCAAGACACTGTGTCTGGGGTAAGGTGTAGTTGTCTTTCCAAGTTGCCCCACGAGTTCAGGGCGCTATCTCTTAACTGAAAAATTGCGATCTTTGGCTTCGAGTTGGACGCATAGTCCCTTAAGCCAAAACACCTTTTCATTCCTTCCAACCATGCTTCCACGCATTCACTGGTGCGACCTCTGGTAAACTCTGGAAGTTTGATCTTCTGCAATTCTCGTGTGATGTATTCAGGTGGGAATTCCCCCCTTGAGTTCCTTGATGCTTCTGGATTACCCGTCCTAGATGGTGGGAGTTCCTCTTCAGTCCCTGTTGATTGGCGCCCCTTTAAAGTATCATTAATGGCGTCCAACGAGCACAGTATGAGGGCTAGTTCGGGCGATGGTGGTGGTGGTGCTGGTGGTGTCGGTGGTGTTGATGGTGTTGGTGGTGTTGATTGTGTGGGTGGCATCGGTGGTGCCCGTGACAACGCTCCCCTGCCTCGACCCCTTCAAGTCCTGACCATCTTGTATGACTTAACCTGAATCACCCCAAAGTTATCAGGGTGAGTTCCAGGACGTTTCAAATTAGTGCTACTTAAACTTAGAAACAGGGTTGGGCGTAAGTTTTCTTTACTTGTCTGTAAACAGACATTACTCCATCAGGGGAATTAGCTAGGTTTGGGTTAGGATTAAGTGTCTAAGCTTGGTTAACATCGAATTTTAAGGTAGATTAACCTTACACTCAAATAAAATAAATAAATTTTAAAATTATTATTAGACTAATTTAACCCAAATAAATTTTACTTTAATTTTATACTAACTTAATCTTATTTATATATAAATTATTTATACTAAATTATCTAATTTATTTCAAATTACTTTTAACACTTTATATTATATATATAAAATAATTGAACGTATACCCAAGGGTTTGGGCACGCATGGTTTCCACGTGCTCGTCTAGATTTCTCAAGCTCCCTCGTATCTAACCCCCAAATTCTACACCTGTCAGCCTTTCGATTCTCTACGCGTCATTCCTCTGTCCCACTTTCTCATCCACTAGGACTTTCCTCACATCAGTTTCCGTCCACTACAAATCTGCCTCTGCTCTGCTCAGAGGTTTCCATAATCTCCCTTGCCATTGTTCTGAGCACCTTGCTAGTGCTGGGTATTACTGTATATGCTCCAGTTTGTTTTGAAGAAACAAAGTATATTGTTGTGTCCCTTGACAAGATCCAGGATGTGGAGTCCAGTCTCCTTGAAATGTTGGGAACCGATCCCCTGTCTGTACATTTTGCAGAGCCCGCCCTCAGCTATGGTAAGAGGTATGATTCAATCCACATGTTGTGCACAGTTCCAGTACCTTCATGAATGACACTGAGTTAATTGAGTCAAGAATCTGTATAAACCTTCCTTACTTTATGGTAATGAATGGTAATTTCCTCTTTCGAATAAAATGATTTGCTTGTAATTCCCGCTCTGTACGAATTTTGGTATTCTGCTTTCCATTTATTTTATTTATATTAAAAAAAAAAAAAAATTTGTCTTTGCATATGCATGTAGTTAGCTGTGTATACATTGTCTTCTGTATTTCTCATGGCCCTTTGCTCCTAACTGTAAAATTCCCCACTTAAATTTCGGGTTTCGGGGTTTCCTTATGCCTGATGCCAAGAGTTTCCGGTCCTCACGGACTCCCGATTACCGATTCTCTGATATGGAACTTTATGTGCTAGACCTCCAGGCTAGACATCCCCCTCATATGACCGTCGTTCCATGTGACCCCGACCCTATCCTTCATCGGAGTTTCAGGGTTCCAAATGTTGAACCTCATAAGTCCTTGGGACATGCGATTTTTGGATCCCTGATATGCTCCTAGCGCATTAGCCCCTTAAGCTATGCTCGCAATCCACACGACCTCGCCTTGTGACCACAGTCTTATCCCTTATCGGGATTTCATATATCGCACTATCAATTTGCATGAATCCCATGCCTACGGGATTCCCGATGCGCCTCTTCCTTGCGTGTTATCCCTTTTGGCTACACCGAGGTCCATGTGACCTGCACCTATGTGACTGTTGCCTTATGGTTCCCTATCGGGTTTTTGGTCCTCCTCGGGCAAGAATTTCATCAATTTAAAATTTGCAATGCCTTTTTGCGTTTATCCTGGGTCAACAAATGGTTAGAAGTTTAACTTTTCGTGAGTTTGAAGGTTAATGAAATTGGGATGCAGGATTTCCCATAAAAATAATCGGCGTACATTGAATCACGAAACCCCGATCTCCCATTTCTTGATATGTTTAGGTCTTAATTAAACGGTCATTAATTAATTAAATTTTTTTTTCAAGGGTTAAGAGTTAAGTTAATTGCGTCGACTTTCAGGGTTCACGATTTCGTAGTGCATGGACACCTCATCCACGAAACTTGCAATATCTCGATACCCGATGCCACCTGTCGACAGTTGACTCTTCTGTGGACCCCATTGTCCCTTGGCTTATCGGGAAATCGCATTTCACGATTTCACAACTCTTGTTGCTATGTTTCTGGGACTCCCGATATCCCGATGAAGCCCTCTAGTGGAGCTTTTACCGATGGTGCTAGATGATTGCCACGCGTCCTCGAAATGAACGGCTTAGATCTCGTCAGGGTTCCTTGCTTTTATCGGGAATTCTCCTGTTAGGAAATCGGCATTTCCGTTGTCATGATCCACTGTCCTCACGGATCCCCGACTCTCAATCCCCGATGGTTCTCATCGTTGACCCCACGAGAGTTGACCTTGACACCTATCCTCCCTCGGTGTATTGGAGTTCGTGAGTTCGCGAATCCAAAACCTACGAGTTCCGGGACTTGTGTTTTCCCGAACCCCGATCTGCGATCGTTCGGTGTGACGCGCCACCTGTCCACCACTCTCACCCTGGTGGTCCCCGCTCTGTCCTTGTACCCGTCGGGAAATCACATTTTGGGATATCGCGATTCCCGTTGTCAGGTGCACGGGACTTTCAATTCCCCGATCTCCGACACTGCGGGATCTCCTCACAAGTGTCCCCGCTATTCAGATGGCTCCAATTCTATCGGGAAATTGCGGATCGTGATTTCAACATGCACGAGTTCCCCACTCCTGAAATCTCCGATGGGTAAAATCCCAATTCCTCCCTAGAACGCTAACGCGTGTCCTACCGAGATCAACGACTAGGTTCCGTTCTCCTACGTAATAAACAACTTTCCTGGCCAGGTTAAGTTTTATGTTGGCCTTCTGCTCTTTGAGATTTTTACGTTATTTAAAACTTTGTCGAGGCTAATACAGGCAAGTAGTTTATACTGTTCTCGCACGATACCAGTCTTCTAAATTTCCTCTCTTTTTTTTTTGACTGCTCATTGACAGTTCCTCATTTTAGGTAAATTCGAGATGAAGTAGGCCTTTTCAAGGTCCTGCAAATGTCCTTTTTCATATTATTTAGTATAATTCGTGCAGTTATTAAATTTTCCAACTTCAAGCTTTCCATAGAATCTTCCTTCGACACTTTCATCGATTACAGGTGACTATTCTACCCGAAGCTTCATTGACAAGTATTGTTCAAATAAATTAAGTTATCATCTCTGCTTTTTTCGTGCTTAATAGCTTTATTCAGGCTGCTTTAAGGATAGTCATTTTGTGGGAAGTGATCCTTCCAACTATCTAGTTTGCTGCCACTATTTTAAAGGCATTCCTTTGAATGTTCATACTAAAATTGTAGTCACCATACATGATCCAGTTAAAGGGTATTGCCTACAGTGATTACTTGTGATATATCTATGAGATCATTTGTTGGGATAACTTAGGGGTACTACCTGAGTATATTTTCAGATATTGTATGAGTCGTACTGGTTCAGACTGAACGTTTTTGTTTGTAGTTGAAGCATGGCTAGAGTTAACACTCGGGTTTTGGCCCGTAGGCCCAGATTTCGAACTAAGACGCTTTGATACCATATGTAACAACCTAATAATTATAAACATCATTAAGTTTCATAAGCAATTTATTTCATAAACTGAGACAATAACTTCATAGCATAATATTGATTTTCATAACAACAACTTCAGTAACTTAGATTTATCAATAAATACTGAATTCATGGTAGAATGAAATAAATACATAACTTGAAAAATACCTGTTTCTGATGCTAATTTTTGTTGTCTCTTTGCCTTGCTACTGCCTTCCTGTTACCTGGAACACAGATCAATCCCGCATCAAACAAGAAAATAACTGCCCAAAACTACTGTCCTCCCTGCCAACTAGGAAAACTACCTAGCTCCAGGATATCTACGGATATCCTGGCCCCCGTGCCCAAAACCTCCAGCAACTCAGTGCCCCAACTCATCAAATATCACAACCAAAAACTCTCTTTTCCCCCGCAAATCCAGTAGTCCTCCCCCTCTGTAAACCTTCCTTCCGCCCCCCTTATCCCTCCTTCACCGACTCCTGCAGTTACTTCTTCAACCACCTCCATCCCTGGCCCTTCCCTTCCTTTAATGTTTTATCTTCTCGGGATTCATAGGCTCCCTCTCTGCATACACAACCATTTTATATCATTTTTCATTGATCTTTTAAATTTTATTTCTCAGGTCATTAAATATGATCTGTAGTTAGAGTATTACTTAGTTAGTCACAATTATCTTCTTTAATTAATTTTACTTTATAGTCTTTAAATATTTATTTAATTAGGGTCGTTACATACACCCACCCTTCAAGAAACTTCGTCCCAAAGTTAAGGTATCTGATGGTACAAAGGGAAAGAGCATGGTTCACACATTCACAACAAGTAACTGACATTATTAGTAAGTAAGTCAAGAAAGTTCATACATACTAGTGTATATCTACAAGAAATGCATGTGTAGCTAGTACATGCAAATCTCATGCACGTACTAATAATCAAATTGTCATCCTTTAATAATTCAGGTATGCATTCAATCCAGTCAGGAAGACTAGTCTTTTATAAAAGACAACAATCAATTAATTTTGTGAGAAATCATTTAATTACAATTGTCTGGTTCAATAATTTATTTTAAACAACTGTGGTTTAGTTACATAATAATGCATATTCATATATACACATTTCTCTTCATCAAATTCTACCACATGAAAGATCTCCATATTGTCTCATCTATTACTACTCATCCTTCCTCCCTAACCTACTTCCATCTCCATTCCTGTCCTTCCTCTGCTAGACTATCTTGGAGCATCAACTATATTGACCTAACTCCAAATAGAACCCGTAAGTGGAAGTGTCGCTATCTCGACCAAGCTTCCCTAGCAGGTAACTGACAGTCATCATCACACATCTTGGGGAGCGTGAACTAACACTGTTCTCCCATGACTTCAAGTTTCAAAGGATACACGGTGGGAAATGCCTCCACCCCTCCTAACAGAACCAGGGTCAACACCCTACAATGGAGGATACTCAGTGGGAAATGCCTCCACCCCTCCTATCAGAACTAGGGTCAACACCCTACAATGGAACATACAGGGGCACCGTGTTGCTGGAGGCTTTGTCATCGTTTATTCGGTTTTGGGAAGTGTTAGCACCAAAATCATGCACTAGTCCACTTATCATAGCAATGCATCCAAATCAATATAATTTCACATACATTATCCATACCACAATGGTTCTCAGTCAGTGGTCCTGATATCCACTTTCATCATCATTACCCCTCTGCTATTTCATGGCCCATAACCTATAGGTTGGTTTGTAACACAAACTCATACATTTCCATGCATTATCATCATGTAATTGCATACTATCAACCTTTCAATTTGGTATCCTCGTATCGATACATCAACATCAAAGTTTTCCACATATAATTATATTTCATAATATCCCATAATTTAAACTCATCACTCATTCACGAGATTATCATTTGACCAAAATGGATTTCATCGTATCCAATCATCATTCTAATAGTATTTAAACATTCAATAATTTCACTTTCTCATAATATGTCACATCATATATATCATCATCAATATGATTGAAACATTCGTAAAATTTACATTCACATAATAGATCTCATTACATGCATCATCATTATTAACACTTAAACATTCATTACAGTTCATAAGTTTAAAGTTTAAGTGTATCACTTAATAGTTTCATGGTGACTAGGAAATAAAGTGTACAGGCCTCAGGTAATCCTGGTTGTCTAAGTCAAAATGTAGTGTTACATACACCCCACCTTCGAGAAACATATTCTTGAGGTGGTCAAAATAGCGAGGGATAATCTCACTGTAGTGTCTCGGCGTCCTCCCAAGTAGCATATCCTCGACTATATTTGTCCCACTGGACCTTAACTTGGTCTACCAGACAGTTTCTGAGCTGTCAGACTCTACGGTCCAGTATGTGTAACGGTTCTACCATGAGGGTTCCCACGTCCGATACCTGCAATTCTTTCCAATTTAGTTTATGTGACTTATCGTCAACATAATGAGATAAAACAAATACATGAAATACATTATGAGTTTTATGCAAGTTGGGTGGCAGTACAAGACGATAGGCAACTGGTCCAATTTTCTCTTGGACCCTAAATGTCCCTATAAACCGAGGTGACAACTTTTTTCCCTTCCCAAACCATATGGTACTCTTATTAGGTCTGATACGAATGAAAACTTGGTCCCCCACTTCATAATTTCGGTTGGTCTTGTGTGCATCCGCGTAACTTTTCTGTCTATCATGTGCTTTCTTTAGCCTCTGCATGATCTGAATCACCTGTTCCTCCATTTCCTGAATCAATTCTGGCCCAACTGTTACTCGATCTTCTAATCTATCCCAACTCAATGGTGTTTTTCATGGTGTTCCATACAAAGCTTCATATGGTGGCATTCCAATGGAACTATGATAACTGTTATTGTAGGCAAACTCTACCAAAGGTAGGTACTTCTCCCACTGGGTTTGATTATCCATTACATACATCCTAAGCATGTATTCCATAACTTGATTTACTCTCTCAGTTTTCCCATCTTTTTCAGGATGATAGGTTGTGCTTAAGTTCAACTGAGTCCCCAGCGCTGACTGTAAACTTGTCCAGAATCTAGAAGTGAACCTGAAGTCCCTATCTGAAATGATCTTCTTAGGTATCCCATGCAAACATATAACCTCGCTTATGAACACTCGTACCACATCATTAACATCATAAGTGTCTCTAACCAGAATGAAATGAGCACTCTTGGTTATCTTATCCACTA
>JZKD02S0150335.1:19347-47908 GCA_000966675.3 Picea glauca
GGATAACTCAATCCGCAAAGCGTCTTCCCGTGAGGGCTTTCACCATAAGGGGACCACTTTGGAGTTCATCCATTTGTTTACCTTTGCATCGATTGGTTTCCACTTGGATATATAAAATTCTCATTAAGGGAATCATATCAATCAATTACTTGACATCAACCAATGACATCAATCAAACCAAACCATTTACATCAATGACATATAATCCAACAATCTCCCAAGTAATCAAACCAATGGCATCAATGACAAACCATTGGCATCAATGACAACATGATCCAACACTAAGGGGGAAGCAAAGTACCCCTAGCAATTGGCTTGGAGGTATCGGTGAGGTCTCGACGGTCGGCGAGCAGGAGCGGCATGGAGCGCGCGGATGTCATTCGAAGCGGGCGAACATGCAACGATATGCATCTTTCTTGAATGATAAAATGTTGCAACATTTATGACTTAGATCTACATATGTAATGAGTACAGAAATATTTAGCTTAATCTGTGTTTAGTTCTTGTTGGATGACTGTTTTTTTTTTAATATACTTCAGCGATTAAAATTATGTAACGGATGCAAAAATATTAAATCATCTAATGTAATCCAGTAATGGTTGAAAAATAAAAATGTGTATGATTTCAGTAATTGTGATATATGATCAATGCACAATGTTGTTCCTGAATTTGCCTAATAATGGAGAATCTAGCCTTTCACTTTACTCTTTACACTCGTGAAATGTTATGGTGTCATTATCCTCATTGTGTAAATTTTACTGTGTAATGATACCGTGTAAATTGAATTCTTCACTGGGTGAATTAATGTGTACACTCTAGCCTTGCGCCCCTCCCTTATTCAGTGGAACTCACTGTGTAAAGAACATGCTGGCATTCACTCTGGAATTTCGTTTTTGTATTCACCAACTGTCTTTCTCTTCCACCAATGAGTCTTCTGTTTCAAATATTTGCGACCAGACTTATCCTTTCCTTCAACAGATAAGTGAGCCTTACCGGGACTATAATGCATGTTTTAATTTCCTTCAAGCTTACCAGGGCTTGGCTTCCTGAGTTTCACCCTTGTTGTCTACCCATTTGTAAGGCGCATAGAGTATGCCTGGGAAGCTAAGAAGAGTTCCAAGGAGTTTTGTTTTTTGGTCCATGATTGGCTATGGCTTGGTCTATTCATTTCTTGTGTTGCTCTGAGTTTGACCGATGGAATTCGGCCTACCTACTCTTCTGTATTTTGAACCTTGTACCCTTGGCGCTTGGGCGAACAATGCCTTAATTTCACCCCGAATGTGTTCCAGCGGGGTGGTTACCCAGGCTTTATACCTCACCAGTAAGGTCGTGTTGCTAGTGTGTTCGTTTTTCTCTTTTCGTATCTGTTGAGTTGTTTTAGACCTCTACACATTTACCTCCTTTATGCTGACTTGTAGCTACATCCCTGATTTTCATGTTCCCTTCTATGGTGGGTTGTGTCCAGTTAATGGAATCTATTTTGAGGGCCATTAAATGGGCATGTTAATCCTTAAAATTTTTAAACCTGCATTTTCCCTCTTCTTCCTCACCGGAAAACGTGTAGTTCTTTCGGGCGGATCGGTACTTCCTTGTGCTCTTTTCTAGGGTGACAGAATAGTCTGGCACATTGTATGAATGGTGGGGTTGCAGCCATAAAGACCACGACTGCCATTCATTTGATTGTGCCTTTCCTGAGACGTTCCCTTGCCTGGCCGAATGGTCTTAAACACCCTTCATTGCTATTTTTAACGCCAGGATTCCGCTCTTGACAAATGACAAGTAGCATTGATAGTTATGCATGGGAATTAACTACCAAGCCTTGCTTTATGTTAATGCCGTGATTATTTACTAAATTTTGATTGATAGAGTCCATTGTTCAGGCTGTTACCTTTGTATCAAGAATCCATGATTAATTGGAGTTTGATTAGAATTACATTAGAATGGCCACCTAATATTTAAGGTGATAGTTATCGTATTGCAAGGCGAGGTGATATAAATGAATTATTGTTATTATTGTTTACATTAACCTTTATGTACTGAATGATAATGTTGATGCTAATTATTTGGGTAATGCCAATTTCAATGTTATTTTTGTTCATGGTTAAGGTTAATGTGATGTGATGTTAAAGTCAATACTAATGTTTAGGGTAAGGTTGAGTGTCTATGTTATTTGTTCTATGAAGAAGTTAATGTAATTGTTATAGATCACATATAAGGTGCAAGGGGTCGTCCTTATGCTTAGTTTTGGTAATATAAAATGTGATGTGGTAATTATTGTATAGTGATGTAAAATAGTGGTATGGTAGGTTATTCGATGACATCTTATTGTTTGAACCCTCCTATATATCATATATTATGTTTTTAGGTATCTCAAGTTATTTATGTCAAATATTATACTTACCCACTTGATAAGAATTAATGATAGACTTGACATAAAAATATTTATGGATAAATATGTTGGATTGTATTGTGAGGTAAGTCAATAGTGTGATATGTTACTTATTAAGGTTATACAATCAGTTATTATGCAATAATTTTGGGGAATTTGCAATTAATTGATTTTACATTATTTTTAGGGGTAGATTTGGCAACTCGTGAACTAATTAAAATTACAGTGAGTAACGGATCGATAATTGATGCTAATTGAGTCATGGATAATGCCTTGTCCTAATGATGGTTTGTTGTTGTCGGATTCCATTCAGGTTGCATTTTTTGTAGTGGTCATGGTTATTTACTAATTATTGTTGTACGTGGTTATAATCATTTTATTGCTTGGTCTTCTTGTGTTGAACAGGATGTAGACATGTCCATGTTCCTCATAACAGTCCCCAGCCCTGAGACCTTAAAATGTTAAAATCGATGGGAACCTGGGCTTGAGAATTGCTTATCTATCTTGGAGGTCCTAACCATTGCAGAGTAGGATGGGAGAGTAGTCAGTCTTACTTATTGTCGATTGATCATCATTAAATACCTGGAGTTACTTGTTGTGCATCTTATGTCATCTTATTGTGTTCGTCGTCATTTGCACCTTGTTCGTCATCAGGTGGGGACGTAGAGTTGAATGTATTTATTTCCCTTGTACACGTGCACACACACCTTACACAAAAAAAAGAAATTGCACTTGTTCTAAGAGGTTTGTCATCATAACGAGGAGGAACGTTACATATGGTATCAGAGCGGGTTCAACCCGCAACTTGGGATTCACTACGAATTTCGTTGACATGATTTGATTTTACTGTTGCTAGTCGAGTTGATTGTGTGCATGTAGGTAATCATGGTTAGAGGACGTCGCAGAGGCAGATGATGGGGTGCTAGGAGAGGAGGCGCGATGCCTCCAGTAGCATCCACATCTAAGGGGTCTAACCCCCAGGGAGATGAGCAGGTTCTCGGACATGAGCAGATAGCAGTGGGCGATGTTCTTGGGATGATGAGATATTTCTAGCGCATGTCTGAGGCACTGATCAGCTATTTGGACAAAGATGAGGCCAGAGCACTGGCACCCACTGAGGTTCCATCGCGCACATCGGTCATTACTGGTAGCGTTCACCATGAACTCGAGAAGGTCAAATTTCCCGAGTTCTTTGGCACCCTGGATGGCGCAGCCACCGAGGCATGGTTGGAGAACATGGCGATGTGCTTCGTACTTTGTGATTATACCTCCAACATGAAGGTCCTCATGGCATTCTTTCAACTGAAGAGGAGAGCTCTTCTATGCTAGAAGATGCTCCTACCGCAGTCGAACATGGCCATTGAAGACATGTCATGGGAACTGTTTGAGGAACGATTTCGAGAGAGGTACCTTTCAGAGGAATTCATTGAGCGTCAGCTCAATGAGTTCAATGCATTACGACAGGGAGGTCGTACGGTGCACAAGTACGAGGCACGTTTTATGGATCTACTCTGGTATGCTCCACACCTTAACATAGAAAAACATAAGGTCAACAAGTTCATGTTTGGCCTTAATGGCAGCCTGCATGCAAAGGTTAGGATTTTAATGCCTCAAACCTTGCATGATGTCATCCAAAAGGCCCTCATAGAAGAGGAGGAGCTTATCAGTGGGGGTCAAACCAGGACTCCAGTGAGACCAGCAGGGTAGGGTTCATCTGGAACACCGCAGCATCAGACACCAGTGAGACATACGCTGGGATATCGTGGCATCCAGAGGGGATCCACTTTCACTACACCCCAGCGACCGTCGCCTCAGCAGCGGACACCTTATCGAGGACCACAACATCAGCCACAACGTCGCCCACAACAACAGAAGTGTAGGCCTATTCAAAAGAACAAACCAGGGTTCCAGGCCAGTGGGTCGTCATCTTCTACTTCGGGTACCAGGACTACTAGGCCGAAGAAGGGGTGTTGGAGGTGTGGGGAGCCACACTACCAGTGCGACTGTCCTGTGGAGAGGACCAAAGTGTCTAGATCAGCTGGACCCACTACCGTGCGAGATATGGGCAAGGCCCATCGGATTCATGCAGCGATGAATAACCGTCAGGTAGAGCACTAGTCGACTATGCTCAAGACAACAGGTATTGTCACTGACGAGACCCTTAGTATTTTGATAAACCCAGGTGGTACTGAGAGTTTCATTTCTGGTGCAACGCTAAAAAGGATTAAGGTAAAGGCAGTCGAACAAGACGAGTTTAGCTTCGTAAATATGGCTTCAAGAGCCAAACAAAAGGTTGGAGGAAAGGTTACTGGCTGTGCCCTTAACCTAGGAGATTTTTTCATGAGGATAAACTTATACGTCACAATATTAGGATATTATGACATCATGATTGGTATGGATTGGTTTAAATTGCATGAAGCGATACTCAACTGTAAGATGAAATGGTTGAGCTTGATCGATGATGAGAGAAAGATATGTGTGATTGTAGGATGGAACCAGGGAGTTTCCCTAAGGTTCATCTCTTTCTTGAAGCTACGAAAGAGTATGCACAAAGGGTTCAAGCTTTATGTGATCCTTGCATTAAACGAGAAGGGAATAACAGAAGGTATAGAACACCTTCCGGTGGTGAAGGAGTTTATGGATGTATTTCCAGAGGAGTTACCTGGGATGCCGCTGGAAAGGGAATTGGAGTTTACCATAGACCTGAAACTAGGGACCGAACCGATAGCAAGAATGCTTTATCGGATGTCAACCCCAGAGTTGAAATATTTGAAAATGCAACTGAAGAAGTTGTTGGACCTGGGACTAATACGTCCTAGTGTGTCACCGTGGGGTGCACCGGTTATTTTCATATGAAAGAAGGATTGATCATGGACTCTTTGAATCGACTACCATCAATTGAACAAGGCCATGATAAAAAATTAGTATCCCTTGCCGAGAATTGATGATCTATTCGATCAAATGAAGGGTGTGACAGTGTTCTCCAAGATCATTTTGCGATCAGGGTATCACCAGTTGCGGATCAGGGAGGATGATGTCCCTAAGACCGCCTTTAAGATGAGATTTGGACATTATGAGTTTACTGTTCTACCGTTTGGACTGACAAATGCCCTAGGGGTATTTATGAGTTTGATGAATGGGTTGTTCTGCGAATACTTGGACAAGTTCATCCAAGTATTCATGGATGATATTTTAATTTATTCTCATACAATAGAGGAGCATGAAGAGCACTTGCACTTGGTACTACAGTGTCTGTGAGAGAATAAACTATCTCGAAAATTGTCCAAATGCTCTTTTTATCAATCGAGGATTCACTAGTTAGGGCATGTCATCTTCGGCGAAGGTGTCGTCGTGGATCCAGCCAAGGTTGAGGCTATTATGGAATGGCATGCGCCGACAAAGGTCACACAAGTGAGTAGTGTTATGGGTTTAGAAAGATACTACCAACGGTTTGTCGAGGGATTTTCGAAGATAACAAATCTGATCACGGAATTGCAGAAGAAAAACAAGAAGTTTGTTTGGACCGAGAAATGCGCGGAAGCATTTCAGAGGCTTAAAGAGTTGTTGACAACAACACTAATATTAAAATTTTCTGACATGGATGTGGACTTCTTGGTATGCACTGACACATCCAACGAAGGTTTAGGCGGGGTCTTGATGCAAGACGGACGAGTGATTGCTTACATTTCAAGGAAATTGAGAAGGCATGAGGAGAACTACACGATGCATGATTTGGAGTTATTAGTCATCGTATATGCCTTGAAGGTTTGGAGACACTACCTTGTTGGATGAAAATTTGAATGAAGGACTGATCATTGTCGACTACAACACATTTTTATGCAAAGCGACCTGAACGCGCGACAACGATGTTGGTCAGAATTGCTTAGCAAGTATGACTTTGAGATTACTTACATAAAGGGAACAGTGAACCGGGTGGTGGATGCTTTGAGTTAGAGACCATGCATCTTTTCGGTGTTGGCTTTTTAGACGAATCTACGTGAGAAGATTCTCACTTTACAACATGACGATGATTGGTACAAGGAGGTCGATAGTTTTATCGGAAAAAACACAATGATGGTACCACGATATGAGGAATTTTCATTTGATAGCGATCGGTTATTAAGGTTTAAAAGTAGGATTTATGTACCACCAAATGATGAGTTAAGGATCTTGATCATGAGCGAGGCTCATAGAGCAGTTTATATGGCTCACCTGGGAGTCACAAGGATGAGGGGAGACCTTAAACCCTTATTCTTCTGGAAGGGATTGAAAGCCGACATAGTCAACTATGTGGCCATATGTCTAGAGTGTCAGCAGGTAAATGATGAACATAGACACCCAAGAGGATTAATACAACCACATGCCATTCCAGAATCAAAATGGGAGGTCATTTTGATGGATTTTATTGTTGGATTGCCACTGATGGAAAGGAGACATGACTCAATTTTCGTAGTTGTAGACACTCTGACGAAGAGTGCTCACTTTATTCCTGTGGGTACGACATATCAGGCACCTGACATAGCAAGATTTTTCATCAGTGAGATTGTGAGGCTACATGGCATGCCTAAGAGGATTATATCTGATCAAGGATTGGTGTTTACTGGACAATTTTGGACGAGTTTCCAAGAGGCCTTGGGAACCCAACTTAACTTTAGTACTGCGTATCACCCAGAGATTGACGGAAATACCAAACAAAAAAAACAAACCTTGGAAGACATGTTGTGCATGTACATGATGGACCAACAAAAGCGTTGGGAAGAATTCTTGCCTCTAGTAGAGTTCGCTTACAACAACAGTTACCAGGGCACCATTAAAATGGAGCCTTTTGAGTTTCTTTATGGGCGACCATGTCGGGCGCCCTTTAGTTGGGATCGAATTGAGGATAGGGTCCTAGTGGGACCAGAAGCGATCCAAGAAATGGAAGAACAAATGAAAACCATAAGACAAAGGATTAAAGAAGCGCGGGATTGACAGAAGAGTTATGCCGATGTGCACTAAGTCAACCGTAGTTATGAGGTCAGCGATCGAGTCTTCTTGTGGGTTAACCTGCATAAGAGTTCTATCAAGTTTGGAAAGGGAGCTAAACTCTCTCCTAGGTTCGTGGGACCTTTAGAGATTGTGGAGAGAAAGGGGCCCATGGCCTATTGACTAGTCTTGCCTGATTCTTTGAGGCGTATGCACGATGTTTTTCATGTATCTTTTTTGAGACATTATATTAGTGATCCTACACATGTGATTGACATGAGTTCCTTGTAGGTATCAGATGAGGGATCGCTCACAGCTGAGCCGGTCCAGATCTTAGATCATCATGTTCGACAGTTATGATGTCGAATGGTAGATCAGGTCAAGGTCTAGTGGGGCAATTATAGTCCGCACTCGGTGACCTGGGAGGATGCATATGCTATGCGCCAGCAGTTTCCATTTTTGTTTGATAGATAGACTTATGATACTGTGATACATTTATTTCGACATTTATACTGAGAAACTTCGAGACGAATTTTAGACCAAGAGGGGGTGTATGTAACATTCTACTCTGGCGCACTAAGAAAACTTATTCTTTGAGGAAACTTTCTCTCAAGTGATCCAAACTATTATGATATTAAAAATTTTGTCCTTGATTATGATGTGTTATGGTACATGACATGATGTTTTACTTCCTTGACATAGACCGGTTCTATTGACTTGGTTTTACTGAGTGTGTAGGGTTTTGGACCTTGAGGATGAAGACGCATCAACGAAACCCCTTGGACTCCAGATTGAGTCAAGGAGTGTGCTATTTGGGTTGATTTATTTACTGTGATATTACATTGATTTTATGATATGATGTGGACATGTTCTGACACGATTGTTGATGATGCAGGATGACGATAGCTTGCTGACCAGACTCACATATGGAGTAAAGGGGCCACACATGATTTCCAGAGAGGTTGAGGGAGAGGTGTGGATAGCAGCCCTGCCACAGCCTACTAGCACTCCCTCCATGGATTGAACTGTAGGTTAACAATTACCTAGTTCGAGAGGATCCACGATGTCATGAGGGCAGACTGCGATAGTCTCTCATGATGATTCTAAGGGATGCGCAATAAGGTGGGGGACTTATTCCTTAGATCCCTTAGTCTCCCACAAGTTCACCCGGCAGAGTGTTGACTCCAGGGGTGATTGATGTCTACCAATCAGTCAAGAAGCGAGTGGCACCCTTGGAGCATGTGGTGCATCCTGAAGGGCACGTTGCGCAAAGGAAACACTAGAGGCGAGTGGCACCCTTGGAGCACGTGCTATGTATTGAAGGGCACGTCTTGTTTATATTGATGAAGGAACAAACCTAGATGGCCCTAATAATTTTATCACATTATGAAATTCTTAAAACAACTTCCCTAAATAATTGTTCCCCAGTTCATAATCTAAGTCCTAAGTCTAAAACTTCTCTAGGGTAAATTTTTGTTTAACCTTAAGAAAAGACCCTATAAAAAATAAAAATACAAAATTTAAATGAAAAACCACTGAAGTAATACTTTTAGTCTTCATAATTTTTGGGGTAAAATGAAGAGAGTAATAATTTAATTAAAATCTGTGGTTTTAAATTGTAAAGAAGAATTAAATTATTTAACTTGTGAAAGTGTAAAAAGATTTCAAATTAATAATAAAAGGGAAAAGAGTAAAAAGAACAACTTCCATTTTGGCCCTAATCAAATGGGAAAGAAGGGAATAATACAAATTAGGAAACTAAGGAATGGGGGGAAACATAATAAGGGAAAGAGGGGAACTTATGGTAAAAAGCGAGGTCAACATAGTAAGGAATCTGCAATTAACAACATTCTAAAATGAACTAAATTAGCAACTTCATTTTAGGGAAAGTATTTAAAAACTGTAAGGGAATCTAGGGACACCTAGGAGTGAATTTAGGAGCAACTCTAGGTGGGTGAGGGAATTGAGACAATAAATAAATGAAAGAAAATAAATTTTGTAGGAAAGTGGGGGATGAATGACACTTGTATGATGGAGAAATTTTAGAAGATTTCATTAAAACTTAAAATAAAAAGAGATTTAGGGAAAGTTTGGAGGTTCAAAAAATCTATAAAAGAGAGGAAGGAGGAGGAAGTAGGCAATCGGTTGTTAGTGTAACGTTACGCTGTCGGATTTGTGACTTGACTGATTACTTGTGGGGAGTTGGGATTTTCCCAGCTTGGATAGGGGTGGTAGCTCGGCCTTGCGAGGCAAGTTGGGAGCTAGACGTACCATCTGGAAAGTGTGTGGCCTCTTCGCGGCTCCGGGGGCTAAAGGGGGAGCAGAGTACCCCTAGCGATTGGCAGGGAGGTACCGGTGAGGTCTTGATGGTTGGCGAGTGAGAGCGGCACAGAGCACGCGGACGTCATTCGAAGCGGGCGAATAGGCAACAGTACACATCTTGCTTGAATGATAAAATGTTGCAACATTTATGACTTAGAGATGCATATGTAATGAGTAGAAAAATATTTAGCTTAATCTGTGTTTAGTTCTTGTTGGTTGACTATTTTTTTTTTATATACTTTGGCGATTAAAATTGTGTAATGGATGCAAAAATATTAACTCAGCTAATGTAATCCATTATGGGTTGAAAAATAAAAATGTGTATGATTTCGGTAATTGTGATATATGATCAATGCACAATGTTGTTCCTGAGTTTTCCTAATAATGGAGAATCTAGCCTTTTGCTTTCCTCTTTACACTGGCGAACTTTTATGGTGTCATTATCCTCGTTGTATAAATTTTACTGTGTAATGATACCGTGTAAATTGAATTCTTCCCTGGGTGAATTAATGTGTAAACTCTAGCCTTGCACCCCTCCCTTTTTCAGCGAAACTCACTGTGTAAAGAACATGCTGGCATTCACTCTGGAATTTCGTTTTTGTATTCACCGATTGTCTTTCTCTTCCACCAACGAGTCTTTTGTTTCATATATTTACGACCAGACTTATCCTTTCCTTCAGTAGATAAGTGAGCCTTATCAGGACTGTAATGGATGTTTTAATTTCCGTCAAGCTTACCGGGCCTTGGCTTCCTATGTTTCACCCTTGTTGTCTACCCATTTGTAAGGCGCGTAGAGTATGCCTCGGTAGCTAAGAAGAGTTGCAAGGAGTTTTTTTTGTGGTCCATGATTGGCTATGGCTTGGTCTATTAATTTCTTGTGTTTCTCTAAGTCTGACCAATGGAATTCAGCCTACCTGCTCTTCTGTATTTGGAACCTTGTACACTTGGCGCGCTTGGGAAAACCATGCCTTAAATTCACATCGAATGTGTTCCAGTGGGGCGGTTACCCATGCTTTATACCTCACCAGTAAGGTCATGTTGCTGGTGTGTTCATTTTCCCCTTTTCGTATCTGTTGAGTTGTTTTAGACAACTGCGCATTTACCTCCTTCATGTTGATTGGTAGCTACATCCCTGATTTTCGTGTTCCCTTTTATGGTGGGTCGTGTTGGGTTAATGGCATCTGTTTTGAGGGCCATTAAATGGGCACGTTAAGCCTTAAAAAATTTAAACCTACGTTTTCCCTCTTCTTACTCACCAGAAAATGTGTAGTTCTGGGCGGATTGGTACTGGTATGTGCTCTTTTCTAGGGTGAAAGAACAATATGGCACGTTGTATGAATGGTGGGGTTGCATCCATAAAGACCACAACTGCCATTCATTTCACTGCGCCTTGCCTGAGACGTTCCCTTGCCTGGCCGAATGGTCTTAAATGCCCTTCATTGCTATTTTTAACACCAGGATTCCGCTCTTGATAAATGACAGGTATCGTTGATAGCTATGTGAGAGAATTAACTACCAAGTCTTGATTTATGTTAATGCCATGATTATTTACTAAATTTTGATTGATAGCATCTAGTGTTCAGATTGTTACCTTTCTATCAAGAATCCGTGATTAATTGGAGTGTGATTAGAATTACATTAGAATGGCCACCTAAGATTTAAGGTGATAGTTATCATATTGCAAGGCGAGGTGATATAAATGAATTATTGTTATTATTGTTTACATTAACCTTTATGTACTGAATGATAATGTTGATAATAATTATTTGGGTAATGCCAATTTCGATGTTATTTTTGTTCATGGTTAAGGTTAATGTGATGTGATGTTAAAGTCAATACTAATGTTTAGGGTAAGGTTGAGTGTCTATGTTATTTGTTCTATGAAGAGGTTAATGTAATTGTTACAGATCACATATAAGGTGCAAGGGGTCGTCCTTATACTTAGTTTTGGTAATATAAAATGTGATGTGGTAATTATTGTATAGTGATGTAAACTAGTGGTATGGTAGGTTATTCAATGACATCTTATTGTTTGAACCTTCCTATCTATCATATATTATGTTTTTAGGTATTTCAAGTCATTTATGTCAAATATTATACTTACCCACTTGATAAGAATTAATGGTAGACTTGACATAAAAATATTTATGGATAAATATGTTGGATTGTATTGTGAGGTAAGTCAATAGTGTGATATGTTACTTATTAAGGTTATACAATCAGTTATTATGCAATAATTTTGGGGAATTTGCAATTAATTGATTTTACATTATTTTTAGGGCTAGATTTGGCAACTCGTGAACTAATGGAAATTACAGGGAGTAACGGATCGATAATTGATGCTAATTGAGTCGTGGATAATGCCTTGTCCTAATGATGGTTGGTTGTTGTCGGAGTCCATTCGGGTTTCGTTTTCTGTAGTGGTCAAGGTTATTTACTAATTATTGTTGTACGTGGTTGTAATCATTTTATTTCTTGGTCTTCTTGTGTCGGGCGGGATGTAGACACCTCCATGTTCCTCAGAACAATTGCCAACCCTGAGACCTTAAATGGTTAAAATAGATGGGAACCTGGGCTTGAGCATTTCTTATGTGTCTTGGAGGTCCTAACCATTGCAGAGTAGGACAGGCGGGTAGTCAGTCTTACTTATTGTCGATTGATCGTCATTAAATACCTGCAATTACTTGTTGTGCATATTATGTTGTCTTGTTGTGGTCATCGTGGTTTGCACCTTGTTCGTCATCGGGTGGCGACGCAGAGTCGAATGTATTTATTTCCCTTGTACACGTGTGCACACACCTTAAACAAAAAAAAAATTGCACTTGTTCTAAGAGGTTTGTCGGCTTAACGAGGAGGAATGTTACAATCTTAAATATATTTATTCAAAAAGACAAACAAGAAGAAAGTTCAATGAAAGAAAGAAAGAAAAACAAACACACAACAAACCGAATCAAATTTTATTAATGGGATTTGAAATCAGAAGTATATCTAAATAAACAAAATCAAAATAGAAAAATCTCACTTTTAAAAATAATTTGACCAAAAACAAAACGAGGAAGAACAATGAAGTTCATAATTTGTCATATAGGAAGGTTATTTTCTTAAGATATTGATGCATGATACATCATTTTGACTAGGATGAGTGCAATTATGTGCAGTGGTAAGTTCTGTTTGTTAGGGTAAAACTAATGTGAATTAAATATAAAATCCCTAATCTCTTTATTAATGCTTCATAATATCTGAAATCATTGCATGATGCTACCAAGTTTTGAAAAATAAACATTTAATCAATACAACTGCGAAAAGGAAAAAGAAAGGAATTGAAAGAAAACTTCCCTGACAACATTCAGATGATGATTCTCTTTACATACCCACGTGCCTTCATAACTACATTGAGAAGAGCATCTTCAATCCTGCAAGGCATAGAAAGTTGACAATCTAAATAAACAAATGTAGTATTTTCATATACAAAAGAAATATGTCATTATTACCTCCTATATATTCATTTAGAAAAAAATCAAGCACGAGCTTACCATTCTTTCGAAACTTCTTGATGTATGAATCCTCCAACCATTCTGCAATCTTTTCGTGATATGGGTCATAATGGCATGTAAGAATGTAAATAAGTTTTGAAAACTTGTCAATATTATGGTGAACCAACATAACCATCATCCAAGGCCGAAGTACCCCATCCTCTTGACAATTCTCCAAGTGTTCATCAATTTCTTCACATAGAGGATCTAAAACAATCACGTCATGCTTACTTCCTAGATATTTAGGTAGAAAAAAAGCAAGCACAACTTTATTTTTGTTATGAAGATTTTTTACATATGAATCCTCAATCCATTCTAATATTCTATCATAAAAATTATGATGCAAACTATGACTTCAATGAACTAGATCTGTCAATGGGGAACACATCATAAGAGAATTCATGACATCAATTAGATTACCAGTTTAGACACTTCCTTTGATCAGATGGATCGTTTCAAAACGTGAATAATAATCATTAAAATTCGAACTAACGAAATTGTAACATCCCCAAAAATAAATTATTTTTGAGTATGAAATTTCTTAGGAAAATTATTTCGTTTTTGGTGAAATTCGAAATTGGAAAATTTTTGCCATTTATGGTAATTCCGAATCTCGAATTCAGTTAATTGTAATTAGTGATTATGACTGTTGGGAAAAGATATGATTTGACCCAACTAACTACTTGACTATGACACTTGTATGAAACAAAATATTTTATAATTATTGCAGGAGGACAAATGGAACAACCATGTTGAAATCATGTCACCATGACTCCATGAGTGGGGAACATGTTGGAACTACCTCAGGGATGATTGTTACAAGTGGAAAATGAGGAATTTGGCAATTGGAAGCCCCTGAAATTCAGGGATTTGGAAAGCTGCAAAAATTCCCAAGGGAGGGAAAAGGATTAGGCAAAAAGGAATTTTGGTATATATGGCATATGTGAGGAGGAATGATGCTATCTAGTATGCTGAGGAAAATATTACTGATTTCTTGTTGTTATGAACACTACTTGCTGAGTCTAAGGCAAGGAGAGGATTTCTGAAGTTGAAAGACATTGTTGTGGAGGAGTTCTGAGTTAAACCTCATGGATTCATGGTTAGGCTAGGGGGTGAATATTACAAGTGATTTGGATGCCCTGTTTTACGGTTTGGAGAAACGTAGTTGTTCCCCTTGTATTCCCGTGAACTGGTTCAAACATATTAATCTATTCCTTCTCTGTTGAATGATTATATAACTGATGTAATGCATTTCTTAATTTTGAATTGAAATATTCCACGGATGAAGTCTTTGACTGTGTGAAGCTTAAAATAAATGACCGAATCCCTCAAGGGAATTTAGTTGAATGACTCTTTTCTGTTGATTTTAATACTGAACGAATGCTATAATTTCTTTTATTTGCTGGAAGGGTATGAATGATTAAATTCTGGAAATGTTTGTTTTGTAAGCTAAATTATTATTACACAGTGATAAAACTATAGGGCACTTTCCCAGTGTACTGAAAACTCTTTAGGCGGAACTATCTATATATAAATAGAACCGAAAACAAGTCCATATACCTGTGTATCTACATTCTTGTAATTAAACTTCAGAATCGTATTACATATTCAAGACTTCCATTCTCTCATAGAGTCGAATGAGAACGAATACAAAATAAGATTTCTTCCATGATATATATATATATATATATATATATATATATATATATATATATTACATATGGATTTATAAGTATATACATAGGTAATCTATGCAGACATTATCGAAGAAATTAAGATTGAATGTCTACAACATAACACCTGTGTATACAAAGATCTATTCTATATTATATAAGTAAATAAATTGTTACAACAAGCCTGTAACTATAATGGTATATATGAAATACTGAACAAAGAATCTGAAGCCTCTCAATAAATTATTTTTGCAGCTCAAGATTTATCTATATCTACATCATAAATGAAGTTGAACAATGTAACCATGTACCTACGGTCATATACTTACAGACCTATAGGTGAATGGGTATAAGGAAATATATTAAGTAAACTGGATTTTCAATCTTATCGATGCAAATTCAAAAGAAAAAATTAAAGAAGGAAATACATGCCGAAGCTTATAGTGAGGAAGCTACAGAATCATAGTATTCACGAAATATCGAAGTAAATCAAAATGATATGGAATATTTTTATGGCGTTATAGATATAATGTGAAAAGTCTGTACAACAGGTTCGATTTACAAGGTATAGACCTTCAGGATCATATAAGTTCTTTTTCCATAAAGATGCCTAGCTTTAATTAAAACTGCACAAACAAGGTATAGACCTTCAGAATCAGATAAGTTATTTTTCCATACAAATGCCTAACTATAATTCGGACTGCGCAAACAAGGTAAAGACCTGCAGAATCATATAAGTTCTTTTTCCATACAAATGCATAACTGTAATTCGGACTGTGCAAACATTTGGAAACTGAGTATACATTTTTAAAACGACAGCCATGGTAAATAAATTGCAAGATTAGGAGGAGACCGGAATGGAGAGAAGTTTTGAATAATCCAATAGTCATTACATTATTTCGAAAAATCTTGTAGATTAATCTTCGAAGGAGGCTTTACATATAGTAGTCGGACTAGAAAATTAAGAGTACAATTGGGAATTTCCCTCTTTCCAACCACTATAGGAAATCGAGCGTAACTATACCAAACATCTATAAATCTAAATTGCAACCGTGTCCTTCACTGCTTGGACTCCTAGAGGGTTTACAAAGGGAACTCAAATACCTTTTGAACCGAAGACGAGGACGAAACATCCAAAATATTTGCGCAGACGAAATCCCTGGAAAGATTTATCATTTCAAAATATCAGTAAATATATGAAAGAAAGGTAAAGGGAACACCAACAATCTGATAGTTGTAATGACCGAGTAGTCCATAATAGCACTCAAATTCTGACTTGCAAGATCACATTTTTTATTTTCCCTTCTCGCCTTCTAGCTGGACAGATTCCCAGGCTGATGATGGATGGTGCGATAACTCCTTGATGGGTACCCTCGCGTCAAAAGGGCCCATCATTAGTGATATATACCAATCCTTGAAAAAAAAAAAAAACTAACAAGGAGGAAATCTTTACATAGTAGCCAATGGTCTTAATTAAATGAAATAATAAACATTATTAAGTTTCTTTTAATACATAAATGGTACTAGTGATGTTGTGCGAAAACATAGATAAGATTTTCAAGCTAACTGGTTGAGTCTATCCTTCCAGAACCAAATTGCATAGAGTAGTTATAAATCAACAAGGAATACAAAGATATTTTAGCTATTGAATCTAAATGAACAGAGCACAATAAACACAATAACTTCTTTAAGAAAGGGTTTTCATGTACCGTAGAATATCATTATTGGACCGTCCGAAAATAACACAGGTCATATTTTATTTGACACTAGACAGAAGTTATTTAGATATAAAGAAAACAACACATGTGAAGGAACCAACTAAGATTTGTTTAAACTATAGAAGTAAGGTTTACCCCTGTACAAGGAAAGAAAGAAAATTACATTATGACATAGTGGGGTTACCTTCTCGAAAGAGAACTTCTCACACAATCTCATGATTATTCGGTTTCGGGCCTTGGCTTACGATTATAGAGGTTTCGTAAGGAACCACGATAATAGAGAGTTTACGAGACCCTAGACCTCGAAACATAGACATAGCGAAACAAATGCATTATCTCTAAACCAAAGGAGGAATGTCGATAACTTCAAAGGAAATCACTTCTCCAGGAATGGAGATAACTCAGAAAGTGTTATAGAAAAATAACGATAAAGGGAGGTTTCAACAGAAAGAAAGAAACATAACAATAGTGACAGAACGACTACAACTTCCATTATAATGATTTTTCAAATGAGCCACCTTCTCTATGCAACCTTAGTAATAGGTTAAGGGAAATAATTACCATGGGAATCAGACCACGCAATATGATACAATGGTGAAACAACCTCCATGAAAACAGTCTTCACTACTAAGGAATGATACGCAGAGCCTCTTCACAGAACTCAACAATGAAAATTGTAAACCCATTAAAACCCTAAGAGACACCTTGATTTCTCATAGTAAATGCGAAGAGTACGAAGGACGGGTTAGCCATGTGATAAGGGTAGAGTCGGTGTGACAAGTTGAATGAAAATCCAGGTGAATACAGTGTAACTTGCACTCGCAGGACTACCTTTAATGGTGCTTACAGATCCTTAACTACTCCTGACAACGGACCATCCCTTCCACATAAAGAATGTCGCGAATAGACCCCTCCGTGATTCGACGAGTTTGAATCTCATTCTCACCCACTACATTAGCTTTAGTTAGCAGTTTGATCAAGTTAAGTCTTCGTTGAAAGGTCTTGTAATTAAATCGGGATAATCCGATTTAACACGAGTCCTCATTTGTCAAATCCCTTTATGTTGGGACTAGAACATCACTAAAAATAGTGTATATTTTCTAAGAGCCATTAAACAATAAAGACTCTATAATCATAATAGATACATGTTATTATATCCGACCCCTTTTGGCTATATAGATGGAAACACAATATTTTTCTAAGAGCCATTAAACAATAAAGACTCTATAATCATAATAGATACATGTTATTATATCCGACCCCTTTTGGCTATATAGATGGAAACACAATATTTTTCCCAAGGACAAATTACTTAGGTAGACTTGCGCGTGAATTTATAACTCTTATGTTAAATATTGAGTTGTAATATGAATCCTAAGTATAAACACTATATATAGACCTACATGCATATATAGGTAACATAAAGAAGGCAAAGGGGAATTACTAGAACCCTTGGTGATTTATTCTTATAATCATTCCTACACAAAGTAAGTTAGGATGCCACAGTTACAACATCTTGTGGTAAGTAGAACTTCAGAGTTACACCATAGAGTTTTATAATAGAAATGAGGATCTCTTCCTTCTACCAACAATTATATGAACGAATTTTGGGAGTTAATGACCACATAATTTTTTTTTATGGTAAATTTGAGGTACATTACATATGGTATCAGAGCAAAGGTTACAAAACTTCAACCTTGAAAAACTAATAAAACTAATAAAACCTTTACTGTTACAAACATAAAACCCTTTTTCTGTTTTGTGTTAATCATGGGAGCCCAAGATGATGCAGAAATTAGACTTCATGGAAATCCTGAAAAAAAGACCTCCTGAAGACCTAAGACAAAATAGTGACGAAATTTCACCTACTGAAGTTCTGGAAACTATGAGGAATCTCAATCTTGAGCTACAGGTTTTCAAAGCAGACAATGAGAAATTTAAAAAGGCACATCAAGAACATAAGAAAATAAATGAAGTCTTGTTGCGAAGTATAGTGACAAAGAAATCCCCAAAGGACGACAACCAGGAAGAAGAGGTCAGTAAAAGGGCCTCCAAGAATTATGTCCCTGAAGCAGAAAGAGGGGATAGCTCATAAGTTACACCTTCAGCTGAAGATAAAACAAAAATAGATAGAAAAATAAAATAGGTAGACCACCTTGAAGGAGAATTTAAGAAAATTAAACTAGCCACCTTTGATGGGGGATCCAAAACAGGGGAGGAAGCTAAAGCAAGGCTATTAGAGATCAAAAAATATTTCCAGATATACAACTATTCTAGCAATATGAAGGTCAGAATGGCCATTTACAATGTGAAAGGAAAAGCCAACACTTGGTGGAAAGATCTGAAATTGGCCAAGGGCCCAAAGGAGAAACAGATGGAATGGTTTGACTTTAAGAAATAATTTAAGAAACAGTACCTATCTGAAATCTACTATGAAAGAAAAACGAAAGAATTTTATGAGTTACGACATGGTCAAATGTATATGAAAGATATGATAAATAAGTTCCTGGAATTACTAAGGTTCGTACCTTATATCCAGGAGGATAAAGTGAAAATCCAACGGTTCCTAAGTTGTTTACCACACTCCTACAAGGACATTATCGAATTTGATAATCCCAATTCCCTGAGTGAAGTATTTAGAAAAGCCTGAATGTGTTATGACCAATACAAACAATGGAAATAATTTTCCAAATCTTGGAAGGATAAGAAACAAGATTGAATGAACCAAAAGAAGAAGGGATACCAACCAACCCCTTATTGGAATGTAACAAAAATATTTCCAAAGAAATATTTTCACTCCAACTGTAATAAACCTCAAATTCACCATAAAAAAAAATTTATTTCTATGACATAAATCAATTTTTTTTAAGCTTATAATTTAAGAGAAGGAACGATTCAATTCTATCCATAAGGATATTATTACACCAGTCTAATCTACTTTGAACAAAAAAGATTCAGTGGGTAAATTCCTTCTATGATTCTATTACTTCCCTTAACTCTCAAACTAGTACAACATACATAAACGTATATAGGTGATATCTAAACATAGGTCAAAGGAACTTTTGTTGTTCATAGGGATAAAGGGATAGCACCTTAAAGTGTTCAAAGGGAGGCGGAGATCGAAATCGTCTCACAGGGGTCAAGATCTGGTGGAAGAATGCCAAATCATTTTGGCCAAATATCCTTAGAGGAATGAGCGATGAAATTTCTTTAGGGAAGGTAACGAAATCTCGTGGACCATTGGATCTCATAGATATGTTCGGAGGTTAAGATGAGGAGTAGTGACCATTGGATGAGAAACAACAGTAGTCGATGATCCCTCGCTTTTAATTTCACTTATTCGGATTTTGGGTTTTTGGAGCAGCAAGGGGATTTGGGAGATGCTGCATCGCGAATTCCCAATTCACGAAATCTCGAAAGAATTGGGACCCGTTGATCTCTCAAGGGAAAAAATTATGGCATTTCAATTTTCGGGAAAATGGAGGGGAAGTTTCAGACTTCGGGGATTAGAAGGAGGAAAGGTTGGAGTTGCATCGCAACCTTACAAACCCCGAAATCGCGACGTGGTCCAACGAGATAGCCCTAGGTCCCAGGGCATGGTCGCATGGGTGGAGGCAAAAGGAAGAGCCTCATTAAGCCCCTTTTTGGCATTTCGGGACACGGGAGTTCGAAAGGCTTAGAAACATTGCAGTCGGAGTCGCGAAGTCCCGAATCGTGAAACCCTGAAATATTGGGCCCACAATAATTTATTGATTATTATGACAACATGTTTCTACATGGGTCTTTTATTCATTGAAATGGTCTATACGAAGTACTAACTACACTGGTATCCCTATACATTCTGTATATATATAATTCTATAAGTACTAAGTGTACAGGCCTCTTCTAATTCAACTATTCAAAGAAAGATCTGCTAGAACTTCAATTACAGAAGTAAATGTGTGCCTACCAAAAAGTTCGGTACCTTTTGAGATCATCTATACATAGAAAAATCCTATCGAGAAGTTTGATTTTAGAGTTAAATCTGCTCCTATAGATGGACCTATTCTTTCAAGTTCATATATAGATAGTTTGGTCCAGTGTTTTGTTTCAAGAGGAACCATTCCCAGAATTTAGTCTTTGATTGTAAACTTCTCACAACGAACAGATATCATCCATGGAAATTATTTCTTTTTAGCACAATTAAAGGCATAATATCAGATATATGAATTATACCAATAAATACTGAGCATAATTTAAAAGTGGATTAAATACAAAGTTGACATTTCAGCATTCGGGACTCACTGTTACAGAATCATGAAGTTCCTTTTTCTTGCTAAACCCCGAAATCCCGAAACTCCAAAATGTAATGCCCACAATCCCTTCACATTTTGCAATTCGACATTTTGCATATCATTTTGTTTGAACAATAGGTGTTCATAAACCTTGACACCCCGAACCCTGAAACCCTAAAATGCTAGGCCCACAATCCCTTCACATTTCATGATTCGGCTTTTCGTGTTTCATTTTGTTAAACGTCAGGTGTTTGTAAACCCCGACATCCCAAACCCAGAAACCCGGAAATGATCGACCCACAGACCCTTCGCATTTCACAATTCTACCTTTTGTGTTTCACACCATTTTGTCCTCTACTGTTTATTCCCTTAATCAATAGTCTAAGTTAAATTGTTGGTAAAGGTCCTGAATACAAGTCTCCGAACCCTTATACTTACGAAGAATTCAGTTGCCCGATTTAAAAAGGGGTCATTCAAATTCAATTTCCCTTAGGCTCATATTGGGTTTGGAAGAAAGGGGAAAATTTCCCAAAGGTAAAATGGGATTTGGTCCTGGTGGTTATAGTATAACTTTTTCCAGAAATTTATTCTACATGATTTTCCTGTTCCTTAGGGTAAATAAACTAATCGATAGCTCATTTCTTCTTGGGTCTCGCTATGCCATAAAATTTTAAATACTAGGTTTATTGCCTTGGAGAAAGGCCCAATTTTAAAACTCTAGATGTTGGATCGACATACGCTAGATCTATAATACTAAATCATTTTATCTCATTTCAACATTCCTTATCATCATTGCCAAAGTGGTTTAAATCTTCCATAGCGATTATTTTGATTGGATATAATGGTCTGAGTAAAGTTCTGATTCTATGTTTGTCCTTCTAGAATAATATATGTACCGACCTACTCAATCTAATTACTCATAGATAGATCTGTCTCATAGTACAATTACAAAATTACTACTTTTGTCTATAGACAAATTTATACTATCAAATTCATTTTCACATGGATAACTCTATCTCAGGTTTTTAATTCAAGAGGGGAAATCCCAGAATTTAATACTTGATTATAAAACTTCATACAATGAACAGATATCATCTATGAAAGCCATCTCAACTTAGTATAGTTAGATACATTACAACACATAGATATAATCATTCATACAGTTACCTTACAACAAATAGATATAATCATTCACATAGTTACATTACAACAAATAGATGCAATCATTCATATAGAGAAGGAAAGGTTTACATATCTGGAATAGTTTGTGGAAAGATAAAGGGAACAACCACGTTCCTCCCAACCATAGAATAGGGCAGCCAAAACCACTTTCACGATTCACAACCTAGCATGACCATGAATCCATGAGGGAGAACTTGGAAACTCCTCCTCAGCAGTGTCCTGCCATTCCAACAACTATCCTCTTGCCTCACACTTACTCAATAGTGCTCATAACAACAAGGAAACTCGTAATTTTTTCCTAGCATACTTGGCAGCATCCTGCCTCCTCGCATATGCTATTTATCCATTTTGGCCCAGGTATTTTTCCCTCCTTTGGGGATTTTTGTAGCTTTTCTAAATCCCCGATTTTCAGGGGCTGGCAATGGCCAAATCACTGATTTTCCACTTGTAATAATTATCCCATAGGTAGTTCCAACATGTTCCCCACTCATGGATTCATGGTCAACCGATTTTAACATGGTTGCTCCATTTGTCCTCTTACAATTAATATAAATATTTTTTTTTATACAAGTGTCATAGTCAAAATAGTTAGTTGAGTCCAAACAGATCTCTACCCAACAGTCACAATAATTAATTACAAATATGAAATTCGAAATTCGAAATTGCCATAAATGGCAAAAATTCCCCAAATTCAAATTTATTAAAAACAAAAATAAATTTCCAGCAAATTTATATTTCAAAAATATGTTTTTTGTTTTTTTCTGGATGTCACATCCTTTCCCCCTTCAGTAAAAAACTATCCTTAGTGTTTGTTCCTTTCCTAGAACATGATTGGATGAGATTTCCGTAAATCTCCCTCCAATTCCCAAGTGGCCTCCTCAGGACTAAAGTACTTCCATTGGACCTTTACCTGAGTGACGACTTTGTTCCAAAGTGCTATTTCTCTCCGGTCCAGAATGCACAGGGGTTTGACCTAGAACTTGCCTTTGGGTTCCACCAACACCAAGTTCCAATCAATCATATGAGTAGGGTCATGAATATACTTTTTCAACAAAGAAACATGAAATACATTCTGAATTCTTAGATTAGATGAGAGTGAAAGTTGATATGCTACGGGTCTAATTCGAGCTAGTATCTCGAAGGGCCCACGAAACCTAGGTGCCCACTTGGCACAGTTCCCTAACTTCAGAGAGCTTTTTTGGGCTTTGACCTTCAAGTAAACATGGTATCCCACTTGAAATTCCAAGTGTCTCCTTTTATGATCTTCATATCTTTTATGTCTATCCTATGCTTCTTTCAAGTTCTATTGTACCTTCCTTACAATGTTCTCCATTTCTTGGAGCATCTTTGATCCAACCATGAGCTTGTTAGCCAGGTTATCTCAGCTAATTGGAGTCGTACATTTTCTGTCGTACAATATTTCGAAAGGGCTCAATTTAGCCGAAGTTTGGTACCCATTGTTATATGCAAATTCTACCAAGTGTAGGTAGTCTTCCCACTTGTTATGTTTTGTTCTTACATACATGCGCAACATATCCTCTATGATTTGGTTTGTCCTTTTGGTCTATCCATCCGTTTGTGGATGATAACTCATACTGAAATTCAAGTTAGTATTTATCCCTGCAAACAATTCCTTCCAAAAAGTAGATGTGAATTTTACGTCTCTATCTGAAATCACCATTTTAGGAATACCATGCAGTCTAAAAATTTCTTTCATGAATATTTCAGCAATGTTTATAGCTTTAAAAGTAGACTTTACAGGAATAAAGTGTGCATACTTACTGAGTTTATCAATTACAACCATGATATAATCATTTTGTTTCTAAGTTTTAGGCAAACCTGTTATAAAGACTAGTGATATGGTCTCCCATTTCCATTCTGGTACTAGCAATGGTTGTAATAGGCTGTCTCGATCTTGGTGTTCATCCTTAACCTACTGACAATCTTGGCACCTAGACAAGCACTTTTCTATTTTCCCCTTCATATTAGTCCAGTAAAATAGTTTTCTGAGTGTTGTTATTGTCTTCTGGTAACCTGGATGGCTAGAATACTGTTTCTTATGCACTTCGTCTAAAACAATTAATTTTAACTATACTGAATCTGGTATATAAAGTCTATTTTTAAATCTTAAAATTCCCTTCTTGTTGATACATATATCTGGTTTATCTGAGTTTGCAATACTATTTTGAAATTTTTCCATCATCTTGGTGTAATTTTCGTCATTAATACATGTCGTCCTTATTCTTTGTTCGAGATCACTTTCTTCCCTACTGATATTTATCTCAAATAACCCATGGACTTTTCTTCTTAAAGCGTCTTCTACTTTATTTTCCTTACCCTTGATAGGTCTAACCTCGAAGCTGAATTTGCTCAGGAAGGCTAACCACCTTGATTGTCTTGCATTAAGTTCTGGTTGGTTAAACAAATATTTCACCCCGCTATTATCCGTCAATAGTAGGAATTTTTTGCCCTTTATATACTATCGCCACATTTTTAAGGCATGCATTACTGCTGCCAATTCTAATTCATGGGTGACATAATTTCTCTCATGTTCTTTTAATTTCTGGGACTCATAGAAAATCACGTGCCCTTACTGAGTTAGGACACCACCTAGTCCCTCTTTACTTGCATCAACACATACTATGAAGTCTTTATTTGGGTCTGCTACCTTCAAAATGGGCGCTGATGTCAATAATTCTTTCAGCTTGTTAAAACTGTCTTGACACTTTTGCGACCAGTTAAACTTGGTCCCTTTCTTTTCTAATGATGTGATAGGGTACGCTATCTTGGATAACCCTTCTATAAATCTACGATAATATCTGGTGATTCCCATGAATGACCGAATATCTGCCACATCCTTAGGTACTGGCCATTCCATAATGGATTTTATCTTTTTTGGGTCTATGACAATACCTTCCGAGGAAATGACATGTCCTAAATATTGTATTTCTCTTTGATAAAATTCACACTTGTCGAATTTTGCATATAGTTCGTGTTTCCTCAATGTTTGTAGAACTATCCTTAAGTATTCATCATGTTCTTTCTTCGTTTTTGAATAGACCATAATATCATCGATAAATACTACTACGAACTTGTCTAAGTACGGATTGAAAATGTTGTTCATTAAGAACATAAATGTGGTTGGTGCATTAGTGAGTCTGAAAGGTATGACTACAAACTCGTAGTGTCTGTATCTTATTCAAAATTTTTTTTGTTTATGTCCTAGTCCTTTATCCTAACTTGATGATAACCGAATCGTAAATTCAATTTTGAAAAGATGTTGGCCCCACCAACTTGATCGAATAGATCATTTATTCTTGGTAAAGGGTATTTGTTCTTAATGGTCATTTTGTTCAGTTTTCTATAATCGATACATAGTCTTAGAGTACCATCTTTATTTTTCACAAAGAGGACTAGTGCTCCCCATGGCGAGACACTTGCTCTGAAATACTCTTTGTCCAGCAATTCTTGTAATTGTATTTTTAATTCTGTTAGTTCTGGTAGACTCATTCGGTATGGTTCTTTTGAGATAGGGGTTGATCCGAGTAGTAAGTCTATGGAGAAATCTATTTCTCTTCTAGGAGGTAATTCTGGTATCTCATCAACAAACATCTCTCTGAATTCATGTAGGACAACAAAGTCTTCTAACTTAGGATTATCTTCTTTTCTAATAGATTCGTCACTTGGATGGCATAAAATTGACATCCCTTTCTAATACATTTCTTGAGTTGCATCGCTGAAACTTGTCTGACTGATAAAGCTTTTGGTATTCCTTGGGCTATTCTAACAGTGACAAAATTATCTTTATAGCTAAGTATCTTTGTATAACAGTCTAGTACCTCTTTGTGTTGTTCCAACCAATCCATCTCGATAATCATATCATAAGACCCTTGTGGTAGGATGTTCAGATTGATCCTTATCTTTTGACCATCTAAGTTGAACTCAAGATCATAAATAAAGTCCACTACTTTTCTTTTAGTACCTGTTACTAGTCATACAAGCCATGATTTTGCATGCTTCAGTTTCTTAAGTTTATTCGATTCTACTACATCGGGAGTAATATAAATTAACATAGCTCTAGGGTCAATTAACACAAAGATTAGAGTGTCATTGATTTTACCTTTGATTTCTACCACCAAGGACTGGTGGTCAGCTTGTTGACCATCTATGGATGCATTTATGCGATGCAGACTTCTACCCATGTCTCCCACTGTCGAGGCTTCCTGCAAATTCTGAACTGTAGTTCTGTTTGCTGCAATTAAGCATGGAAAATTCCTCTTTAAATGAGGCTCTCCACACTCCCAACACTTTAATGGATCGCGGGAGTTGTCCCCAAACTTATTCGTCCCTAGGTTTACTGGTTTATCGCTACTTTGCATATTCAGATGATTGGAGTGAAAATCGTTCCTTATGAAACTTTTTGTTGCATTCTGATAAGGAGTTGGCTGGTATTCCTTCTTCTTCTGATTCATTCCCTCTTGCTTCTTATCCTTCCAGGTATTGGGAAACTCGACTGGTTTTTTATACTGGTCATAGCACATTTGTGCTTTTCTGAATACCTCACTCAAGGATTTGGGGCTGTTAAACTCAATTCTGTCTCGGTAGGCCTGTGGTAAACAACTTAAGAATCACTGTATTTTTACCTTATCCTCCCGGATATACAGTACGAACCTTAGTATTTCTAGAAATTTATTTATAAGGTCCTCCATCGTCATCAGTCTAAGTTGTAACTCGTAAAATTATTTTGTCTTCCTTTCATAGTATCTTTCAGAAAGGTATTGTTTTTTGAAATACTTCTTAAAGTCATGCCATTCCATGTGTTTCTCCTTTATGCCCTTGGCCAATTTCAGGTCCTGCCACCAAATGCTGACCTTCCCCTTCATATTGTAGATGGCCATTCTAACCTTCATGTTGTTGGAATAGTAGTAGATCTGGAAGTATTTTTTGATGTCCAACAACCATGCCTAGACTTCTTCTCCTGTCCTGGATTCTCCATCAAAGGTAGTTGGTTTAATCTTTTTAAATTCTCTTACAAGGTGGTCTGTTTTTTTGTTTTTTTTTCTGTCTGGTATGGTTTTGTCTTCAGCTGAAGGTGTCCCTTCAGACGAACTGTCTCCCTTTTCTGTTTTCGCACCAGAATTCTTGGAGGTCCTTTTGCTGACCTCCTCCTCATGGTTATCATCTTTTGGGATTTTCTTGGTTACTATACTATGCAGCAGGACTTCATTTATCTCTCGTTGTTCCTCCTGTGCCTTCTTCAATTTTTCATTGTTGGACTTGAAAACCTATAGTTCAACAATAAGGTTCCTCATTGTTTCCAACACCTACATGGGTGAGCTTCCATCATTGTTCTATATTGGATCTCTAGGAGTCCCTCGCTACGGATTCCCTTCCATCCTAATTTCTGCACCTTCTTGAGCTTCCATAATCAACACAAAACAGAAAGGCTTTATGTTTGTAACCACAAGATTTATTAGTTTTTCATAAATAAGAATATATACTAAGAAATTAATGTGGCCCTGATTAGGCCCAATGTTGTAACTTTTTCTTTGATACCATATGTAATGAACCTCAAATTCACCAAAAAAAAAAAAAATCTTTCTATGACATAAATCAATTTCATTTAAGCTTAGAATTTAAGAGAATGAACGATTAATTTATGTCCATAAGGATATTATTACACCAATCTAATCTACTTCGAATAGAAAAGCTTCTGTGGGTAAATTCCTTCCATGATTATACTACTTCCCTTAACTCTCGAACCACTCTAGCATACACAAACATATATAGGCGATATCTAAACTTAGTTCGAAGGAACTTTTGTTGTTCAAAGAGATAAAGGGATAGCACCTTGAAGTGTTCAAAGGGATGCAGAGATTGAAATAATCTCACAGGGGTCAAGATCTGGTGGAAGAATGCCAAATCATTTTGGCCAGATATCCTTAGAAGAATGAGCGGTGAAATTTCTTCGAGGAAGGTACCAAAATCTCATCAACCATTGGATCTCATAGATCTGTGCGAAGGTTAAGCTGAGGATAAGTAGTGACCGTTGGATGAGAAACATGTTGAAATTACTGATACAACTGAGAGGGGAGGTGAATCAGTTGTATTTGAGCTTAAACAATTTTAAGTCTATTAAAACATTCTTAAACTTTCTTCAAGTGATCATCAACATTATACAACATATGAACAGTAAAATTAAAAGGCATCAATCACACATAAGGTATACACAGAGACAGATTTTCATGAGGAAACCCATAAAGGGAGAAAACCTCTTCTTCTTCGAAATGATAGGCAGTCTTTTAATTTTTGTACATCATCTTTAATTCAGCACCAACTCAATGTGAGGATGCTACCTATGTTTTACAAGCTTCAACTTGTTTGAGAGCACCAACTCTCTGGTTTCTCTAGCACCCACTAGAAGGAAGCACCAACTCCCTAGTTTCTCTAGCACCAACTAGAAGGAAGCACCAACTCCCTGGTTTCTCTAGCACCAACTAGAAGG
>JZKD02S0150335.1:88302-122953 GCA_000966675.3 Picea glauca
AAGCAACATGTGATGGCGTATTGGTTGGGCGGATGTTTGTGTGGTGGCAGGTCCCGGGGTCGAACCCCGTGAAGTCCCGTTTATATTTTGTATATATCAATGTGACCAACAGATGTGGGACACGTGGCACCCATGCATTGGGCCACGTGTATCCTTATTATTTTCCATGAAAACGAACATGTGTCAACATATCACTCATCCATGTCAACCAATGAAAATGTGCCAACGAACAACCAACCGATATGCGCCACATCATCATGATGGTACGGCCCTCCACGTGGCCGTATGGAATGTATGGATAGGTACAGTCAGCACCTGAAATTTTGACCTGTTTTTCTTGGCAGTCATATCGTGATATATCCTCCATACGGACTTCGTTTGCGAAAGTAAATATACCGCTGTAATCAGGAAGACGAGACGGACAGAATGGCACTGTTTTCGTCTCATTCTGAGCACTTTGAAAATTGAGCAAAATTTGATCCCCTGATCATTCCTGCTTCCTCAACTTTGTATGGGTACAAATCTGAGACATTGAATATTGGAGAAATTCTAATCCCATCGGGTAATTCAATCTCATAATAATTTGCCCCAAATTTCTTCACTACTTTACATGGTCCGATATGCTTCATCTTCAGTTTGTTATATGTCCCCTTTGGGAATATTTCCTTTCTTAGATGTGCCAGAATCAAATCACCAACCTCAAATTGAAGTTGTCTCCTATGTTGATTTGCTTTGCGCTTATACTCTTGGCTTGAGTTTTTCAATCGCTTCTTCACTTGGATGTGAAGTTCCTTCATTGCTCCTGCGAAATCCTTTGCACCAGCACTCCTAGTTGCATTCTGTTCTGAATCCCTCAATTTTGAAACTCCTCTTAGTTGCATCCCATAAACATTTTGGAATGGACTCTGCCCTATGCTTCTGTTGATTGAATCATTATAAGAAAATTCTGCATGTGGTAATATGTTGTCCCACTGGTTGTGGTGTTCTCTCACCAAGCTCCTCAACAAGTCTCCCAAACTCCTGTTCATGACTTTTGTCTGTCCATCTGTCTGAGGATGATAAGCTAAACTAAATGAAAAGTTAGTTCCTAGCTTCTTCCATAAGGTTCTCCATAAGTTTCCTATGAACTTAGTGTCTCAATCCAAAACTATGCTCCTTGGTAAGCCGTGAAGTCAAATGACTTCTTTGAAAAACAGATTTGCAATGTGAGTTGCGTCACTGGTTTTCTGACATGGAATGAAATGTGCCATTTTGGAAAATCTATCCACCACCACAAAGATTGAGTCAAACCCTCTTTGTGTTCTTGGAAACCCTAATATGAATTCCATGCTGACTGGATCCGACGACCTCTCAGGTATGGGTAATGGTTGATAAAAGCCTACATTTTGCCTCTTCCCTTTTGAATGCTGACAAATTCTACATCTATCCATGAATATTTTGACATCTGCTCTCATTCCTGGCCAAAAATATGACTCATTTAACTTTTAGAATGTCTTGTCATGACCAAAATGCCCATCCAATCCTCCACTATGTTTCTCCTTCAACAAATTCTCCCTCATGGAGCATTTTGGAATACAAAGTTGATTACCCTTGAATAACAATCCATCCTGGATCATGTACTCTATCCACTGGATTTTGTCCCTGAGAATTGGATTCTCAGCTGTTTCATACACCTCCCTAAAATCTAGATCATCTCTGTACATGTACCTAAGATCATCAAAACCCAGTGTTGTGACTTTGAACTCCCGCAACAACAAACATTTCTTGCTCAAAGCATCAACAACTTTGTTAGCAGTTCTAGAAATATGCTTAGTTACAAAAGTAAAGTTCTGCATGTATTCAACCAATTTAACATGTCTCTGATTCAACTTCTCCTATTGAGTCACAAATTGAAAAGCATGATTTTCACTGTATAAGACAAACTCCTTAGGGATTAAGTAATGCCTCCATTTCTTCAATGCCTGGATAATATCATAGAACTCCTTGTCATATGTAGAGTATTTCCCTTTCGCTTCATTCAAATTCTTTCTGAAGTATGCCATCGACCTGTCTTCTTGACTCAAGACTACCCCTATTGCAAATCCACTTGCATCACATTTTACTTGAAATGTCTTTGTAAAATCCAACAACACCATAATTGGTTGTTCTGTGATTTTCCTCTTCAACAAATTGAATATTTTCTCATCCTCTTATGTCCAATGAAAAGACTTATGTCTCTTCTTCACTGTGTCCATCATTGGTGCACTAATTCCATTGAAATTCATGTTGAACTTTCGGTAGAAACTATCCAATCCGTGAAAACTTCTCACCTCAAAGATATTCTTCGGTGATGGCCAATTCTTAATTACCTCCACCTTATCTGGATCCATCCTCAACTTATTGCAGAAATAGAAAAACCCAAATAAATGAGCTTTGTATTCATGAAAAAGGATTTCTTCATGTTTATCAACAACTTCTCTTGATGTAGTCTCTTCATCACTATAACCAAATGTTCCAGATGCTCTACCTCTGTTTTACTGAAAAATCAGTATGTCATCAAGATACACAATGACAAATTTTTCGATGAACTCCTTCAGGACTTCATTCATCAATATCATGAAAGTACTTGGTGCATTTGTTAAGCCAAATGACATAACAAGCCATTCATACAACCCTTCATTAGTCTTGAAGGATTTCTTCCATTCATCACCTTCTCTCATACGAATTTGATGATAACCACTTTTCAAATCAATCTTTGAAAAAAATTTGACCCCACTCAAGAAATCCATCAGATCATCCATCCTGGGCAATGGAAATCTGTACCGAATGGTTATCTTTTTAATTTCTCTCAAGTTAGTACACATCCTCCAGCCTCCGTCTTTCTTTGGACTGAGCACTGTTGGAACAACACATGGACTCAAGATTTCTCTAAACAAACCTTTGTCCAACAAATCCTGGACCTATCTTTTCACCTCTTCATTTTCCTATGGCGTCAATCTGTACATTGCTTTATTTGGTAAACTATCTCTAGGTATGAGATCAATATTATGGCTTACACTTCTCACTAGTGGCAACGAATGAGGTAGTTCATCCACTACTATGTCAGCAAACTCTTCTAACATTTTCTGAACCTCTTCCGGTAAATCATCTACCCTTGCATTGGTTAAAAAAATCTTAGGCTTTTTGACCACAATGAATTGCGGTTCCTCCTTCTTCTTAACCTCTATAAGAAGTTCCTTCCCACTCATGAGAAGTACAGTGTTACTTACTTCAGGTTTCACCTCATTTTCCTTGATCGGCAACAACATGTGAGTTCTCCCATTCTTCTCTACGGTGTATGTGTTCTTCCTCCCATCATGAATCACATTTCTGTCATATTGCCACAGTCTAGCCAGCAATAGATGACAAACATCCATGGGAATGACATCACAGAGTATTTCATCTTCATACCCTCCTATTTTAAATTCAACTAAAAATTGTTTAGCGACATTTACCTGATGTCCTTTTTGTAGCCATGAAACTCTGTATGGGCTTGGATGTTTAATCATCTCCAGCTCTAGCTTTTCTACCATCTCTATATAAACGAGATTATCTATGATACCACTATCCACAATAACCTTGCATACCCTGCCTTGGTTTTGCAAGCAGTCTGAAAAAGATTGTTCATTTGTATTGGGTTCTCCACCTCCTTTTCTGGCGTTAAGAGAACTTTTTTCATCATCAACGATCTTCCACCTTCAACATACTCTGCCTCAACATTCCACCTCTATTCTTCGGCGATGTGAGTTTCACCACCTTCTTTTTTGTTGGGACACTCATAAGACTTATGTCCATTCTTTCCACATGTCAAGCATTTCACTACTCCACCTCTTCCTCTTCCTCTACCTCTGGTATGAGGAAAAATGTTTCCATCAACATACTGACATCTTTGTCCAGTCTGCTTCCCTCTCTGTGAACTTCCACCTCTCTCAGTTTGATTCTGAGGTTTCTTCTAGTCCTCTTTTGGTTTCTGATTTCTATCCTGGGCAATTGATTTGCCTCTGGGATGACTTCAGCCTCAACCTCTTTGACCTTGTTTTTGGCTCAGCTTCTCTTCATCTTTTAGAGCCATATGATAAGAATCCTCCACCATTTTGATGGTCATCATGCTCATCTCATCCTGAATGTCGTATCTCAGACCATTCATGTACCTGACAACTTTTTCATCATAACTTTCGCGATGACCTGCCCTAATGTTCAACCTATAGAATTATTCAGTATATTTCTTTACTGTCATCAGTTTCTGTCTCAAATTTTGCATTCTTCAAAACAAAGTAATCTGGTAATCCCTAGGAATGAATTTTTCCTTCATCTTCACAATCATCCTATCCCAACTTTTGATTTTCTTCTTGCCTTAGCAGCGTATGTCAGCTTGTAGCTCATACCACCACAATGTTGCATGTCCTTTCAATCTTGTGACAACATGTTTGACCTTTTTGTCTTCCTCGACATATTCATATTCAAAATATGTGTCCAAATCTCTAATCTAGTCTAGAAGTTATTCAGCATCCAGGTTTCCTTCTTATACTGGAATATCCATTTTTTTCCTTAGCACCCATTCTTGCAACAACCCTAATCAGGCGTTCATTTGTTGTATCTTCTTTTGTGACTTTTTCTCCTTCATGTTAGACCTCATTCTCACTTTTGAAATCACTAAGATCCCTAGCACTATCCGTGCACCTCTGTGTTGTCTCCATGTCCTCAAGTCTGGCTCGTAGGTCACACATCTCTCTCTCCATGGCTAGATCAGGCATCTGCCTACCCCTTCTTCTTGGAATTTCCCTATCCTCTGGCGGATCAAGTGTTTTCCTATACCTTCTTCTCGAAAGCATGGTGAATCTTTCTTTTCCCTGCTACAGAAAGAAAAGAAACCTTTTTGTGCTCTGATACCAAATTGATGCAGACCTATCGACCCTCGAGATGAGATCCGCTCACAGGATCATTTTATACACCCTTGAGCTGGATCGGCTCTTTCGATTCTGACTGGAATCTATAAATTTATCGATTCATAGGTGCTTTTTGACAACTCACAATCTCATGAGTTTGCAAGTCATGACTCCTGACTCTTCCTTCTCAAATATGCAATACCCGAGATCACAAAATGATTATGGCTCCTTCTTTGTCAGCACCTCCCCTACATGACCACCATCTAGGCTAAGCACTAGCATGTTTCACCTCTCGTAGCTTCGCGAGTTCAAAGGTTCAACCTTTGGCACCTTCTTTCCCGAACCCTCGAGAGGTGATATTTGACTTTTCTCCTCTCGTTCTCACTACTTGTAACTTCACGAGTCAAAGGCTCGAGCTTTCGTTCCCTTATCTCCCAAGTTCTCGAGACACAAAATATGTGGGTGATCCAATGGCCCTGTTGGCCCAGATCCTACGGTTCGATCCTCCCGATATTTTCACTCGACGAATACTGTCGTAACTCCCCTACTCCTCTGCGAGATCTTATGGCTTTCAGGACTTCGCAAATCCTCCATGGAGGATTATGACCATCAAATTCCTCCTTGACAATTTCTACGAAATGAACACGATGTTCTCTTACGGAACTTGTCCTCCTGCAAACACTTTCGCTACACCTCCTTCCGACAATTCAAGGCTCTAAACTTCCTGAGCTTTTCTTCGACAACTTGACTCTTCAAGAAGACTCTTGCTCGCACTCCTTGCGACAACTTTTCAATACTTGCAAGTATTGAATCCTTCAAATCTGTGCACTCTCTGCAACAACAGTCTTTTCAACAACTCCCTCTGGTTGTGAACTCTGAGATTCTTCTCGGCCTGTTCACACCTTGCACAGCTCCTATGCTTACTTTTCACTTCTGCGAGAATGAGAATAACGTTATCTCTCCTGATATTTCAGAGATGAACTCTGACTTTTGTCGATGCACACCTTTTGGACAAATCTCACTGCACTCCTTGCAGGAACTCTTTCTCAGATAGAGAAACAATTGAAACTCATTCCTTACTCTCTCTCAGACTTCAAACAAAAAGCATGAAATCATATACACAACATATAAAGAAAATGTATAATAGAAAGTAAACATACATGAGCGTAACATTCACAATGCATACACAGAGAACAAACATGACACCATGAATTTGAATCGAAGCTCTTTCTATTAATTCAAATCTCTGTACATGGGTGTTTTCAACTACAACTCTCTGCTCTCTTCTCTATTCTCTATGCTCATAATGTTTCTTATGTTACAATGATACAAATGAGGGTGTCTATATTCGTTTTCCCTCCGACTCCTAAAACTGTCTAATATAAGGATTTTGAATCTACCTACTTACATTTACTATTATAAATGCCTCTTAGTCCTTCAGACGAGAGCGGGATGCTCAAGGTCTGATTACAATCTACCAGCACCCCCTTTCTTAATTATCTCATTTAAGTTTGGTGCATCCAACTTCAAAACATCCAAACAATTCATCATGTGCCAAAATGTGTTAGCATTTTCCCCACACTCACTTGTGGTTGGCGATGATCCTACATCAATATGAAAACATATTAAGTAAACTGGATTTTCAATATTATCCATGCAAATTCAAAAGACAAAAGTAAAGAAGAAAATACATGTCTAATATTATAGTGACAAAGCTACAGAATCACAGTATTCACAAAATATCGAAGTAAAGAAATATGATATGGAATATTTTTATGGCATTATAGATATAATGTGAAAAGTATATACAACAGGTTTGATTTACAAGGTATATACCTTCAGGATCATATAACTTATTTTCCCATACAAATACCTAACTGTAATTTGGATTGCGCAAACAAGGTATAGACCTTCAGAATCATATAAGTTATTTTTCCATAAAAGTGTCTGTCTGTAATTTGAAATGCACAAACAAGGTATAGACCTTCATAATAAGATAAGTTCCTTTTCCATACAAATGCATAACTGTAATTCAAACTGTGCAAACATTTGGAAACTAAGTATACAATTTTAAAATGACATCCATGGTAAATAAATTGCAATATTAGAAGGAGACCGGAATGGAGAGAAGATCTGAAGAATCCAACAGTCATTACATTATTTCAAATGGATAGGGGGAAAATCATGTAGATTAATCTTCGAAGGAGCCTTTACATATAGCAGTTGAACCAGAAAATTAATAGTACAATTGGGAATTTCCCTCCTTCCAAACACTATAGGAAATCGAGCGTAACTATACCAAACATCTATAAATCTAAATTGCAACCGTGTCCTTCACTGCGTGGACTCTTGAAGGGTTTACAAAGGGAACTCGAATACCTTTTTCACCGAAGATGAGGAAGAAACATCCAAAATCTTTGTGCAAATGAAAGCCCTAGAAAGATTTATCATTTCAAAATATCATTAAATATATGAAATAAAGGTAAAGGGAACACCAACAATCTGATAGTTGTAATGACTGAGTAGTCCATAATAGCACTCAACTTCTAACTCACGGGCTCGTATTTTTTCTTTTCCCTTGTTTCCCTCTGGCTGGACAGATGTCCAGGCCGAGGGTGGATGACACGATAACTCCATGATGGGTACCCTCACATAAACATGGCCCATCATTAGTGAAATATACCAATCCTTGAAAAACAAATAAAAACTAACAAGGAGGAAATATTTACATAGTATCCAACGGTCTTAATTAAATGCAATAATAGACAGTATTAAGTTTCTTTTAATACATAAATGGTACGAGTAATGTTGTGTGAAAACATAGATAAGCTTTTCAAATTAACTGGTTGAGTCTAGCCTTCCAGAACCAAATTGCATAGAGCAGCTATAAATCAACAAGAAATACAGAGATATTTCAGCTATTGAATCTAAATGAATAGACCATGATAAATACAATAAATTCATTATGAAAGGGTTTTGATGTACCGTAGAATATCATTATTGGACTGTCCGAAAATAACAGAGGTCATATTTTATTTGACACCAGATAAAAATGCTTTAGATATAAAGAAAACAACACATGTGAAGGAACCAACTAAGATTTGTTTAAACTATAGAAGTAGGGTTTACCCCTGTACAAGGAAAGAAACCAAATTACATTATGACACAATGGAGTTTCCTTCTCGAAAGAAAACTTCTCACACAATCTCAAGATTATTTGGCTTTGGTACTTGGCTTACGCTAATAGAGGGTCTATAAGGAACCATGATAATAGAGAGTTTACGAGACCCTAGACCTCAAAACATAGACATAGAGAAACAACTGCATTCTCTCTAAACTAGATGAGAAATGTTGATAACTTCAAAGGAAATCACTTCTCTGGGAATGGGGATAACTCAGAAAGTGTTATAGCAAAGTAACGATAAATGGAGGTTTCAACAGAAATAAAGACACCTAACAGTAGTTACAGAACGACTACAACTTCCATTATAATGATTTTTCGAATGAGCCACCTTATTTATGAAACCTTAGTAATAGTTCAAGGGAAAGACTTACTAGGGGAATCAGACCACGCCATCTGATACAACTTCCATTATAATGATTTTTCGAATGAGCCACGATATTTATGCAACCTTAGTAATAGTTTAAGGGAAAGACTTACCAAGGGAATCAGACCACCCCGTCTGATACAATGGTGAAACAACCTTCATGACAAAAATCTTCACTGCTAAGGAATGATACACAGAGCCTCTTCACAAAAATCAACAATGAAAATTGTAAACCCATTAAAACCCTAAGCGATGCCTTGATTTCTCATAGTAAATGCGAAGAGTACGAAGGACGGGTTAGCCATGTGATAAGGGTAGAGTTGGTGTGACATGTTGAATGAAAAGACAGGTGAATACATTGTAACTCGCACTCACATGACTGCCTTTAATGGTGGTTAAAGAGCCTTAACTACTCATGACAATGGACCATCCCTTCCACATAAAAAATGTCACGAATGGATCCCCCCCTGATTCGATGAGTTTGAATCTTTTTCTCACCCACTACATTAGCTTTAGTTAGCAGTTCGATCAAGTTAAGTATTTATTGAAAGGTCTTGTAATTAAATCGGGATAATCCAAGTTAACAGGAGTCCACGTTTTTCAAATCCCTTGATGTTGGGACTATAACATCACTAAAACTAGTGTATAGGTTCTAAGAGCCATTAAACGACCGGGACTCTATAATCATAATAGATACATGTTATTATATCCGACCCCTTTTGGCTATATAGATGGAAACACAATATTTTTCCCAAGGACAAATTAATTAGGTAGACTTGTGCATGAATTTAAAAATATTATGTTAACGATTGAGTTGTAATATGAATCCTAAGTATAAACACTATATATAGACCTACGTAGGTATATAGGTAGCAGAAAGGACACAAAGGGGAATTACTAGAACCCTTGGTGATTCATTCTTATAATCATTCCTACCCAAAGTAAGTTAGGATGGCATAGTCACAACATCATGTGGTAAGTAGAACTTCAGAGTTACACCATAGAGTTTTATAATAGAAATGAGGATCTCTTGCTTCTAACAACAATTATATGAACGAATTTTGGGGGTTAATGACCACATAATTTTTTTTTTTATGGTAAATTTTAGGTACATTACACAAATAATGAATATGCAATTTATAATATTTGATCTCCATGAGAATGAGTGAATTGTATTTTTCAAAAATAAACCGTGTAAAATCATGTTGCAACAAGTCTTTTTTCCATGCGAGTGATGAAAGTGAAAGAGCGTCAAATCTGACTTCATAGATGTTATGTTCGAAATTAATTTCACCAAATCTTGGCATATCTAAAATAGATCAGGATATAAAGAGTAAAAGGAATTAGAAATGAGCACAAGAAAATAATCTCTTGAGCTATGATATTTAACAATGGTATTCTCAAGACATTCCTCTTGACTTTCCTTAAATCTTTCACTTTGTTTTGGTGATAAATCCTTCAAAATAATATGATCATCTAAATTTTCCTCATGTATGATATACAATTCAAAACTTTCATGAAAAACATCTAATCCTTCATGTGGATAACGTACGATTCGTGGATGAAGGTTTAAGGTTTCTTCTTCAAATTGCAGATTTACTTCTCTAATGAGTTTCATAGAAATTTTAGAATAATTAAGATCATTTTCGACACATAAGCGTTCTTCAATAATTGAATTTAAGTATTGATTAGAGAAAGAGTTAGAATAATATGGACATTCACCTTGACCCAAGATCAAATTATCTACCATGATGGTCGAGGACTGAATAGTCAATGATTCAGAGGAAAAACCAGTTTGATTGTCAGTAAGAACCTTTTCAATAGATTCTACCTCCCTTGATTGTTCAAATTTTTTGGATGGATTCCTCTCATCCTGCAAACAAAATTATTCTCACAAATGAGTGATAAGATTTGTGACTAATTCATCATTTGCGATTGAAAATGGTTTGATGAAATGGGCACAAACATCGAAGAGGAGATTTAGTACAAACAGCATGTCATCAAGTTGAAAGTTACAGAGAACATGATGGATGCTTGTTAAAAATACCTATGGAGATGAATTGCCATTGATTAGTAGAGCCTAGAATTATTCAAATAATTGATTGTAATCATAGATTTCAAAAGTATCTAAAAATTACTCTACAAATTGAAACCAATCAATAATATTATATTGTGGAAAAGACTCAAACCAATGTTTAATTCGAACCCTAAAAGTAAAAGCAATCAATCTGCATAAAACCTTTAAATCAGAAATATCATGCTTGATGCATTTACACCAAAACTTATTAAGATGGTATTTTGCATATATGTCCCCCCCACCATCAAAGGTGAGTTTGGACAAGTGATATACTATCTCATTGGGAATATCAAGTAATGAGAAGTGAAAAGCATGTTCCAACATAGTGATTTGGGAAGGATCCATGAAAAATTAAAAAATTGAAGAAATTGACTCCAAATAGCTAGCTTGTCATCTAACCTTCCTTATAGTGCATTATAAGATGACACGGAAGAAGAATTTATAAATCTGGAATTAGACAGACTGAGGGGTGAAACATTTAATCATTAAATTTACCTCGGCCCTCCTTCTAGCACAATTTGTTGACAGGCCCTTATGACACACCATCAATGAGAAGGGAAGATTCAGACTGGGCTTATCTATTTAACTAAATCCGTTTGGCATAATCTACCCTGACAAGTTTTATGGCTCTGTTAGCCAACTAGGATTCTAAAATAACTAAAAGATGTAAAATAACTAAAGGTATAATTATAACAATCAGTACATTAATCACAATTTCCTAAATAGCAGTAGTACTATGTACAATAGATATATACAATTACAAGGTTTAAGAAAAACCTTGTGAAAATAATTGTTTTAAACTCATGAATCAAACCTAGAGGAAGAATAAACAAAATTCTTCTAGTACTATAACTGACAAACTAATGAACAATGAGTGAATAACATTATAAATGATATAACAATAATGGACAAATAATTTAATGTTTAAATGATGTAATCATTATTCATTCACAAATCAACAAATCAAAAAAATTATAAATTAACTAACCTGACATTGATCAATAGTACTAAGTTAGATTCATCTGTTTGTGTTTGTATAAGATCCACTTAACCTGTGTCAAGTATAAATCTGTGACAAAATCAAGAACGATACTTCCTCAAACAACTCAAGAAAGTCTTTTATATTTCGAAACAAGTCTATGATAAGAGAAAGACAAATATATTTTATCTCATTTGACTTTAAAATGTCCAATAGCTGAAAGTGAATTAAATTCCGACTCTTAGAAAATAGTGTTACCAAATAACCAACATTATATGTAAACTCAAAATGCATAGATAGATGATCAGTCACATATATTAAAAGAACCAAAATATAATGAACCACGTGAAGAAAAACATAACATGAAAAGTTATATGAAAAACAAAATAAAGCTAGTTCAATACAAATAAGATTTCATATCTAAATATTATATGAGAAACAACAATAACATTGCTCAGTCTACAAAAGGACAAAATCCAAAGAATAAATTGTATCCCATATAGTTTTAGAAAAATAAGTCCATCATATGGTCTAAGAGGAAATGCACAGACTGATAACTGGCCAATATTTAAAGAGAACTTTTGGTTGTCATATATAAAGTTGCTCCAAAAACCTGTCTGTTAAGAGAAATCTATAGCAGAAGGTTGTATAATTCTATTATTTTGACAGTGTCAGGATAAAAATCACTTTGACTCACAATTTAAATATTATTTAAAATGCAGAAAGAACAATTTTCAAATCATGATCCTTAGTGAAGATATAGTGGATTAATCGACGATAAGAAAAATCTCAATTGAAAAATTATATCTTTGCAAATATGAATTACATGAATAAACTCAATATAATACAAGATTTGTATCAAAATAATACAATCACCAAGATCAAGATAATTGAGATAATAGACTCTTAAAGATTGGAAAAATTAATACATAAATGATAGCAATTAACCATGTATTGATAAAATAGACTAAAGCTAATTTAAATCAATGCATAATCAATTACTCAAAGAATATGAAGATATTATAATGAAAATAAAACCATTTTACTCACAGGACAAAATCCATTAAGCAATCTGAAATTTCATATTCTTCTTCGAAAATACTCGTCCATTCTCCCAAAATTCCAACCATTCGTTACTCCATTTGAAAACAAAAAGTGTACAAAATAAATAACATACAAAAAATAAAGGATAAAAATCCTCCTCTAAATTTCTTGGCTCCTTTGGGCTCTGAAATTTCTCATATATTTATGCAATGAATGAACAGTCTAGGTGTCACTAATAATTTCCGCGACCTAAAATTTTCCTCGTAAAGAGACAAAAATATCTCTCAAATCGTGAATTTTTTTGGGAAAATTATTGCAAGTAAGCTAAATGGGTCCATTATGCAGATGGATTTTCAACCGTTTCTTCATATTCGTCATGGTTTGGTTGCAATCAGAACCACAAAATCGTTTGTTTGTTATTGAACGCATTTCCAAATCTTATCTGTTGTTGCTCATAAATTATTTGCAACAATCCAATATTATTTTTGGATCAATTATCTTGAACCTATTAAGATAATAAAATTAATCCATGATTAGATCTGTACCAAATAACTGAACTTGTGAAACAAAAAGAAACCAAATTAATAACCTAAAAATTGTGAATAAAACAAAATCTAGAACAATAAAATTAAAATGAATTTAAACTAACTATAAGTTCTAAACAAATATTGTTTATATTTTCCCTTCAAATATGATCTTAAAATTATATAAGATTCAAGTTGATGGAGAGGATAAAAATATTAATTTTGGGTTTTCACAAAATCAAACAAATGATAGATAATTATTTTTTTCTTTTTTTTTTGAAATGAGATACAAACTAAAAAAAACAATTTAATTAATTTAACGTAGCAAATGATTTTTTCAAAATGATTTTTAATGAGAAAAAGACAAAAACATAATCTTAATTTAAACAAAAGTAAGTAGTTGATAAAAATTAATGTTTTCATTTAAATTAATATTTCTATGTTTGTCTCTCCCTCATTCGAATTTGATCAAATGTGAACAGATGTCATAGAAAAGATGTGTTGCAATAAACGTTCTTCCTGTAAAATCATTGTTATTAATCCATGTCTTCAACCAAGCCATTCTCATAGAAGATAAATTCAATAAGGAAGAGGTAATACCAAACTCCCAAATTATGAAGCCCATCCATCAACATCAAAACTCTGTAGAAAGAAAAATGAAATGGCATTTGAATTTCTTGAAGTTCAAACCAAAAAAAATAATATAAACTCAAACTAGCCTCGAAACAAAGAAAACCGATACCAATCCAATCAAGCCAAAGGAAAAAAAAAATGAAGAATCCAAGTCAAATTTCAAGGGACCCTAGATTTTGATTAAAAATAAAGAAGGGGGTTGTTGGGGCCCAACAAATGGAGATTCACTAGGAGAAGTAGTTATATTTGACCTATTGGACCTATTGAAATTTCATTGCAAGGAAGAATAATAAGACTTGGATATAATTTTAAGTTTCCTTGAAACAAATCTACTTTAATATTATACAATATTAAGATTAGCTCAGATTTATATAAAAATATCATAAAAGAAGAAAATAATGCTTTTGGAGAGGATTATAACCTGAATTTGTGTTTTAATCAAATGGTCAATGTTTATTAAAGGACTTCAATACCGTTGACAGAGTCACTACTGCCAGTGGGTGTCCATAGCCTCAAGAGGGTTGTCATTTAACCCACTCAAATTCTTTAATCTCATCCAATAGTTGTATCCACATGATGTGATACTTCCATAAAAGTTAATTTAAAAGAAGATACCTACTACATCTCAACCCGAAATTGCTTCGTTGCCAGCAGGCATGCTTGGTACCCATACGAAGTTGTCTTGGTATCATGTGTGGATTTACCCGTTGCCAGCGAGCCTTTTCAGTGCCCTGGCGGGTTTACACACACTTCCCACACTTAAGTTATTCCAACCCTCTTATGCTGCTTTTAAATAATAACACAATTATAGATTTATTGATGTCAAAGAGAGTGGGGTGATACTGAAGGTTAATTGCAATACAGGTGAACAATTGATCATTTTTTTTATTTCCTTTCAAAACTGGAAATTTTATCATGGTTTAGATATTTTAGATTTTGGTTAAGAAATCATGTAGAGAATGGGGAAGCACTTAAAAGTGATATTTTAAGAATAGGGACGATGTAAAAATTCTAAGGATAATCATAATTCTCAAATATATTGACACATTTCAGGGGTAATACTCTAACAAAGACCGTTTAGGATTTCATAGTACTCAACTCACTTACAAATTAATTATCTGAAATGAACCTTAACATCAGAAATTGTTTGAGTTGTTTCAAATTGATTTTAAAAACATAACTCTTGAAATAAATGATTCCTTCCATATTCACTATTTGATTAGAAATATATTTATTCAAAAATATAGACAAGAAGAAAGTTCAATCAAACAGAGAAAAAAAAAACAAAAACACAAAAAACTGAATCAGATTTTATTAATGGGATTCAAAATCAAAAGTATATCAAAACAAACAAAATCGAAATAACAAAAGGTCACATTTAAAAAAAAATTGACCAAAAACATAACCAGGCCAACCTCTCACAGAGAAAGAGGATCAAAAGGAGGAACAACACATTTCAGAGTTTTTCATATAGCAAGGTTCTTTTCTTAAGATAGTGATGTGTGATACTGTTGGCATGTTTTACAGACATTGTAGGCTTGTAATTGATGGAAAGTACATCAACAAAGATGGCAACAAACATGAAAAGTATTGTAGGGAGGTCATTGATGAGAAGAACAGAGTAAGCATCGATGAAAAACATGAACAAAGTAAGCTCAGGAGTAATTAGTGCAGAGTCGATCGTAGTGACTAAGCTCGGGAGGAGAAGCATCAGAGATTGTTGGATCCAATTTAAATTCCCTAAAGAAGGAGGACCATCGGATTTGATTGTAGATAAGAAGAATGTGCAGAAGAGGAGGACAGATCTCAGGTGTCAGATTTGAGCATAAGTTCTAACCATCGTTGGATCAGGGAGAACCTGCACATTCATTAAAGTGCAAGGAGAAGCGGGTATAGAAAATCCTGAAAGAAGGAGGACTGTCCATATATGGGTAGGACACATGGACACAGATTAGCATTTCACTGACTGGAAAGTCAAAGGTATGAAATTCTCTAGCCTTTCACCTCTCGAACTCGCGATATGCAAAATCGCAAAATAATCTCAACCATTAGATCGAGGCCAAATATGGACCGTTGATCTGGCACAACGGAGGCTTGTGGAGTTGCGAAGTCTCAATAAAATATTTACCATTGATCCAAGAGGGATGTGTGGTAGAAGATCAGACCATGTCAAAGACTCCATTTCGGGGTTTCGCGAATCACAACTTGGAGAGGCAAGAAACAATACCACAGGAAATGTTGAAATCACAAAATGTGAAATCGCGAAATAATCTAAGCTGTCATATCAAGGGTTGATTGGGACCATTCATCCCATGCCATTTTAGAGTTTCACGGATTGGTAGTTGGAAGCATCAAGAACATTCACCAAAAGAATTCTGAAATCACGATTTGTGAAATCGAGAAATGATCTGAGCCGTTGGTTTGAAGAGATCATGAACCATTGATCCGACCCTCTTCCATGTATTGGAGACTAGGATTTCAATTACCGAGAGATGGAGAAGTCAAAGACTCTCAACATCAAGAGTTTTTTAATGCCAAAAAATGAAATCTCAAAAAGCACTTTATGAACAAGCGCTTGGTCATGGCCATGGACATATAGTGGAAGGAGCTAGCACAGAAAATCTTTGTTTCAGAGTTTCAAAGATTGCGACATGGATTGGAGAGACACTTGGCCACAGGAAAGCCGAAATGATGAAATATGAAATAAAGGCAAGCTTATGAAGATCATTCAATGGTGCAGATGAAATTAAAGGAGATCAGAGGGCTACTATTGCATGACACAGTGAACCTGCCAGAAACGAGTGATGAGTACTACCAGAGGACTCGAAGACACTTTGAGGTGATTGACAAAGGAGGTGAAGAGTCTCAAGAGATCAACCAGTAGAACAAATATTGTTAGTGGAGGCGACTGACAAGTGGATGAGAATTGAAGTTTGTAACTGAAGAAAAAAGTATAATCTCGACTATGCCAGAGAAAATGAAGAGTCTCGACTGCCAGAGAGGCTAAGAAATCTCAGCATGACATCCAGTGATGTTGAACACATGGGAAAATTGCCAGAAAAGATGAAGGGTTACCATGATGATCAGACAGAGAACTCGATATGTGGAAGAGATTAACGCAGTGTGAGTAGGTAGAGGCATGGTGTACATTGCATGCACAAGGTGTACAGAAGCTATAAGTACACGGGACAAAGAAGTGATGAGATTGTTGTTGTTGCGGTGGGTGATGCATGCAGGAAGAAGGAAGTGAAGTGTAGGAGCTGGTATGGACAAAAGAGAAAAGGGGCATTGAACGGGAATGGTGTATAAAGAACAAAAGGAAGAAGAATAGAAAGTGCAATGTATGCATGAGGAAGACTGTGAAGCAGATGGGGCAGCGAAATCTTGCAGAATAGTTATGAGACTGGTAAGTTGTTGTTAAACATTATATCACTGTAATAAGTTTCAGTAACACATATTGATAATCCAGGGTGGTAGGGAGGTGCTAGGGAGGACTGGTGTCCTCAGAGATTCATGTGGGTGCTTGAACACAGGGAGTAGTAGCTTCCTTCTAGTTGGTGCTATAGAAACTAGGGAGTAGGTGCTTCCTTCTAGTTGGTGCTAGAGAAACCAGGGATTTGGTGCTTCCTTCTAGTGGGTTCTAGAGAAAATAGAGAGTTGGTTCTCTCAGCAAGTTGCATCTTTCAAAAATAGAGGTTGTAGTCTCACAATGAGTTGGTACTCATATGTATGATAATGTAAAGAATGTAAATAATACTTATCATATAAAGAAGAACAGGTTTTTACCCTGTATGGGTTTCCTCAGGAAATATATGTCTCTATGTTTCTCATATATGTGACTGATGATGAATGTGCCATTGTTTATTTCCTTGCATTATTTTGATCATCATTGAGTGCCTTGTAAGGATTTTAAAAGAAGCATAATTGTTTAAGCACGGTAACAACTGATTCACCCCCCCTCTCAGTTGTCCAACAATTAGTATCAGAGTTGGCCCCTTTTATCTAAGAGTAGATCCTAGAGCTTAAACATGTCAATCCATGAAGGAAATTCAACCAATAAGGCCCCTCTGCTCAATGGAACAAACTTTGTCTTCTGGAAAGTTAGAATGAGAACCTACATAATGGATTTAGGTGCAGATGTCTGGGATGTGGTAGATACTGGTTATGTAAAGCCAATTGTGCTAGCTAATAAGGATGACAAACTATAATTTAGCTTCAACACTAAGGCTATGAATGCTATCTTGAGTGGGCTTGTAGAAGCAGAATTCGTAAAATTTATGCACCTAGGAACTGCCAAAGAAATGTGGGACAAACTCATTAGTAGTTATGATGGTAATGAGAAGGTAAAGGATGCAAAGCTTCAAACCTACAAAATATAGTTTGAACAGCTGAAGATGAAGGAAGATGAAAGTGTTGGAAAATACTTTCTAAGAGTATAAGAAATGGTAAATGCAATGAAGGCACTTGGTGAAACAATTGAGGAACCTTATTTAGTTCAGAAAATCTTGAGATCTCTCCCAGATATGTTCAACCTGAAGGTCTCTGCTATAGAAGAACTTAATGATCTAAAAACCTTGGAGTTCAATCAAATTCTAGGAACATTGACTGCATATGAAATGAGAATAGTTAAATATAAACCCACCTCCAGAGAAGCATCATTTAAAGCAGACAAGATGAGGATTATTGGCACGATGAAATTGAAGAAAAATTTGTGAAGAGACTAAAGAAGGGATCAGGCAAATACAAAGGTAAACTGCCTTTCAAATGTTTCAACTATGGTAGGATAGGTAATTTTGCAAATAAATGTCCCCACAAAGGAAAGGATCGGACATGTGATGATGAGGAGAAGTACAAACACAAAAAATTCTTTAAAGAGAAAAACTTTAAGAAGAAAAGTCTGTGCATAAACAATGATGATGATCTTTCAGATGATGAAGAAAATGACTCCTCTATTTAAGATAAACTAAATGACTTCATACTTATGGCCAAAGAGGATTATGATAACAAAATCACATGGAGTGATGTTAATGAAGAAGAAGCTATGGTTGACATGGAAGGAGAACTGATCAGTGCACTAGAAGAGATTGACAGACTAAGAATCAAGAACAGAAAGCAAAGAAAATTGCTAATATAGTTTGAGAAAGATAGTAAAAAAACCTGATGAAGACTTTGTCCTACTAAAAGTAGAATTGGAAGAGGCAAAGAAAATTGAAGACATTCTGAAACGACAGTCATCAAAAAAGAAGGCGAGATGTGAAGCATTAGAAGAAGTAGTGAAAACTAGGAAAGAGATGGACTAGTTTCAAGCCTTGTATAATCAGAATCTATCAAGTATCAAATCCTCAGAAGGATTAGCCACCATCCTGAATCAACAAAGGAATCCAAAGTTGAAAACTGGTTTGGGTTATGAAGAGGGATCAGGTAGTGGCAAGCCAAGAAATGAACAACCCATCAATTTTGTCAAATGTACAACCAATAACAACAACGAATGTACAGGAACAAAGGAAGAAAATTAGGCACCCAGGACGAGTAAGGTAAGAGATGTCAAAATGGAATCTGTAGAACAAAGAAGTAATGTGCTCACTGCTGAAATACGTCATCAACCTGGAAGAAATCGATTTGCACAAAGAATACAACCATTTCCTAGGTACAAAGAATTTTTACATGGCTATTGTTTCTACTATTCTAAATTTGGTCACAAAGCTGTAAATTGTTCCTTAAGACTTAGGCATGAGCAATTAAAATTTGAAAGGAATAAATACTTCCCGCAACAAAGAATGATGCAGTCAAGTAATAATCCATCACAGACTACAAATTGCCAAATTAAGTCTAAACACATACAACTAAGGAGGCCAAGAAATAATCAACAGTCAATAAGTAGACAACACTGCGACAATAAGTTTGACCTATTGAATAATGAGGTTGAATGCTACACCTGTCATAACTTTGGACATAAATCTATTGACTTTCAGTTAAGGAACTATGAACCAGATTCGAAATCCCCTGCTGAAAATGTCAAGTTTTGGAAGAAGAAGGAAAGTGACAAGTGTGAATTAGTATTGTCCACTCAAAGAAAAACGAACCCTTGGTATATAGACAGTGGATGATCCAAACACTTGACGGGAGACAAAGGCAAGTTTCTATCTCTAAGTGAAAGAAAATCAGGAAACATAACCTTTGGAAATGATGCTCTAGGGAAAATAAAGGGCAAAGGAATGGTGAGCTTAAGTAATGGAGAAGGAAAATCCCAAGATGTTCTACTTGTGGATGGGATGAAACATAATCTTCTCAGTGTAAGTCAAATCTGTGATAGAGGATGCGAAGTGTTGTTCACATCCAAGGACTGCAAGATAAAGTCTGTAAACTCAGGACAAGTGGTGGCCAAAGGCATAAGGATAGAAAATAATGTATATGTGTTGAAAGAAAATAGAGAAGAATGGCATCGAGGAAAACATGATGAAATATGGTTATGGCATAGGAGACTTGGACATCTTAACTTTGACCACTTAATCAAACTCAAAAACCTCGAGGCAATAAAAGATCTTTCAAGAATATCAAAGCCCCAAGATTCAATGTGTAAACCTTGTCAAGTAGGGAAGCAAAATAGGACACAGTTTAAGTCCAAGAGATTTACTTCAATAGAGAAACCACTCCAACTAGTTTATATGGATTTATGTGGACCATCAATACTAGAAGGTATAGGGAAAGAAAACTACTTCATGTTGATTATCGATGATTACTCTAGACTTACTTGGGTTGCCTTTCTCAAAGAAAAAGATGAATCATTTGAGAAGTTTCAAATATTTAAGGCTTTAACAGAGACTCAAATAGGAAAGAGGTTAAAGGCAGTAAGATCAAATCAGGGAGGAGAGTTTATGTCAAGAGGCTTCAAGGAATTCTGTGATGAGCATGGGATCAAGAGAGAATACACAATCCCAAGAAATCCACAACAAATTGGAGTTGTTGAGAGGAAAAATAGAACAGTGCAAGAAATGGCCAGGTCGATGATGAATGAGAAGAATATTGATCAAACCTACTGGGTAGAAGAAATACACACAGTAGTCCATGTTCTTAAAAAATCTCACCTCAGACCACAAAGTGAAAAGACACCTTATGAATTATGGTTTGGAAGACCTGCCTCAATCAAACACTTCAGAGTCTTTGGGAGTAAATGCTACATAAAGAATAATGATGAGAACCTCGACAAATATGATGAAAAGGATGATGAAGGTATCTTCTTAGGGTATGCTACAAACAGTAAAAAATATAGATTCTATAATAACAGGCTGCATAAAATGGTTGACTGTATTGATGTAAAAATTGATGAAGGAATCCCAACAAGAGAGGTGTACAATAATGAGTCTTCTACAGAAGACACAACTAAAGCTGAAGATGAATAGGTCTAAGAATCATAAAATGAAGAATTTGAATCATATGAAGACGCAGACACTCAAACAGACTCAAATCAGCATTCAACTACAAGTTCCTCCTCCAGAATCATTCAAAAGAATCATTCTGCAAGTCAGATAATTGGAGAAGAAGACAAAGGTGTACAAACCAGGAGAAAGATTATCAAAAACACTGAAAAATCTCATATAGCTTTCATATCCATGCTGGAACCCAAGAATTTTAATGAATCCAACAAAGATGACCACTGAGTTAAAGAAATGAATGAAGAACTTGATCTGATTGAGAAAAACAATGCGTGGGAGATGGTTCAAAGACCTGAAGGTAAAAATGTCATTGGCTCCAAATGGACCTTTAAGAATAAGTTGAATGAGAAAGGACAAGTTATCAGGAACAAAGAAAGGTTAGTCTGTAAACTCTATGCTCAGATAGAAGGACTGGATTTTGATGAAACATTTGTGCTCGTAGAAAGATTAGAAGCTATCAGAATGTTTCTTGCTTATGCTTGTCATAAAAGGTTTAAAGTCTATCAAATGGATGTCAAGTCAACTTTTCTAAATGAAGATTTAAGTGAAGAAGTCTATATGGAACAACCAGAGGGTTTCAAACTGTCTGATAACCCTGACTTAGTATGCAAGCTGAAGAAAGCTTTATATGGGTTAAAACAAGCCCCTCGAGCCTGGTATCAAAGACTGGATACATATCTCAAAGACAAAGGGTTCAAGAGAGGATCAACTGGCAACAATCTGTATATTAAAACAGAGGATAATAATTTGTTCATCATATTGGTCTATGTAGATGACATCATATTTGGATGTAATAAGGATTCATTGGCACAATGGTTTTCTTTTACAATGGAGTCTGAATTTGAAATGTCTATGATAGGAGAACTGTCATTTTTTCTTGGTCTGCAAATTACTCAGAGGTTTGAAGGGATGTTCATTTCTCAGGAAAAATATCTAAGAGAAATGTTGAAAAGGTTTCAAATGGAAGATTATAAACCTATGGGTACACCTATGGTAACTGGATGTAAATTAAGCAAGGATGATGATTCACCTGATGTTGATCAAAGATTATATCAATCAATGATAGACAACCTTTTGTACATCACAGCATCTTGCCCAGACATAATTCATGTTGTAGGAATGGTAGGAAGATATCAGGCTGCACCTAAACATAGTCATTTGCAAGATCTCAAAAGGATATTTAGGTATTTAAAAGAAACAATGACTTATGGTCTGTGGTATCCCATAAATCAGAATTTTCATTTAACTGCTTATTCAGATGCAGATTGGGAAAACTGTGTTGATGAGAGAAAAATCACCAGTGGAGGAGAATTCTTCTTGGGTGACTCTTTAGTAGCATGGCTTAGTAAAAAGCAATGTTCCATTTCATTATCAACCACAAAGGCAGAGTACATTGCTGTTGCTACCTGTTGCACTCAGGTATTATGGATGATTCAGACACTTGCAGACTTGGAGGTAAAATATACTGCATCGATCCCAATTAATTGTGATAACACTAGTGCCATCAATGTGTCTAAAAATCCTGTCTTCCACTCCAAGACCAAACATATTCCCATAAAATATCATTTTCTGAGAGAGCAGGTCACCAATCAGATTGTTCATGTCCATTACACTCCCACTACAAAAAAAATTGCAGACATCTTTACTAAACCCATAGCCAAGACACCATTTGAATATTTCAGATAGAAGTTGGGTGTCATCCCGTCTCACATATAAGAGAGTCCATCATGTTAGGGGAAGCCTTGTATTGGTTTCATATCTGATACCTCCTAAAATTAATGAAACAACTCAGGGGGAGCGTGTTTTATTTGACATTAATGTCGAAGGGGGAAAAAAGAACAAGGGTGCCTTTGTTGCCATCAATGCCAAAGGGGCAGATTGTTGTCATGTTTTACAGACATTGTAGGCTTGTCATTGATGGCAAGTATAGTAGAAAAGATGGAAGCTAACGTGCAAAGGATTGTAGGGAGGTCATTGATGACAAGATTAGAGTAAGCATCGATGAAAATAGGAACAAAGTAAGCTCAGGAGTAATTAGTACAGAGTCGATCGTAGTGACTAAGCTCGGGAGGAGAAGCATCAGTGATCATTAGATCCCATTTAAATTCCCAAAACAGGGAGGATCATCAGATTTGATTGTAGACAATAAGAATGCACAAAAGAGGATGACAGATCTCAAGCGTCAGATCTGAGCATAAGTTCCAACCATCGTTGGATCAGGGAGAACTTGCACATTCATTAAAGTGAAAGGAGAAGTGGGTATACAAAATCTCGAAAGAAGGAGGATCGTCCATCTACGGGCAGGACACATGGACAGATATCAACATTTTGTTGACTAGAAAGTCAAAGGTATGAAATGCTCCACCCTTTCACCTCTCGAACTCACGATATGTGAAATCGTGAAATAATCTCAACTATTATATCGAGGCAAAATATGGACCGTTGATTAGGCACAACGAAGGCTCATGGAGTTGTAAAGTCTCGATAAAATATTGGCCACTGATCTAAGAGGGACGCGTGGCAGAAGATCAGAGCATGTCAAAGACTCCATTTTGGGGTTTCGTGAATTGCGACTTGGAGAGGAAAGAAACAATACCATAGGAATGCCAAAATCATGAAATGAAAAATTGCGAAATGATCTAAGCCATTAGATCAAGGGTTGATTGGGACACTTGATCCCATTCCATTTCAGAGTTTCACGGATCGATAGTTGGAAGCGTCAAGAACATTCACCACAGGAATGTCGAAATCGCAATTTGTGAAATCACGAAATGATCTGAGGCATTGGTTCGAAGAGATCATGGACCATTGATCTGACCCGCTTCAATGTATTGAAGACTAGGATTTTAATTTCTGAGAGATGGAGAAGTCAAAGACTCTCAACATCAGGAGTCCCGAAATGCTGAAAAATGAAATATTGAAAAACACTTTATGAACAAGCGCTTGGTCATGGCCATGGTCATATAGAGGAAGGAGTTAGCGCAGAAAATCTTCGTTTTCGAGTTTCAGAGATCGCGACATGGACTAGTGAGACACTTGGCCACAAGAAATCCGAAATGATGAAATACGAAATAAATTCAAGCTTATGAAGATCATTCAACGGTGCATATGAAACGGAAGGAGATTGGAGGGCTACCATTGCATGACACAGTGAACCTGCCAGAAAATAGTGATGAGTTCTACGAGAGGACTCGAAGACACTTCGAGGTAATTGAGAGAGGAGGTGAAGAGTCTCAAGAGATCCGCCAGTAGAACAAAGATTGTTCATGGAGGTGACTGAAAAATGAATGAGCATTGAAGTTTGTAACTGAAGCAAAAAGTATAAGCTCGACTATGCCAGAGAAGACGAAGAGTCTCGACTACCAGAGAGGCTTAGGAATCTTAGCATGAGATCTAGTGATGTTGAACGTGTGGGAAAACCACCAGAAAAGATGAAGGGTTACAATGACGACAAGACAGAGCACTCGAGATGTGGAAGAGATTAACATAGTGTGAGCAGGCAGAGGCATGGTCTACATTGCATGCACAAGGTGTACAGAAGCTATAAGTATATGAGACATAGAAGTGATGAGGTTGTTTTTGCTGCGGTGGGTGATGCATCTAGGAAGAAGGAAGTGAAGTGCAGGAGCTGGTATGGCCAAAAGATAAAAGGGGAATTGAAGCGGAATGGTGTATAGAGCAAAAAAGGAAGAAGAATAGAAAGTGCAATGTATGCATGCAGGAAGACTGTGAGGTAGACGGAGAAGTGAAATCTTGCAGAGTAGTGATGAGACTGGTAAGTTGTTGTTAAACATTATATCACTGTAATGAGTTTCAGTAACACATATTGGTAATCCAAGGTGGTGTGGAGGTGCTAGGGAGGACTAGTGTCCTCAGAGGTTCAAGTGGGTGCTTGAACACAGGGAGTAGTAGCTTCCTTCTAGTTGGTGGTAGAGAAACCAGGGAGTAGGTGCTTCCTTCTAGTTGGTGCTAGAGAAACCAGGGAGTTGGTGCTTCCTTATAGTGGGTGCTAGAGAAAATAGAGAGTTCATGCTCTCAGCAAGTTGCAACTTGAAAAAATAGAGGTTGTAGACTCACAATGAGTTGGTGCTCATATGTATGTATGTATGATAATGTAAAAAATGTAAATAATACTTATCATATAAAGAAGAAGAGGGTTTTACCTTGTATGGGTTTCCTCGGGAAATATCTTTCTCTTTGTTTCTCATATATGTCACTGATGTTGAATGTGCCATTGTTTATTTTTGTGCATTATTGTGATCATCATTGAGTGCCTTGTAAGGATTTTAAAAGAAGCATAATTGTTTAAGCACGATAACAAATGATTCACCCCTCCCCTCTCATTTGTCCAACAGATACATCATTTTGACTAAGCTTATTATTAAAAGTCACAGAAAAATCCTTAACCAGAATGAGTGCAATTATGTGCAGTGGTAATCTCTATTTGTTAGGGTAAACCTAATGTGAATTAAAGGTCAAATCCCTAATATATTTATTAATTCTTCATAATATATGAAATCATTGCATGATGCTACCAAGTTCTGAAAAATAAGCATTTAATCAAGACAACTGCAAAAAGGAAAAATAAAGGAATTAAAAGAAAACTTCACTGGCAAGATTCAGACGATGGCTCTCTTTGCATACCCACATTCCTTCATAACTTCATTATTCAAAGAAACAAAATTAAAAGGCGAGAAAAACCCAAAATTAATCTATCCCTACACCTACTCTAACTTCTATATAGATCAAAATGGTAAGTAAAATCATATTTCCAGTGCATCCAGAAGAGCATGTTCAATCCTGCAAGGCATAGAAAGTCAAAAATCAGAATAAAATAATGTAGTATTTTCAGATACAAAATAAATATGTCATTCTTACCTCCTATATATTCATTCAAAAAAAAATCAAGAACGACCTTACCATTCTTTTGAAACTTCTTGATGTATAAATCCTCCAACCATTCTGCACTCTTGTCGTGATATGGGTCATAATGGAATGGAAGAATGTAAGTAATTTTTCAAAACTTGTCAATATTATGGGGACCTAACATAACCATCATCATGTCCGAAGTACCCCATATTCCTTACAATTCTCCATGTGTTCATCAATTTCTTCACATGGAGTATCTAAAAAAATCATGTCATGCTTACTTCCTAGATATTTAGGTAGAAACAAAGCAAGTGAAACTTTATCTTTATTATGAATTTTTTTTACATATGAATCCTCAAGTCATTCTAAGATCCTATCATAAAAATTAGGATGCAAATTATGACTTCGATGAACTAGATCTGTCAATGGGGAACACATCATAAGAGGATTCATGACATCAATTACATTATTGGTTTGGCCACTTCCTTTGATGAGATGGATCATTTCAACACGTGAAGCATAATCATTAAAATTATAACTAACCAAAGAATGAATAAGCAATGTAGTATATTTGATCTCCATGAGAATGAGTTCATTGTCTTTTTTCAATAATAAATCGTGTAAAATCATCTTGCAACATGTTTTTTTTCCATGCGAGTGATGAAAGTTAAAGAGCGTCAATTTCAACATCATAAATGTTATGTTCGAAATTAATTTCACCAAATCTTGGCATATCAAAAAGATTTGATTGTTATGGAAAATAGAAATATATTGTGGGTAAAGTATCATGTCCACCAAAATCTAAGAAGAGATCGCGATATAAAGAGTAAAAGGAATCAGAAATGAGCACATGAAAATAATCTCTTCAGCTATGTTATTTAACAATGGTATTCTCAAGACATTCCTCTTCACTTTCCTTAAAACTTTCACTATGTTTTGGTGATAAATTATTCAACATAATATGATCCTCTAAATTTTCCTCATGTATGATAGACAATTCAAAACTTTCATGACAAACATATAATATTTCACGTGGATAAGGTATGATTTTTGGATGAAGGTTCAAGGTTTCTTCTTAAAATTGCATATTTACCTCTCTAATTAGTTTCATCAGAATGTTATAATACTTAAGATCATTTTCATCACCTAAGCGTTCTTCAATAACTGAACTTAAGTACTGATTAGAGCAAGAGTTAGAAGAATATGGACATTCACCTTGACCCAACATCAAACCTTCTTCCACGATGGTTGAGAACTGAATATACAATGATTCAAATCTCAACTCTTGCAATTAAGATAAATCGATCCATTCTGCAAATGGGTTTTCAATTGTTTCTTCATATTCCTTACAATTTGGCTGCAATATGTCCCGTAAAATCGTCTCTATGTTCTTGAACGCATTTCCAAATCTTATATGTTGTTGCTCATAAATTATTTTCAGCAATCCAATATTATTTTTGGATCAATTATCTTGAACGTATTTAGATAATAAAATCAAGCCATGATCAGATCCATACCATATAACTGATAATAGAAACCTGTGAAACAAAAAGAAACCAACTTAATAACCTAAAAAATGTGAATAAAATAAAATCTAGAACAATAAAATTAAAATGAATTTAAACTAATTGTAAGTTCTAAACAAATATTGTTTATATTTTCCTTTCAAAGATGATCTTAAAATTATAGAAGCTTCAAGTTGATGGAGATGAGAAAAATATTAATTTTGGGTTTTCACAAAATCAAACAAATGATAGATAATTCTTTTTTATTTTATTGAAATGAGATGTAAACTGAAAAAATAATTTAATTAATGAAACCTACCAAATGATTTTGTGAAAATGATTGCTAATGAGAAAAATATGAAAACATAATCACAATTTAAACGAAAGTAAATAGTTGATAAAAATTATTTTTTTCGTTTAAATTAAGATTTCTATGTCCATCTCTCCCTCATTCAAATTTGATCAAATGTGAACAAATGTTATAGAAAAGATGTGTCACAATAAACATTCTTCCTATAAAATCATTGTTATTAATCCATATCTTCAACAAAGTCATTCTCATAGAAGATAAATTCAATAAGGAAGAGGTAATAAAAAACTCCCAAATTATGAAGCTCGTCCATTAACATCAAAACTATGTAGAAATAAAAATGAAATGGCATTTGAATTTCATGAAATTCAAACAAAACAAAAGAATATAAACTCAAACCAACCTCAAAACAAAGCAAGACAATACCAATGAAATCAAGTCAAAGGTAAAAATAAAATGAAGAATCCAAGTAAAATTTCGAGCGACCCTAGATTTTGATTAAAAATAAAGAAGGGGGTTGTTGGGGCCCAACATGAGCTAGAATATGTAGCTTCGTTACATGATTTCAAAGAGGAAATTTGGTTAAAAGGTTTTCTAGGTGAGTTTGGAAAAATGCAGGACAAGGTAAAACTATTATGCGATACTCAAAGTGTTATTCATTTGGATAAAAATCTAGCTTATCATAGTAATAAAAATCGTATTCCTATTAAATATCATTTTGTAAGATAGTTTGTTGATGAAGGTGGATTGGCTCTAGAAAAATTCCATACAAAATAAACTTTGTAGACATGTTCACAAAACCAATATTGTTAGAGAAGTTGCAATGGTGCTTGGATTCTCTTATCTTTAAGGGATGGTGATGAATAAATTGGGCATGATATATGAGGTAAATTATTGTCAAGGTGGATATTGTTGAGATATGCCAATGAATTTCCCAAGATATTATGGATATTATAATATTTGTGGCACCTATTATTTGGATATTTGTTAAATCAAATCTCGCAAGTAAGCTAAATGGGTCCATTATGCAGATTGGTTTTCAACTGTTTCTTCACATTCCTTACAGTTTGGTTGCAATCAGTCCTACAAAATCGTTTGTTTGTTCTTGAACACATTTCCAAATCTTATTTGTTGATGCTCATAGATTATTTGTAGCAATCCAATATTATTTTTGGATCAATTATCTTTAACGTATTTAGATAATAAAATCAATCCATGATCAGATTCGTACCAAATAACGGATAATAGAAACCTATGAAACAAAAAGAAACCAAAATAATAACCTAAAAATTGTGAATAAAACAAAATCTAGAACAATAAAATTAAAATGGATTTAAACTAACTATATGTTCTAAACAAATATTGTTTATATTTTCCTTTCAAATATGATCTTAAAATTATAGAAGCTTCAAGTTGATGGGGAGGAGAAAAATATTAATTTTGGGTTTTCACAAAATCAAACAAATGATAGATAATTCTTTTTTTTATTTATTTTTTATTTTTTATTTTGAAATGAGATGAAAACTCAAAAATTAGTTTAATTAATTAAACCTACCAAATGATTTTGTGAAAATGATTGTTAATGAGTAAAAGACGAAAACATAATCATAATTTAAACGAAAGTAAATAGTTGATAAAAATTAATGTTTTCATTTAAATTAAGATTTCTATGTTCGTCTCTCCCTCATTTGAACTTGATCAAATGTGAAAAAATGTCATAGAAAAGATGTGTTGCAATAAATGTTCTTCCTATAAAATCATTGTTATTAATCCATGTCTTCAACCAAGCCTTTCTCATGGAAGATAAATTCAATAAGGAAGAGGTAATAACAAACTCTCAAATTATGAAGCTCGTCCATCAACATCAAAACTCTATAGAAAGAAAAATGAAATGGAATTTGAATTTCATGAAATTCAAACCAAACAAAATAATATAAACTCAAACCAACCTCAAAACAAAGCAAACCAATACCCATCCAATCAATTCAAAGGGGAAAAAAACCAAAGAATCCATGTAAAACTTTGAGGGACCCTAGATTTTGATTAAAAATAAAGAAGGGGGTTGTTGGGGAACAACAGGAGGTAGAATATGTAGCTTCTTTACATGATTTCAAAGAGAAAATTTGGTTAAAAGGTTTTCTAGGTGAGTTTTCAAGAATGCAGGAAAAGGTAAAACTATTATGTGATACTCAAAGTGTTATTAATTTGGATAAAAATCTATCTTATCATAGTAATACAAAGAATATTCCTATTAAATATCATTTTCTAAGATAGGTTGCTGATGAAGGTGGAGTGGCTCTATAAAAGGTCCATACAAAAGAAAATTGCGCAGACATGTTCACAAAACCAATATTGTTAGAGAAGTTGCAATGGTGGTTGGATTCTCTTGGCTTTGAGGGAAGGTGATGAATAAATTGGGCATGATATATCAGGTAAATTATTGTCAAGGTGGAGATTGTTGAGATATTCCAATGATTTTCCCAAGATATTGTGGATATTAGAAGATTTTGTGGCACCTATTATTTTGTTATTTGTTAAATCTAATCTACCAAATTTGGGATAGGTGCATAATTATGATTGAAAAATTTTTGTAACTGTATGAAATTTGTTTTTTATTCATGTAGGCCGATAAGGGAAAATGTTGAAATTTAGAGTGGGTCGAATGGTTGAATGAACAGTTGGAAGCCCGTTGTTATTGGTTGTTGTAAATTCTCCCTTGAAAAATAAGAATATTGATTATCATTACCTCATAGAGGTTTCCCTTACAAGAAGGGTTTTACCACATAAACCACTCTATTAATTCTGTCTTTGTTTGCATTGTTGTCTTCTTGTTAAATATTTTCAATCAAATATATTTGTAATTTATTCTTTGTCTTTAAAACAAGTGGTATCAGAGCTGGTGAGCCAAGTAGAGTGGACTTGCATGAGTTGAAGAGATGAAACTGTGTGAGTGGATCAACATCGGACAAATTCAATTTGAAGGAACAATATTTTATTGCACTATCCTGGGTTGTCCCTGTTAGAAGCTATGACAGTCGCAGACACACTTCTGAATTTAATTTTTTGAGCTAAGTGTCATTGTTGAAACATATACAGAGGTGCGACATTTTTTCAAATGTGTCATGGGTTATACTCTTAAAGGGAGTGACACCTATGAAAAAATTGCATAGAAAAAGGTATCAGAGCATAAGATATATTATGTGGTAAATTAATGGATGGAGGATGTTTTTTAAAATATATTTTTAAATGATTACCTTTATGTGAGGTGGATGTCATGTATATAAATTTGTGAATTGGATATAAAAAAGGGTCTTTTAAAGTATATATATTTTAAGATTTTTTAAGGTTTAAACCTTTTTGGTTCAACCTTTAACCTTACATATTATTTAAGGATCAATTTTTACCTATAAAAGATTAATTTTTCCATATTACAAAGCCCAATATTTTAAGCAATAGTGTGGGATATTTTTGCTAACAGAAAAGATGCAAAGTGAAAAGAATGAGATCGAGAAATTAAATGGGAAGAATAGCTTTGTGTTATGGAAGGTAAAGATGTAGGATCTTAGACTTGTGCAACAAGGTGTAGAAAATGCACTACTGGGAAAGTCAAAGAAACCCAAAACTATGACAGATGAAGAGTGGGAAGATTTAGATGCAAGAGATATCAGTGGCTTTTTTTTGTGCTAGGTCAACGATGTTTTGTTTAACATCGTTGCAGAGAAAGAAACTATAGGATTATGGAAAACATTGGAAAGCCTCTACTTGATGAAATCCTTGATGAATAGAATCTTTCCGAAAAGGAAATTATACAGTTTGTGAATAAAAGAAGGTATGAAAATTGTTGACCAATTACATACCTTCAATACTCTTTTATGCTAGTTGTCTAGTATGGAAGTAAAACTCAATTCAAAAGATAAGCCAATCATATTGTTGTGTTTATTGCTCAAGTCTGGGGAGCATTTTGTCACCTCTATCAGTTTTAAGTTAGCAAAAGGTATTGAATTTGATGATATTTTGGGAGCTCTATTGGATGAGGAAACAAGGAAGAAATCCAATTTAGAAACCTCAATATCATAACCAATGGTGGGTAGAGATCGATCTAAATAAAGAGGGAATAATCAGAGAGGTACATCTCGATTAAGTCAAAAGGAAAGAATAGTAAGCTAAAATGTTGGTGCTATGGAAAATCAAGGCACCTCAAGAAGGATTGCTAGAAATGATAATGGGTCTCTAATGAAGACTCAACCAAAGAAGCAAAGGAAGAAAATGCAACTGAAACAAGTTCACATCCATGTATAATTCATGAATTTTTGTCTATTTGTAATGGTTCACATCATGATCACCATTGGTTTTTATGTTGTAGTACGTCCAATCACATATTTCTTCATAGACACTAGTTCTTTACTTATCAGTCTATATGCAACATCCCGCTCTTGCACATGTTGAGCAAACTTATTCTTTGAGGATACTTTCTTGCAAGTGATCGAGATCATTATACTTTTGGACATTTGATTATGATTATGAGGAGTTATGAATTGATGACATGTTATTTTGCTGCATTGACATAGACAGGTGCTATTGACTCGGTTTTCCTGAGTGCGCAAGATTTTGGACCTCGAGGATGCAGAGGCATCGATGGAAACCCTTGGACTCTAGATCGAGTCAGGGAGTGGACTATTGGGGTATGATTGTGTATATAAGACATTTGTGCATCTGATTAGATGATATGATTATGGATATATTTTTGACATGATTCATTGATGATGCAGGCTAACGATAGCTTGTTGACCAGACTCACATATGGAGTAGAGGCGTCACGCATGACTACCAGAGATATTGAAGGAGAGGTGTGGACAATAGCCCTGCCAAAGCCTACTATAACTCTTTTTGTGGCTCGAAATGTAGGTTAAGAACTACCTAGTTTGAGAATACCCACGATGTCATGAGGGCCGACTGCGACAGTCGCTCATGATGATTCTAAGGGGCGCTCAATAAGGAAGGGGCCTTTTTCCTTAAAGGCCCTTAGTCTCCCACAATATCACCTAGTAGAGTATTGACTCTAGGGTTTTTTTTGTCTACCAATTCAGTCAAGAGGAGAGTGGTACCCTTGGAGCACGTAGTGCGTCCTGAAGGGCACCTCGTGCAACGGAAACATAATGTGGTGAGTGGCACCCTTAGAGAACCTAGTGCATCCTGAAGGGCACGTCGCATTGTTAAATAATAAATGTATAAACCTAGATGGACTTAGAATGAATAACGTGATAAGAAATATTTAAAAACAACTTCCCTAATAAAATGTCGCCCAACCTCGAAAATTAAAATCTAGGTCTAGGTGAAACTTGTGATAAAAATAAAAATATATATTTATATAACAATCAAATAATAATAATAATAATGATGATGATAATCATCATTAATCATGTGACGAGAAAGGGGTAAGTAATTCAATAATTTATAAAAATATTTTGGAGGATAAAAATAAAAAGGGGGAAAAAGGTGAAATAATTGTTTTGTCACATATGCTAATTAAAAATTTATTAATTATAAAGGAAAAGGGGGAAAAGTTAATTTTCTACACCTGTCAATTTGATTTTTAAATAAAAATGGAAAGAGGGAAATTAAAAGAATTTGGAAACTAGGAAAAAATCAGGGAACATAAAAAGAAAAGGGAAACACAAGGGAAAAAAGTAGAAAAACTAATTTATTAAGGTATCTAGCATTTAAGAACTTTCTAAATTAAACTCAGCTAGTAAATTAGTAAGGGGGTAAGTCATTAAAACGTGTAAGGGAATATGGGGACACTTAGGAGCGATTCCAGGAATGCTTTTAGGTGGGTGAGGGAAATAAGAGTAATTAATTATTTAATGAAATTAATTTATGGTGCAATGAAGGGGATGGGTGACACATGTACGGGGAGTTTTTTAATGATTTAAATTATTAAACAATAAATTAAATGGGATTTTGGGAAAGTAAATTACCTAGAAACTCTATGTAAAGGAGGGAGGAGGAGGATGATGGATCTCTTATGTTATGTGTAATGTTACACTATAGAATTTTAGACTTGACTGAATTAGCTTGTGGGAGTTGGGATACCCATCTCGGTGAGGAGTGGTAGCTCGGCCTTGCGACGTGATTTGGGATCTAGCTGATCTTTGTTTTAGTGTGCATAGCCCCTTTGTGGCTTGGGGGGCTAAGGGGGAAGAAGAGTACCCCTAGCATTGGTTGGGAGGTACTGGTGAAGTCTCATCAGTCGACAAGTGGGAGTTGCATGGAGCATGTAGGACAACAACTTAGAGCGGGTGACTTGGGCTACAGTATGCTTCCTTTATTTATGCATGGTACATTATTAGTATACTTATGTTTTTAGTTATGTATTTTTAATTGGGTTAATAAAATGATTGACTTAGTGTTTTAATTGATAACTGAATTCTCCCCATAGCCTTAAGCTCGTTGTTGATTGATTCCCTTGGATTTGATCCCTACACGTTGAGACTTCCCTTTGGTTGTTGATTGTTGTGATTTTTTTCTCTTTTTGTCTTTGTCCCTAACTCTTCAGTCCAAGCCTGAGCAGTTGACCAGGAGCTGAATCGAAGATCGTCGCTTCGATGCACAATGTAACAACCCTCCGGGCCAAGAAAATCTACTCAGTCAACTGGTGAATTTTTTTTTTCTTTTTGTTACAGTGTGTGCGCGTGTGTATAAGAAACATCCCCCTAGACTTTATGTCAACCTTGAACCAACAGGACGCAAGTGAGATGGACACAATCCAGACGACCCGACATGGCATAACAACGACAAGAAGCCACGCCCCGAACAGGAGGCGGA
>JZKD02S0150335.1:139170-151672 GCA_000966675.3 Picea glauca
AATGCTCTCTTGTCAGAAATGCAATGACCACCATCTGGAAGAGGAGTTATTGAGGATTGTTCAAAGGCTATTGAGGTAGATGCTGCGTTGAAGACTAAATAGCTAAAATCAGAGGTCGATGAATATCTAAAGACACGCCAGCCAATGGATTTTTTAGTGACTATTGTTTAAAGAGAGGGGTTATTGTGGCTTGCCCATCATGCTCGTTTACAACCGATTGTTTATCCTTAAGACATTAGAGATATGGTTTTGGAATATTTGGACCCTCACTTGAAAGGCCATCTTAAATGTGAATCCATCAAAAGTGACACCGAGGGATTGTATTAGCGTTTTCAATCAGGCATTGGAAAGAACTGAAAGTGGCATTGTTTCTGTAGTGCAGAACAATCTTCCTGGTTGGCCACCTCCTGAAATTAATGTGCTTGATGATATTGTGGAAGGTGGAGTTCTAAACTCATATTTGTTGAAGGCTGGATGGAACGTGGTTTCTAACATTGATTCAATTGTTCATGCACTCAGAGTGTGCAAGCTCCCCGACTTTCCTTCATTAAATTGGGATCCTATTTCTTGTGGGGTCAAATTGCAAGAATATTCATCATTGAATTTACATTCTCAAATTAGTACATTGGATGAGGTCCAAGAGCAGAAAGTGTTCCTTGAGAAATCCTTATGTCAATATTTGAGCGAGATAAGCTTGGCAATAAAAGGTGATTTAATGATGTTGAAGGAGGTTGATTTAATGGTACAAAACGAACACTCTAAACAGGGAACACCTGGAAGTTAGAGCATAGGTGGCAGAGCAGTTAGATAGAGGTGGAAGAGATGTTCTATACTTCAGTAAATGGTTAGAGCACCATCTCTCAAACTACCAACACAACATCAACAACCTTCAGTAAATTTGAGACTACCAAGCAACAGATGTCAAATTTAGTTTCCATTTTATTTGTTGTCTGGTTTATTATAGGAGATAGCCTACAGGTGTCAAAATCATTAAAGCATTGTAAATATTATCTATTTTTAGAAAAGAGAGGTAGAGCGTGAGTCTTAGGAAGGTTGGGGTTTTTATTATTATTTATACACCTGTAAAAGACTAATAGAGGGTTCGACTGGGTAGAATAGGAGAGGGTCGACCTGTGTGAGAGGTTTAGACTTGAATTTGTAGTTTTCTTTGCTGGAGAAGAGGGTTGTGTTTAGCCAGAGAATTTCTCTGCAATTTTTAATCATTGATTAGTAATTAGACATGCTTTCTTTTACAGGATTCCTGTGTGGAGATGTTGGTGGTGTTCCTAATCTTTTTTGAGTTTTTCCTGTTATCTTTCAATTTGTTTTCAGTTCTTATTATCAGAAGGAAAGTAATAGAAGCATAAATTATCAGCGGATACTCTGCCTCTCAGCTTGTGATAATATTTATGTTTATCTTCTAAAAGGCTAGTTTAGGAATTCTTAGTTGCTGCTTTGCCTGGCTTTTTCCTCACCTATTTCTTCCTCAAATCGATGCCATCTAAACTTAATTCGATCCAATATTTCCACTACCTTGCCCTGTGAAAGAATTTTTTCTAGATCTAAGAGTTAATCACATTGTTTAAAGCGCAAACCCCATTTGCCCAATGGCCCTCCTTGTTGTCCCAAACTAACCATTTTTAAATAAAAACCTCCATATTTTCATTACTTTCATAGCTAGCCTAAAATCTATCCATTACAAACCAATTTAAATCTAAAAGAGATATCCCTCTCTGAGTCTTGGAGGGCTAGATCCAAGACTCAAAGTGGTTTGAAGTTACCTCTGTGATTGCCTCAGCAGCCTTAGGCAAATTACAGAGTGCTAACATTTTTGGCGACTCCACTGGTGACCTTCTCCAGAGATGCACTTCAAGTTCATATTTGACTTCTGATGGTGAACAGAAGCCAAACACAAGAAGGTTGTACCATTCACCTGGCGACTCCATTGTTCAAGATCCCAAGCTTCAAAGATCGCAAGCGACTTCACTGCTGAAGAATCCAGATTTCAAAGCCTTGATGATGCTTCAAGATGACAAGGTATGAGGTAAATCCTATATCTCATGAAGCCATAGAAGAATTTAGAAATGAGTTAGCAGAATTTCACATTGACGAAGACTTTTTAAAGATTGTGTTTCGTATTCTGGACTTGAGCAAACTTTCTCCTAAAGGTAAAATTTGTTTTCTTGAGCTAGTTATTGAAAAGTTTAAAAATGATGTTGAACTTGTGGATTCTCAAATTTAGTCCTCTAATTTTCTAGATCCCACAGAATTCTTGGAAACTCTTCCTTCTCCAAAGCAAGAGGAAATCGTACTACCTGTTGATTGGTAGACTGACAATGAGTATGTTTTCAAGTATAAGGCTGAAATTGTGGATGCATGGTTTGATTTTAAAGATGAAATTAATATACTAGTCATAGAAGATCTAGGAATGCATATAATGAATCATGCTTTAATTGATCTTGTAGCAGACTACATGGAGGCTTATGTTAGCTCAAGTTTTCAAACATGTTTTCTTCATAATGACCAAACATGTCATCAGCTGCCAGTACATATTTCAGCCTTGATTTTCACCAAGCATGATGAGGAGATCCAATCATGGGATCAACTACTTGACTGGATCCATTGGCACTTTTTCATTACCTGATTGAAGCAGTAACTGTTAGCAAAGTAGGGTAGGTAGGAATGTGCCAATAAGCTCAACAGAATGAGCATATTTTCTTTTCCGTCTCTTCATGGTTTTATTTTCGGTTTATAGTTTGGGGGAAGGCCAATGATCAACTGGTCGGAGAAATTCAGAGTTCAGCGATTCTAGACACCTCATTCGGAGCTATCTTCCCTAGGTGGAGCCTATGTTAGAACCCTATATAATAGGGAATCAGTGTTCTGAATGATATTTATCTTTTTTAGGCATATGTCTTCGCTCATGATGCATGGCGAAGGCAATGGAAAGTGCCCGACACTGACCAATCATAATATGAGTGCTTGCGCGCAAGCTTCAAAGCGAGTTCCAGTGCAATTTTATCACAAATTGTGAAGTGGTTTGAAATGGAAAAATTTGACTCTTGAGGGTCAAATGCAAATTTGGGTTTTTATAATCTGTGTTTCATGAATTTAGCTAAAAAATTAAAAAATTGGCCCTCGTCCTTTGCCTTTATGCAGAGTTTTATGCAAAAAGTTTGACAATATTTTTAGCAAAAATATTATATTGGCCTAGGGCCAACCCTCCTAATACTCAACACCGAGGATAACATGTCATGCACCAACAACAAACACACAAGACAACACCAGTGCCAGCATCGAACCCCAAGCCTCGGGCTCACTTCATCGATACAACATATGACTGTTGATTAATATAATCACTCAAAGTTCAGTATACCGTGTGAATGTGGGATATCACCAGCAGAAAGTTGAAAAATATATAAAACACAAATTCTAAACCCTATGACAGGTGTTGAAATAGATTAAAGGTGTTGTCCGCAAGGATTTGATGTTGCCCGTAAAATAATTTAAATAGCAGCTGGATTAGATCCCAAGAAATTCAACATGCCTTTGAGTAGCCACCACTCTCAGGGAGCTCCCTTCATTCTGACGCAACTATTTTCATGTCTGACGTGTTGGTTAGGGAACTTGGTAGCTTTAATGTCAATTGCGACAGAAGGTTATGATATAGAAAGTAGGGTAAAGAGCCGGGAAGAGGAAAGCTCGAATGGCCGCTAGTCAAATCCAAGAGGCATTCAAGAACGACCCGGGGCTTGTTGTGGAGTGGTCTATTCAAGAACAAACGAAACTTGAAGAATGCCTTGCTAAATATTCTGGTGAATCAAATATATCAAAATATGTCAAAATTGCAACCTTTCTACCAGATAAAATAGTACGGGATGTGGCAATAAGCTGCAGGTGGATGTCAAAAAGAAATAGGAGGATTCTAGCATATTCTACAGTTGGCACACCAGATTATATTGCCCCTGAAGTCTTGCTTAAGAAAGGATATGGCATGGAATGCGACTAGTGGTCACTTGGAGCAATAATGTATGAGATGCTTGTTGGCTACCCACCATTTTATTCAGAGGATCCATTGACAACTTGCAAGAAGATTGTTCATTGGAGGCACTACTTGAAATTCCCTGAGGAGGCTAGGTTATCACTGAAGGCTAAGGATCTTATTCATAGATTATTATATGATGTTGAATAGTACACAACTGTTACTGTATCTTCATGAGAAATACAGGCTGATTCTGGACACAAAAAAGTGCAGCCTACTTCAAATCCAATATTCAGAGAGGGAAATGAGGACTATGCATGGAAATGTGCAACAACGGCTACTCAGCAGGATGCTCTCTTGTCAGAAATGAAATGACCACCATCTGGAAGAGGCGTTACTGAGGATTGTTCAAAGTCTATTGAGGTATATGATGCGTTTAATACTAAACAACTAAAATCAAAGGTCGATGAATATCTAAAGACACGCCAGCCAATGGATTTTTTAGTGATTATTGTTTAAAGAGAGGGGTTATTGTGGCTTTCCCATCATGCTCCTTTACAACCGATTGTTTATCCTTCAAACATTAGAGATATGGTTTTGGAATATTTGGACCCTCACTTGAAAGGCCCTCTTAAATGTGACTCCATCAGAAGTGACACCGAGGGATTGTATTAGCGTTTTCAATCAGGCATTAGAAAGAACTTAAAGTGACATTGTTTCTGCAGTACAGAACAATCTTCCTGGTTGGCCACCTCCTGAAATTAATGTTCTTGATGATACTGTGGAAGGTGGAGTTCTAAACTCATATTTTCCGAAGTCTGGATGGAATGTGGTTTCTAAAATTGATTCAATTGTTCATGCACTCAGAGTGTGCAAGCTCTCCGACTTTCCTTCATTAAATTGGGATCCTGTTTCTTGTGGGGTAAAATTGCAAGAATATTCATCATTGAATTTACATTCTCAAATTAGTACATTCGATGAGGTCCAAGAGTAGAAAGTGTTCCTTGAGAAATCCTTATGTCAATATTTGAGTGAGATAAGATTGGCAAGAAAAGGTGATTTAATGATGTTGAAGGAGGCTGATTTAATGGTACAAAATGAACACTCTAAATAGGGAACACCTGCCAGTTAGAGAACAGGTGGCGGAGTAGTTAGATAGAGGTGGCGAAGATTTTCGATACTTTAGGAAATGGTTAGAGCACTGTCTCTCCAACTGCTAACACAACATCAACAACCTTCAGTAAATTCGGGACAACCAAGCAGCAGATGTCAAATTTAGTTTCCATTTTATTTGTTGTATGTTTTATTATAGGAGACAACCTACAGGTGTCAAAACCATTAAAGCATTGTAATTGTTATCTATTTTTAGAAAAGAGAGGTAGAGCGCAAGTCTTAGGAAGGCTGGGGGGGGGTTTTATTATTTATACACCTGTAAAATACTAATAGAGGGTTCGACTGGGAAAAATAGGAGAGGGTCGACCTGTGTGAGAGGTTTAGACCTAAATTTGTAGTTTTCTTTGCTGGAGCAGAGGGTTGTGTTTAGCCAGAGAATTTCAAAGTAATTTTTAATGATTGATCAGTAATTAGACATGCTTTCTTTTACAGGATTCCTGTGTTGAGATGTTGGTGGTGTTCCTAATCTTTGTTGAGTTTTTCCTATTATCTTTCAATTTGTTTTCAGTTCTTATTATCAGATGGAAAGTAATAGAAGAAGAATTTATCAGCAGATACTCTGCCTCTCGGCTTGTGATAATCTTTATGTTTATCTTCTAAAAGGCTAGTTTAGGAATTCTTAGCTGCTCCTTTGCCTGGCTTTTTCCTCACCTATTTCTTCCTCAAATTGATGCCATCTAAACTTAATTAGATCCAATATTTCCACTACCTTGCTCTGTGAAAGAATTTTGTCCAGATATGAGAGTTAATCACATTGTTTAAAGCGCAGACCCCATTTTTCCAATGTCCCTCCTTGTTGTCCCAAACTAACCATTTTTAAATCAAAAACTCCATATTTTCATTACTTTCATAGCTAGCCTAAAATCGATCCCTTACAAACCAAGTTAAATCTAAAAGAGAGATCCCTCTCTGAGTCTTGGAGGGCTAGATCCAAGACTCGAAGTGGTTCAAGGTTACCTCTGTGATTGCCTCAACAGCCTTAGGCAAATTACAAAGTGCTAACAGGGTTGATGAGATCTTTTCAATGCATGTCTGAGGCACTGAACAACCATTTGGAAAGAGATGAGTCTAGAGTGAAAACACCCCCTGAGGGTCCACTATGCGCTCGAGTTGGTACTGGTAGAATTCACAGTGAACTCGAGAAGGTCAAATTTCTTGAGTTCTTTGGTGCCCCAAACAGTGCAGCTGCTGAGGCATGGTTGGAGAATATGATGATGTGCTTTACAGTTCACGACTATGCCTCCATAATGAAGTTCTACATGGTGGTATTTCAACTAAAGGAGAGCACTCTTCTATGGTGGAAGACACTCCTGCGACAATTGAACATGGTCGTCGAAGACGTGTCATGGGAACTATTCGAGGAATGATTTTGAGAGAGGTACCTATCAGATGAATTCATTTAGTGTCAGCTCAATGAGTTCAATGCCTTATGACAAGGCAGTCATATGGTGCCCGAGTATGAGGCCCATTTTATGGAGTTGCTTCGGTATTATTTTCATCTTAATATAGAGAAACTTAAGGTCAACAGGTTTGTGTTCATCCTTAATGGCAACATACGTGCAAAGGTTAGGATTATGATGCCTCAAACCTTGCATGATGTCGTACATAAGGCCCTCATAGAAAAGGAGGAGCTTATTAGAAAGGGTCAGAGTAGGACTCTAGTGAGACCAGCAGGGCAGGTGTCATCTGGTGTGTAGCAGCATCAGACACCAGTTAGACATATGCCAGGATAATGTGGCTTCCAGAGGGGATCCACTTTCACTACACCTTGATGACTGAGACCTTAGTAGTGGACACCTTATCGGGGATAGCAACATCAACAATAGCGTCGACCGTAGAAACAACTGTTTATGATTGTTCAGAAAGATAGACCAAGATTCTAGGCCGAAGGGCTATCAAATTCTACTTCGGGTACCAGGAATACTGGACTAGAGAAGGGGTGTTGGACATGTGGGGAGCCACACTACTAGTGCGACTGACCAATGGAGAGGACTAGAGCATCTGGATCAGTTGGACCCACTACTATGGGATATTTGGGCAAGGCCCATGGGATTCATGCAGCAGTGAATAACCTTCAGGTAGTGCACTAGTCAACTGTGCTCGAGACATCAGGTATCGCCGCTGACCAAACCCTTAGTATTTTTATAGATCCAGGTCCTACCGAGAGTTTAATTTCTGGTGGGGCACTAAAAAGGATTAAGGTAAAGGTATTCAAATAGGATGAGTTTAGCTTCATAGAAATGTCTTCTGCAACTAAACAAAAGGTTGGAGGAAAGGTTACAGGTTGTACCATCAACCTAGGAGAGTTTGTCACCAGGACCAACCTATACGTCATGATAATAGGATCTTATGAAGTCGTGATTGGTATGGACTGGTTGGAATCGCATGAGGCGATACTGAACTGTAATATTATATGGTTGAGCTTGGTCGATGATTAGGGACAAAGACTCATGATTATAGGATGGAACTACGGAGTTTCCATGAGTTTCATCTCTTCCTTGCAGCTACGAAAGAGCATGCACAAGGGATGTAACATTTATGTGATCCTTGCGTTAAAAGAGAAGGAAGTAGTGGAAGGTCTAGAACACCTTCCCATGGTGAGAGAGTTTGCAGACATATTTCTAGAGGAGTTACCTAAGATGTCACTGGAGATGGAATTGGAGTTTACTATATACCTAAAACCGGGGACTGAACCGATAGCTAGAACGCCTTATCGGATTTTGACACCGAAGTTACAGAAGTTGAGAATGAAACTGAAATAATTGTTGGACCTGGGAATGATATGGCCAAGTGTGTCACTGTGGGGTGTGCCTGTTATTTTCATACAAAATAAGGATGGGTCGTGTCGGCTCTACATTGACTACAGTCAATTGAACAAGGCAATGATCAAGAATCAGTATCCGTTTTTGAGGATTGACGATTTGTTCGATCAGATGAATGATGCGACGGTGTTCTCAAAGATCGATTTGTGATCAGGGTATCACCAGTTATAGATCAAGGAGGATGAAGTCCCTAAGACTACCTTTAAGACGAGGTTTGGGAATTACGAGTTTATTTTTTTACCATTTGGACTGACAAATTCCCTAGGGATATTTATGAGTTTGATGAATGGGGTGTTCCACGAGTACTTGGACAAGTTCATCCAAGTATTCATAGACAATATTTTGATTTACTCTCGGAGGACGAAGGAGCATGATGATCACTTGCGCTTGGTACTATAGTGTCTATGAGAGCACAAATTATATCGGAAGTTATCCAAATGCTCATTTTATCAATCGAGGATTCACTACTTAGGGCATGTCATCTGCGGTGAGGGTATCATCATGGATCCAACAAAGGTCGAGGCTATTATGGAATGGCCTGCGCCGATGAATTTTTCAAAAGTGCATAGCTTCATGGGTTTAGTAGGATATTATTGATGGTTTGTCGAGGGATTTTCGAAGATATCAAATCTGATCATGGAGTTTCAGAAGAAGAACAAGAAGTTTGTTTGGACCGAGAAATGCATGGAAGCATTTGGGAGTCTCAAAGAGATGTTGAAAACAACACTGATACTAAAGGTCCCTAACATGGATGTAGACTTCTTGGTATGCAATGACACATCCAAAGAAGGATTAGGTAGAATCTTGATGCAAGACAGTTGAGTGATCGCTTACATCTCGAGGAAACTAAGATGGCATGAGGAGAACTATGCGAAGCATGATTTAGAGTTGTTAGCCATTGTATATGCCTTGAAGGTTTGGAGACACTACCTAGTTGGATGAAAATTTGAACTAAAGATGCACCACTGTAGACTACAAAAAATATTTATGCAAAGCGACCTAAATGCGCGACAATGGCGTTGGTCAGAACTTCTTAGTGAGTACGATTTTGATATTTCTTACATAAAAGGAATAGTGAACCAAGTGGAAGATGCATTGAGTCAAATACCATGCATATTTTGGTGTTACCTCTTCAGATGAATCTACATGAAAAGATTCTAACTTTACACCATGACGATGACTGGTACAAGGAAGTCGAGGATTTTATCGGACAAAGCACCATGATGGTACCAATATTTGAATGATCTACATTTGATGACGATGGATTATTGAGGTTTATGTACCACTAAACAACGAGCTTAGGAGCTTGATCCTAAACGAGGCTCATAGAGAAGTATACATGGCTCACCCGGGAGTCATGAAGATGAGGGCGAACCTTAAACCCTTATTATTCTGAAAAGGAAGGAATGAAGACATAGTCAACTATGTGGCTCGATGTCTAGAATGTCAGCAGGTAAAGGTTGAACATAGACATCCAACAAGATTACTACAGCCACACGCTATTCTGAAATCGAAATGGGAGGTTATTTCGATGGATTTTATTTATGGGTTGCCACTGACGGGAAGGAGACATGACTCGATTTTCCTATTGGTCGACACTCTAACGAAGAGTGTTCATTTTATTCTTTTGTGTACTACATATCAGGCACCTGACATATCTAGGGTTTTCATCAGTGAGATTGTGAGGCTACATGGCATGCATAAGAGGATTATATCCGATCAGGGATCGGTGTTTACTGGATGATTTTGGACTAGTTTCCAAGAGGCCTTGGGAACCCATCTTAACTTTAGTACTGCGTATCACCCGAAGACTGACGGGAAGATCAAATGAATGAACCAGAACTTGGAGGAAATGTTGCACATGTACGTGATGGACCAACAAAAATGTTGGGAAGAATTCTTGCCACTACTAGAATTCTCTTATAACAATAGTTACCAAAGAACCTCTAAGATGGCGCCTTTCGATTTCCTGTTTGGGTGACCATGTCAGATGCCTTTGAGTTGGGATCAGCTTGTGGATAGGTTCCTACTAGGACCAGAAGTGATCCATGAAATGGAAGAGAAAATGAAAACAATAAGACAAAGGATCAATGAAGGACAGCATTGACATAAGAGTTATGCCGATGCGCACCGTGTCGACCGTAGTTACGAGGTTGGAGATCGAGTCTTCTTGCAGGTAAAACCACATAAGAGTTTGATAAAGTTTGGAACGGTAGATACACTCTCTCCTAGGTTCATGGGACCTTTTGAGATTGTGGAAAGGAAGGGGCCTATGGCCTATCGACTAGCCTTGTCTGATTCTTTGAGGTGTATGCACGATGTTTTTTACGTATCTGTTTTGATAAATTATATTAGTGATCCTACACATGTTATTGACATGAGTTCCTTGCCAGTATTGGATGAGGGTGCGCTCATGGCTGAGTCGATCCACATCATGGATCATCACATTTGACAACTACGACGTCAAACAGTAGATCAGGTCAAGGTCTAGTGGGAAAACCATAGTCCACACTCAGAGACCTAGGAGGACGCATATGATATGTGCCATCAATTTTCATTTTGTTTGATGTATAGACTTATGATATTGTGATACACATTATTTTGGCCCTTATATACTTTGAAACTTCGGGACAAAGTTTATACCAAGAGGGGGTGTATGTAACATCCCGCTCATGCGCGCATTGAGAAAACTTATTCTTTGAGGACACTTTCTTGCAATTGATCCAAATCATTATACTTTTGGACATTTGATTATGATTATGAGGTGTTATTAATTGATGACATGTTATTTTGCTGCATTGAGATAGATAGGTGTTATTGACTCGGTTTTCCTAAGTGTGCAGGATTTTGGACCTCGAGGATGCAAAGGCATCGATGGAACCCCTTGGACTCTGGATCAAGTCAGGGAGTGGACTATTGGGTTTTGATTGTGTATATATGAAATTTGTGCATCTAATTAGATGATATTATTATGGATATATTTCTAACATGATTCATTGATGATGTAGGCTGAAAATAGCTTGCCAACTAGACTCACATGTGGAGTAGAGGGGTCATGCACGACTACCAAAAATGTTGAGTGAGAGGTGTGGACAAAATCCCTACCACATATACTAGCACTCATGCCATGGATCAAACTGTAGTTTAATGACTACCTAGTTAGAGAAGACCCACGATGTCGTGAGGGTCGACTGCGACAGTCGCTCACGATGATTCTAAGGGGTGCGCAATAAGGAAGGGGCCTTATTTCTTAGAGGTCATTATTCTCCCACAATATCACCTGGCGGAGTATTGACTCTAGCGGTTTTGATGTCTACCAAGTCAGTCAAGAGGCAAGTGGCACCCTCGGAGCACATAATGTGTCCTGAAGGGCACGTCGCACAAGGGAAACATAATGGGGTCAGTGGCACCCTTGGAGCACCTAGTGTGTCCTGAAGGGAACGTTGCATTGTAAATAATAAATGAATAAACCTAGATGGCCTTAGAATGACTAACGTGATAAGAAAGATTTAAAAACAACTTCCCTAATAAAATGTCGCCCAGCCTCGAAAATTAAAATCTATGTTCAGGTGAAACTTGTGATAGAAATAAAAATATATATTTATATAACAATAAAAATAGAATCAAATAAATAATAATGATAATCATCATTAATCATGTGACAAGAAAGGGGTAAGAAATTCATTAATTTATAAAAATCTTTTGGGGGATAAAAATAAAAATGGGGGAAAAGGGGAAATAACTGTTTTGTCACATATGCTAATTAAAAATTTATTAATTAAAAAGGAAAAGGGGGAAAAGTTAATTTTCTACACCTGCCAATTTGAGTTTTAAATAAAAAGAGAAAGAGGGAAATTAAAAGAATTAGGAATCTAGGGGAAAAGTGGGAAACATAAAAAGAAAAGGGAAGCACGAGGAAAAAGAGAAGAAAAACTAACTTAGTAAGGTATCTAGCATTTAAGAAATTTCTAGATTAAACTCTACTAGTAAATTAGTAATGGGGTAAGTCATTAAAACATGTAAGGGAATATGGGGACACCTAGGAGCGATTCTAGGAATGATTTTAGGTGGGAGAGGGAAATAGGAGTAATCAATTATTTAATGAAAGTAATTTGTGATTCAATGAATGGGATGGGTGACACATGTACGGGGAGGATTTTTATGATTTAAATTATTAAACAATAAATTAAATGGGATTTTGGGAAAGTAAATGACGTAGAAACTCTATATAAAGGAGGGAGGAGGAGGATGTTGGATCTCTTCTATTATTGTTAAGCCCTAATATTGGCTCATTACCCCTTAGTTGGGGCATATTATATTAGTGATGTTATTTTATTTATGTCGTGTTTATTCCATTAGTTGTAATTATACCTCCGAGTCTCTTATATATACCAAGGAGACATTTTCATGTGGAATCATCTAGTGCTTGAACATTTATGTGAGGTAAAATGAGTTTTCTCCCTTGAAGAGTCCTATTATCTTAAATTATCTCTTTTTCAAGGCATTGAGTACTTATTCTGAGGTT
>JZKD02S0150335.1:161548-180762 GCA_000966675.3 Picea glauca
CCATCCAAATGTTTCTTTGGAGTGAAGGAGGTAGAGTATTTGGGTCATATTGTATCTCATGAAGGTGTCAAGGTAGACCCTAACAATATTAAGGCCATGATGGACTGACTGATTCACAAAACATTGAAGAATATTACAGGATTTTTGGGTTTGACAGGTTACTACAGCAAGTTTTTTTGGCAGTATGGAAGAATAGCAGCACCTTTAATGACACTAACTAAGAAGGATGAATTTTCATGGACTCCAGAGGCAACTAAAAATTTTGAACAACTTAAAGAGGTGATGTGCAAAGCTCCTATCTTGACCACTCCAGAATTCACAAAATCCTTTATTGTGGAATGTGATGCCTCGCGAAATGGAATTGGTGTTGTCCTAATGTAAGAAGGAAGGCCCCTGTATTTTGAAAGTCTACCAATCAAGGGAAAGGAATTACACAAACCCATTTATGAGAAGTAAATGATGGACATACTACATGCATTGAAGAAATGGCATCCTTACCTAATAGGTAGGAACTTCAAGGTCAAAATAGATCATGATAGTCTTAAATACTTCTTGGAACAAATACTATCTTCAAAAGAACAACAAAAATGGGTAACCAATATATTGGGTTATGATTTTGAAATCATCTATAAAAAGGTGAAGAAAAATGTTGTGGTAGATGCACTCTCAAGAAAGGATGAAGATGTTGAGGCCTTTCTCTGTGCTATCTCTATCATCCAACCCGATTGGATAATAGAAGCAAGGGATGAATGGAATAATGAAAAAGAAGTTTGGACTGACATTCAAAGGTTGCAGCGGGATTCCAGTGCATCAGATACATTTACATGGAAAAATGATTCACTATGGTACATAGATCGCTTATATTTATGTAAGAAATCCCAACTCAAACAAAGGGTACTATTGGAATTGCACACCTCTTCAGTAGGAGGGCACTCAGGATTTTTGAAAACCTACCATAGAGTCAAGAAGGACTTTTTTTGGGATGGCCTTAAAACTGATGTTCAAAGGTTTGTGGCAAAATGTTTGGTTTGCCAACAAAATAAGGTGGAAACATTTAAGACCCAAGGTCTCTTACAACCATTAGCCATCCCAAATCAGTGTTGGGAGGAGGTTTCCATGGATTTCATCACAGGGTTACCGAATTATGAAGGCAAGAGTGTCATCATGGTTATTTTTGATAGACTGACCAAGTACGCAAACTTTTTTGCATTGTCTCATCCCTTCTATAATTTCGCCAAGGCCGAGCCCTGTTGTAAATCATACTTGTGAAATGAATTGTAATTATGTTTTTATAGGCTAGTGAGCCAAGTTAATATAAGTTGGTGGGCTTATGTGATTATTAGTCCAGAGAGCCTAAGTGTTGAAGGCCAAGAGCCTGATTTTGTAACTATATGTATGCAACACATTAATAAAATATAAACACATCCGTGTGCAGGTCGACACGATGAATGAGTGATGGGGGACTAAGCATCCATAGAGAGGGCAAGGGATTAAGGGCTGGAAGGTGGGAAAAGGGGATAACTGTTAAGCCTAAGCGGCTTAAGTCTTGGGAATAATTATTTAATATTATTCCAAAAACACATGTGATTAGTATGTTTTTATCCTAAGTTCTTTTGGAATGACATGTGTCTTCCAAATGGAAGGAACGCGTGCTGAAGGAATGCATGCAGTTGCATGGGTGACAAGTGTCAACCCAGGCACATGAAAATAAAAGGGTTGAGATGAGCCGCATTGGGGGTTTGGCTTCCATTCCCGTCGACTGCTACAGGGGTTCCTCCTTCATTCTACCCGACCGTCTGAATGTGAATGGTCTGACCTATGCAAGAATACCCCATACACCCTCTGAACAGGAAAAGTCTGTGTTGATTTATGGAAAGCCAAGACATCCTATGTCTGAATAGATTGAGTTGTGTGTGGAATCTCTGTCCCCAAGCCATAACCGTGAGACCATCATGTCATTGTTGAGATTGTTGGAAAGCGAATATATATTTCCCCATCGGTTGTTGTGGCCATGCAGTGTTGGACTATGTATGGTTTGTTGGCTAGTTTGTACAACACTCTCTCCAAGTGAGAGAGGTGATTGAGGTTGTAAGAATAGGCTGTTGGCCTATGAGCGATTCTCTCTAGGTGAAAGAGTGTGCAGAGGAAGGAGAGAACTCCTAGAAGGAACCTTGTGGCTTCCACAGAGCTCGGAGACTTCCAGTCCGGTCTGTTTCTATAACCCAAGGCAAGGGAGGTTAGCAGCCGAAGGACTGTCTAGCTGAAAAAGAAGGTGTATACTCTTTAGGTGGAACAGGCATGTGGGGAAGGAGAGTCTGTGGGTAGTGAGCATTAGTGGTTCTGGGGAGAGAATTCCTTCCTTTTGACTGTGTTTTTTCCCTATAACCTTAGCCTAGATGAGGATTCCTTACCTTGGGATGGAGCTTAGTCCCAGCTCAGGGGTGACCCACTGCTGAGCTGATGAGCAGTGTGGTCTAAGGCTGGGAGGTTTGTGGAAGGTCTGCACTTGGTTGGTGGAACTACTACTGTTTCAAAGATAAGTACCAGATGATGTTTTAATTTATGTTTTTGCATGTCTGTGTATTTATAATTATCATGTATTCTATTGTGCATATGAACTAATGCTAATTCCATGTCTAAATTTATGATAACAGTAATTTTTAGACTTACTCTGAGCTTAAATGTTGTTTCATTTCTTAAATGCATGTTGTTTTATAAATAGAGAGAGTGAGTGTTATATTTCCATGAAGTATGGTAACAGGAAGGTTTCTACAATTTGGTATCAGAGAGAGTAATCTTTGGCACCCAAAAGTGGTGTTACAATTTGGTATCAGAGCTAAGGTTTCGACATTGAGCCTACATGGGCTAGTTGAGTGGTATTTAGACCAAGGGTGTGAGGAGAAGTTGTGTCGGGAGGATCGATTTCGGACCCTGGAATGAGCCAGAGTGTCAAGGAGTTACTTGACCATGTCTACAAGATCAGGAGGTATAGTTGTTTTCTGAAACCACAGCTGGTGTGGTATATGGGCACAGGGAGAGAGGACTCCACACCGGAAGTGTTGGAGCCTTAGGATCTATTCAGAAGGGAAGGCGAACCCTTATGACCATCAGATATGGAGAATGTGAACAGGGTTTAAAGACCCTTTGGAGTTGCACTGAAACATGGAAATCACGATACACGAAATCCTAAAATTCGTCAGGACCGTCCATCGGGGGAACCATGTGGCTACCAGACGACATTTTGGCACTCGGGAAACCAAAAAGAAATACCCTTGTGTTTGCAATTTGTGAGTTAGCGAAACATGGATTCCTAAAATGATCTACATCGTAGATCATAAGAGAGGACTTGACCATCAGACAAGTGGAAGAGTAAACTATAATTCAGGATTTTGACAGACGAAAGTTTGATATGTGGGATCCACGAAATCTCGATGCCCGAAACCCTGAAACACTGAAAAGATCTACCTCATAGATCTAAGGAAGGAGTATAACCATTGGATTTTTCTTGGAATGGATGTGGGTGAATGAATGTGTGCCACGTGCCAGTGAGTCGAGAAGACAGGTGAGAGTGGTGGGACCCGATGACATCACCAAAGGTGACGTGGACCCTCTTGAATGTACCACGTGCCACTATGGTGAATGACAACAAGTCTGTTGTGGACCTAGAGAATAAAGTAAATCAGAATTTCAAATTTCGAGGATTGTAGTGACAAGGAGTTAGGAGTCACTACATAGTGAACTCCTGGGTACCGAAAACCCGAAGTCCCAAAATCCCAAATCCATTGGAGACTGAAGAACCATAATAGGTTTTAAGGGCGACAACTGTGTTGTGGGAGCGCAGAGCAAGGAAACCGAAATTTCCAATTTCGGGGATTGTAGCGACAAGAAGTTAGGAGTCACTGCATAGTGAACTCTTGGGTACCGAAAACTTGAAGTCCCGAAGTCTCGAAATTTGCAGAGCTGAACAGAGCTCAGAAAACTTTGTGAAGTCAAAACGTTTTTCTTGTTCATGATGTGACGCAGACCCCTCCCTAGACCCATAAGTTGGGATTCAGACAGGATCTTTTCTTTTCAGCCCCTATAGAGCCCAATTGGCTCTTTTATTTCCCTTTCGGAAAATCAACACCCACAACAAACCTTGAGGAAAACTCCTCTTTTATTTTGGGATACCGGATTTCATGATTTCACGAATCCTATGGTCGAGCGCCTTACCTCTTCGACCTCAGAAGCCCGAATTAACGATTTGTCGAAATACAAGTGTATCGACCTTCCCCTTCTCTTCGCGATTTTTGGGTTTCAACCATCGAAAGGCGCTTTTACTAAGTCCTCGGGGCTTCCGAACCCCGAAATGCTGAAATGATGTCTTCTAAAATCCTTTCAGACTTTCTCATATCGGGAGTTCGATATGCTAAGGATTGAATACTCTGTCACCTTCGTCTTCTGGTCTCTGAAGTCTCGGAATGCAAAAATTGAACTTCTCCTCGTTACTTTCATGAACCTCGATAGGAAGTCTCCTATCCTTCCATGTGTCACCTTCTCCTTGTTTGGGTTTCCGGGTATCGGGGGTTTGGAACTCTCGAACCACCTTATGTCTTCACAATCCTCGATTTCCCGAATTTTGATTTTCTTTTGTTACAACTTTTGATTTTGGGTTTTCTCCCCTACTGTGTCCCGATCTCTCTCCCTTGATACTTTCGAAACCCCAAACTCTGAAGCTCCAAAAATTTAACTTGTTTCTCCTTACTTCCACACACGAAAACCTCCTTTTCGCGTTTCAGGGGTTTGGCTAGCCAAGGATTTTGGCTTGCACTTCGGACTCTCGAACTCCGAAATGCCAAAATGATCTGACAGCCCTGGGAATATTGATCAACAACTTTTTTTCCTGACTTTCACTTCTACGGAAAATGAGAACAACGGTATCCCTCCTGAGCTTTCATAGGTGAACTCTGAACCCGTCAATGCACTCCTTGCGGATGCTTCACTGCACTCCTTGCATAAAATTTTACTTAAGAAGAGAAACAATTGAAACTCATTCCCTTTCTCTCTCAGACTTCAAACACTTAACATGAAATCATACATACATAGCATAAAAAAAAATGTACAACAGAAAGAGTAAAACAACCACAAGCATAACATTCAACATGTATACACGGAAAGTATTATAACAGCATGAGTCTGAATCAAACCTTCATATATTAATTTCAGAACTTTTGTACATGGGTTCTATCTGCTTCTTCTCTTCTCTATGCTCTATTGATATTCTTGATAATGTTACAATGATACAAGATGAGGGTGTCTATAGTCGATTTTCCCTCCAGCTCCTAAAACTGTCTAATCTAGAATTTAAATCTACCTACTTACATTAATTATGTATAAATGTCTTTTCATCCTACAGATGAGAGAAGATCGCTCAAGATCTGTTTACAATCTTGAAGTATGCACTCTCTTAGCTATTACATTAAAGTTAACTTTCAAAATATTGCAACCAATTTTGACATGTGCCAAAAATGTGATGGTGTTTGTCCCACGCTCACTTGTTGCTGGCAATGCTCCTGCATCATACTGCCTCGCTTGAAAATTTTCATGGACTCCCGTTCATGAGCTCTTGCACTGGCTATCCATGCTTCTGAATTTCTACTTCATTCTCCTAGCCGACATCTTCAATTGGATATCCCTTCCACTTGACTAAGTATTCAAAATACTCTTTTCTCCTGGTCCTCTTGTTGACTCTCTTGTCAAGTATACTTTCCATCTATGGATTTTTAGCTACAGGAATTTGTTTAGTCAACTGAAACTCTGTGTTTCCATTGTCTGGTCTTGCTTCTTCAGCTTTGTAAGGGTACAAATTTGAGATGTTGAATATCAGTGAAATTTTGACCCCATCGGGTAATTCAATCTCGTATGCATTTGCCCCAAATTTCCTTATGATCTTACATGGTCCAATCTTTTTCATTTTCAGTTTGTTATATGTTCCCCTTGGGAACCTTTCCTTTCTAAGGTGTGAAAGAATCAGATCACCAAATTCAAATTCAATTTCCCTCCTGTGTTGATCTACTCTCTGCTTGTATTGTCGGCTTGAATTCTGCAATCACCCCTTCACTTGGCTGTGAAGTTCTTTCATTGCCTCTACAAAATTCTCTCCACTAGCACTTCTAGTTTCATTCTGCTATGAATCATTCAGTTTAGAAACTCTCCTTGGTTACATTCCATAAACAATCTGAAATGGACTCTGCCCTATGCTTCTATTGATCGAATCGTTATAACCAAATTCCGCCTGTGGTAGAATGTGATCCCACTGACTGTGGTGTTCAGTCACTAGGCTTCTCAGTAAATCTCCCAAGCTTTTGTTCACAAATTCTGTCTATCCATCGATCTAAGGATTATAAGCTAAGCTAAAAGACAAACTTATCCCCAGATTCTTCCATAAAGTCCTCCAGAAATGTCGGACGAACTTGGTGTCTCGATCTGAAACTATGCTCCTTGGTAAGCCGTGAAGTCTGACAACTTCTTTGAAAAAAAAGTTCACAATATGAGTTTCATCGCTGTTTTTCTGACATGGTATAAAGTGCGCCATTTTAGAAAATCTGTCTACCACCACAAAGATTGAATCAAACACTCTTTGTGTCCTTGGCAACCCTAATATAAAATCCATGCTCACTACATCCCACAGCCTCTCAGGTATGGGTAACGGTTGATGCAACCCTATGTTCTGTCTTTTTCCCTTTGAGTGTTGACAAATTCTACATATGTCCACAAATATTTTGACATATGTCCTCATCCCTAGCCAAAAATATGAGCCATTTAATTTCGAGAACGTTTTATCATGAAAAAAATGTCTGACCAATCCTCCACTGTGTTTTTCTTTCATCAGATTCTCCCTCATGGAGAATTTTGGAATACACAGTTGATTGCCTCTGAATAATAATCCATCCTGGATCATATATTCATTCCATTGACTCCTATCCCTAAGAATTGGATTCTCATATGCCTCATACGCCTCTTTGAAATCTGGATCATTTCTGTACATGTCCTTGAGATTATCAAGACCTAAAGTTTTGACTCTAAATTACTGCATCAACAAACATTTTATGTTCAAAGCATCAACAACTTTGTTAGCAGTTCCAGAAATATGTTTAATTACAAAAGTAAAATTCTGCATATATTCAACCCATTTTGCATGTTTTTGGTTCAACTTATCCTGTTGAGTTACAAATTGTAAGGCATGATTATCACTGTACAAAATGAACTCTTTAGGAACCAAATAATGCCTCCACTTTTTCAGTTCTTGTATGACTGCATAAAATTCTTTGTCATATGTGGAGTACTTCACTTTCGCTTCATTTAGTTTCTCTCTGAATTACGTGACTGGCCTATCATCTTGTCTCAAGACCACTCCTATGGAAAATCCTCTAGCATCACATTTGACCTGAAATGTCTTGTTGAAGTCTGGCAACACCAAAATTGGTTGTTCAATAATCTTTTGTTTCAACAAATTGAAACTTTTCTCTGCTTCTTCCATCCATTGAAAAGATTTATGTCTTTTATTCACCGTTCCCATCATCGGTGCATTAATTCCACTAAAATTTCTAATAAATTTCCTATAGAAACTAGCCAATCCATGAAAACTTCGAACTTCAAAGATACTCTTCGGTGATGGCCAATTCTTAATCACCTCCACTTTATCTGGATCCATTTTCAACTTATTTTCAGAAATAACAAATCCCAAATAAATGAGCTCTATCTTCATGAATGATGATTTCTTCATATTTATCAGCAACTTCTCATGCTATAATATTTTCATCACTGTAGCCGAATGCTTCAAGTGCTATGTTTCTGTCCTACTGAAAATTAGTATATCGTCAAGATATAGAATGAAGAAATTTCCAATGAACTCCTTCAGGACTTCATTCATCAATCTCATGAAAGTACTCGGTGCATTTGTTAATCCAAATGGCATAATGATCCATTCATACAACCCTTCATTAGTCTTGAATGTTGTCTTCCATTCATCACCTTCTCTCATTCAGATTTGATGATATCCACTTTTCAAATCAATCTTTGAAAAAAATTTGGCTCCGCTCAAACAATCCATCAAATCATCCATCATTGGCAATGGAAATCTATACCCGATGGTAGTCTTGTTAATTTCCCTTGAGTTTGTACACATTTTCCAGCCTCCATCTTTCTTTGGACTGAGCACTATTGGAACAACGCATGGACTCAATCTTTTTCTAACCAATCCCTTGTCCATTAAGTCTTGGAATTCTCTTTTGACTTCTTCATTCTCCTGAGACATCAATCTGTACACTGCATTGTTTGGTAAACTAGCTCCAAGTATAAGATCGATGTGATGACTTATACTCCTGATAAGTGGAAACGAACGAGGTAGTTGGCCCACTACTATATCAGCAAATTCTTCCAGTAGCTGCTGGATTTCCTCTGGTAAATCATCCACCCTAGTATTGGTTAAAAAAATATGAGGTTTCCTCACCACAACGAATTGTGTTTCTTCCTTCTTCTTAATATCTTTACGAAGTTTCTTCCCACTCATGAGAAGTATAGTGTTGCTTACCTCTATTGTCACTTCTTTATCCTTAATTGGTAACAACATGTGAGTTCTCCCATTTTTCTCCAGGGTGTATGTGTTCTTTCTCCCATCATGAATCACATTCCTATCATATTTCCATGGTCTACCCAACAATAGATGACATACATCCATGGGAATGACATCACATAGTATTTCATCCTTATATCCTCTTATTTTAATTTTAGCTAAACATTGTTTAGTGAAATTTACCTGATAACCTTTTTGTAGCCATGAACCTCTGTATGGGTTTGGATGTTCAATAGTCTCTAGCTCCAGGTTTTCTACCATCTCTATATAAATGATATTATCTGTGCTACCACTATCCACGATGACCTTGCATACCCTATCTTTGGTCTTGCAAGCAGTCTGAAAAAGTATGTTCCTTTGGATTGGATTTTCTACCTCCTTCTTTGGCACTAAGAGAACTTTCCTCATCATTAGTGATCTTCCACCTTCAACATATTCTTCCTCAACATTCCATCTCTATGCTTCATCAATGTGAGTCTCACCTTTTTCTTTCTTTTTATCTGGACATTCATAAGACTTATGCCCATTATTCCCACATGTGAAGCATTTTACCACTCCACCTTTGCCTCTTCCTCTTCCTCTAGCATGAGGAAAAGTTTTGTTATCAACATATTGTCCTCTCTGTGAGCTTACACCTCTCTCAGTTTGAGATTGAGGTTTCTTCCACTCTTCCTTAGGTTTTTTATTTTTGTCTTGAGCAATTGTTTTACCTCTGGCTTGACTTCTGCCTCACCCTCTTTGACTTTGCTTTCAACTCAGCTTCTCTTCAACCTTCAGAGCCATATGATAAGCATCTTCCACTGTTTGGATGGTCATCATGCTCATCTCATCTTAGATTTCATATCTCAGACCATTCATATATCTAGCAACCTTTTCATCATCACTTTAACGATGACCTTCCCTAATGTTTAGTTTGTAGAACTCTTCAGTGTACTCTTTCACTGACATCAACTTCTATCTCAAATTCTGCATCCTCCAAAACAAAGTAATTTGAAAATCCCTAGGAATGAATTTTTCCTTCATCTTCAGAACCATTCTATCCCAAATCTTGATTTTATGCTTGCCTTTGCAGCGTCTGTCAGCCTACAGTTCATCCCACCATAATGTTGCATGCCCTTTAAGTATTGTGACAACATGTTTAATCTTATTGTCTTCCTCTACATATTCATATTCAAAATAATTATCCAGAGCTCTAATCCAGTCTAGAAGCTCTTCAACATCCAGGTTTCCCTCATATACTGGAATGCCCATTTTTTCCCTGGCACCTATCCTTGCAACAACCCTGAATAGGCGTTCTTTTGCTGCATCTTTGACTACAACTTCTTCTCCTCCATGTCCAACTTCATCTTCACTTTCATATTTGTTGATATCCCTAGCACTAATTGCGTGCCTCTGTGTTATCTCCATGGCATCAAGCCTGACACGTAATTCACGCATCTCTCTTTCCCCTGGCGGATCAGGTAATTGTCTACCCATCCTTCTTGGCATTTTCCTTTCCTCTAGTGGATCGGGTGTTTGCCTGTCTCTTCTTCTTGGTGGCATGGTTGTAAATATTTCTCACACCCTCTATCTGAAATATAAAAATAGAGAAGGAGGTATGATACCCCAACTGATGTGTATCAGAGTACTCCTCTTCCCTAGCTTCCACTGCCTGAAATATACAAACAAAATCAAGCTCCGATAACACAATTGACGCAAACCCCTCCCAAGACCCACATGTTGTGATCCGCACAGGATATTTTCTTTTAGGCCCCCTGAGAGCTCGATTGGCTCTTTTATTTCCCTTTCAAAAAATCAAAACTCACAAAAAACCTTGAGGAAAACTCCTCTTTTATTTCGGGATACCGGATTTCACAATTTTGCAAATCCTGTGGTCGAGCACCTTGCTTCTTCGACCTCCGAAACCCAAATTAACAATTTGTTGAAATACAAGTGTCTCGGCCTTCCCCTTCTCTTCGTGATTTCAGGGTTTCAATCACCGAAATGTTCTTTTACTAAGTCCTCAGGGATTTCAAACCTCTGAACCCCGAAATGCCGAAAAGATGTCTTCTGAAATCCTTTCGGAATTTCACGTACCGGGAGTTCGATATGCTAAGGATCAAATACTCTGTCACCTCAGTCTTCCAGTCTCCGAAGTCCCAAAATGCCCAAATGGAACTTCTCCTCACTTCTTTCACGAACCTCAATAGGAAGTCTCTTGTCCTTCCACGTGTCGCCTTCTCCTTCTTTGGGTTTTCGAGTATCGGGGGTTTGGAACTCTCGAACCACCTTATGTCTTCGCAATCCCCGATTTCCTGAATTCCAATTTTCCTTTGTTGCGACTTCTAATTTTGGGTTTTCTCCCCTCCTGTGTCTTGATCTCTCTCCCTCAAGACTTTTGAGACCCCGAACTCTGAAGCTCCAAAAATTTAACTTTCTTCTCCTTACTTCCACACACAAAAACCTCCTTTTCACGTTTTGAGGGTTTGGTTAGCCAAGGATTTTGGCTTGCACTTCAGACTCTCGAACCTTGAAATGCTGAAATGATCTAATGTCCCTAGGAATATTGATCAATGGTTGACATTAATCTAGGCTATCCAAAGGATGGCTCTGTCTTGAACATTATCCACCTAGCAGTTTCTCTAGATCTAACGATCTTCGTTGTTTCGGTAGTTCTCCTTGGAGAACCTCGACCTTCCAAATTCCTTCTTCAATAACCTCTTCTCTAAATCACCTCAGCGATCCTCTTCACTTTGACTTGGCCTCTTCATGATGACCAAAAAATCCTCTTATTCTCTTCAACACTTGAAGATGCTAACTCTCTTGATCTTTCTTTCGCCAAATCAAGTCTCCTAAAAGACTTCTACATGCACTCCTTGCGGACGCTTATTCAAATACATATAAGTATTTGAGTTCTTTTGACTCTAAACAACTCTTTGTGCCAACAGTCTTTCAATCCTCTCCTTGGTTGATAAGCTCCAAAATTCCAACCAGCCCACGTACACCTTGCATGGATTCTATGCCTGACTTGCACTTCTACGGAAAATGAGAAAAATGGTATCCCTCCTGAGCTTTCAGAGGTGAACTCTGAACCCATCAATGCACTCCTTGCAGACGCTTCACTGCACTCCTTGCAGAAAATTTTACTCAAGAAGAGAAATAATTGAAACTCATTCCCTTACTCTCTCAGACTTCAAACACTTAACATGAAATCATACATACATAGCATAAAATAAAATGTACAACAGAAAGAGTAAAACAACCACAATCATAACATTCATCATGTACACACAAAAAGTATTATAACACCATGAGTCTGAATCAAAGCTTCATATATTAATTTCAGAACTTCTGTACATCGGTTGTTCTACACAGCTCTCTGCTTCTTCTCTTCTCTATGATCTATTGATATTCTTGATAATGTTACAATGATACAAGATGAGGGTGTCTATAGTCAGTTTTCCCTCCAGCTCCTAAAACTGTCTAATCTAGAACTTAAATCGACCTACTTACATTAATTATGTATAAATGCCTTTTCATCCTATATATGAGAGCGGATCGCTTAAGATCTTTTTAAAATCTGGAAGTATGCACTCTCTTAACTATTACATTAAAGTTAACTTTCAAAATATTGCAACCAATTTTGACATGTGCCAAAAATGTGATGGTGTTTGTCCCACACTCGCTTGTTGCTGGTGATGCTTCTGCATCACATTGGCTTATGACTGTTGTAAGTTTTCTTGAAGGTTTAAGGTCCTGACAAAATTTAGATTGATTCCACATTGTGTGCGCAGAGTTCAATGAGTGTCAGGACAACCAAGAATAGACGTCGAGTAAGGAAATGGAAGAGGTGTGGAGTGCCTCCATTTCAGAGAAGGAAAGGATGTCAACTTGGGAGTCGAAGGAAAAAACTCTAATGGGCATGGAAAAGAGATAAATAAATAAGGACATATGATGAAACTCATTGAAAAGTTGTAGATAGATGCCTAGGATCACTGAGCTGATAGCCAAAAGCTCATGAAAATCAGGGATCGACAGGGTGAATTCAACTTAAAAATGTTGAAGAGCTTGGAAACAATAGAAAAGAAATTGGAAAAAGAGAGTGAGACAAGAAGATCAAGAAGTGTCACAACCCATGAGAGGAGAAGAACATAGAGGTGTGGTAGCAGACATTATCATCTCTCCCTGAAGCATTTTGGAAAGGAAACACACAGTAGTTCAAGACCGTTCCCTACCAAAAAACACCAAAAATCTGGAAAGGATGAATTGAAAGGGGAGATGAACAAGATCAAGCCTCCAACATTTGATGGAGAACATAAGAAGGAGGAAGATGTCGAGACATGGTTGCTTGGCATGAATAAATATTTCCAATTGCAGAACTACTCTGCTCATGCAGAAGGAAGAATTGCGATGTACCAACTAAAAAAAAAAGCATCCATGTGGAGGGATCAGTTTGTGCAAGTGCAGCACATCAGAGAGAAATATATCACTTGGAAGGATTTTAAGAGGTGTTTCGAGAAGAAATGCCTGACCAAAATATATTATGATATAAAGATGAAGGATTTCTTTGAACTCAAGCTAGACAACATGACCATTGATGAGTATGAACGAAGTTTCTTGGAACTACTGAAGTATGTTCCATTCATAAAAGATGATACTGTCAAGATTCATAGGTATCTGAGTAGACTGCCACCTTCCATCTATGATAAGATTCAGTATGATGATCCTAAGACTATGGAAGAAACAATAAGAAGGGAGAAATGATTGTATGAACAACAAAGAGAAAATCCTATCTTTCAGAAGGCTTGGGATGACCAGAGGAGGTTTAAGAAGGAACAAAGGCAGAAGGGAAGTAAGCCTCCCTTTTTCAGAAATAGTCCTCAGGGAAAGTAATCTTTTAGAGAGACTAGGAAGGTTGAAGTGAGTGAGAAAATGCCCAAACCGCCACCTATGGAATGTTGGGGTTGTAAAGGAAACCATAGGTACAGAGACTCCCCCCACAGAAAAGATAAAGCGAGAACCATCCATAATGTTCAGAAAGCTAAAACAATGGAGGATATGGGCAGCAGGATTCCAAGGATCAATGCAGCCCTGGACAACAAGCAAGCAAAATTTCAATCACACATGATTGAAGTGGAAGGTATGATTAACAATCGACCACAAATTATTTTAATTGATTTAGGGGCTAGCCATAGTTATGTAGATCCTAGGGTGGTGGAAAGTTTTCATTTATCAAGAAGCAAACATGAAAGGTCTTGGTTAGTATAGTTGGCTACAAGAACCAAGAGGAAGGTCAATGAATTGGTTAAATCCTGTTCGATAGACATGAATGGACTAAGCACGAATGCTGAATTGAATGTTCTGCCTTTAGGCTCTTATGACTACTTGATTGGGATGGACTGGTTGGACCAACACCATGCCCTCCTGTACTGTCATAACAATAGGTTTACATGCCTAGATGAGGAGGGAAATCATAAAATAGTCCAAGGAATTCCTAGAGCTGTGGTTGTCTTGGAAATCTCAACCATCTAGCTGAAGAAGTGCTACAGGAAGGGTTGTCAATTATTTGCAGATCGTGTGGAAGAAGCATACAGAGATGCAGTCTCAAATATTGGATACCATGAGGTACTCATAGAGTTCAAAGACGTATTTCAAGAGGTACCTGGACTACCTCCAAAAAGGGACATCGATTTTTCTATAAATTTGATGCCTGGAGCAATTCCAGTTTTGAAGGTTCCTTATAGAATGAGTACGCCAGAGCTGAAAGAGTTGCAATTGCAGCTTGAAGAGTTTTTGAAGAAGTGGTACATTCACCCAAGTGTGTCACCTTGGGGTGCCTTGGTCCTATTCGTGAAGAAGAAAAATGGAACGTTGAGGCTGTGCATTGATTTCCGACAGTTGAACAAGGTAACTATCAAAAACAAGTATCCTCTGCCAGGGATCGATGATCTTTTCGATTAGTTGAAAGTTGCAAAAATATTTTCGAATATAGATCTCAAATCAGGATATCACCAAGTGAGAATAAAGGATGAGGACATTAGAAAGAACGCCTTTAGAATAAGGTACTGTCATTACGATTTCACAGTGGTTCCATTTGGACTGACAAACGCACCTGTTGTTTTTATGTTCTTGATGAATGGTGTATTAAGGAACTATTTATACAAGTTTGTCATAGTCTTCCTGGATGACATCTTGGTGTATTCCAAGTCAGAATAAGAGCATGAACACACCTGAGGATGGTACTGCAAGTGTTGAGAGAACACCAGCTGTATGCCAAGCTGAGAAAATGATCATTTTATCAAAGGCAGATCCATTACTTGGGACATATTATTTCAGAAGAAGGGATCGTTGTTGATCCTGAAAAGGTTGAGGCCATCCGAGAATGGTCAGTGCCAAGGAATGGAGCGGAAGTTAGATCTTTTATGGGTCTGGCAGGCTATTACAGAAGGTTTATAGTAGGGTTCTCAAAGCTATCTCACCCTATTACTTCTTTGTAAAGGAAGGAGACAAAGTTTCAATGGACTGAAGAGTGTGAGAACAGTTTCCAGGGATTGAAGAAGCTGTTAACCAACACTCCAATCCCGAGGATTGCAAATCCAAATATGGATTTTGTGGTGTTCATAGATGTGTGTAAGGAGGGGTTGGGAGGAGTTCTTAGACAAGAGGGATGTGTAATGTGTTATGAATAGCAAAAGATGAAAGAGCATGAAAGGAATTATGCCACTCATGATTTAGAGCTAGCAACAATCATCCACGCATTGATAAAATGGAGACATTACCTCATGGGAAGGAGATTCGAATTGAGAACATAACACAACAGTCTGAAGTATTTATTTGATCAGTCAACTTTAAATGCCAGGAAAAATAGATGGTTGGAGTTTCTATGTGAATATGACTTTGATATCAAGCATATCAAATGGAAACAAAATAAGGTGGTTGATGCACTCAGTAGAAAAGTGCATGAATTGCATGTTATATCCATTAGCATGTACAGGACTGAGATTAAGGACAGAATTTTGGAAGCTGCAAATGTTGATTTTCAGTACAGAGGTTTGGTAGCAAAGCTACAGCAGTGTGAGAGACCACAGACCTAGGGAAGTTACACCTTGGGAACTGATGGATTACTTCTATATAAAAACAGAGTGTATGTACCCAATGTACGAGAATTCAAGATGGAAATTCTAAAAGAAATGCATAATGTGGCTTATGCTAGACATCCTAGATATCAAAAGACTATAGCAGCAATCAAAAGACATTACTTTTGGTCAGGTCTAAAGAAAGAAATTGTTGAATACATCGCCAGATGTACGAAGTGCCAGAAATTTAAGGCTGAGCATAGGCACCCAACAAGGTTGTTGCAGCCTTTACCCATTCCTGAGTGGAAATGGGAAGTGGTGACAATGTATTTTATTACGGGATTACCCAGAATAGGCAAGCAACATGATTCAATCATGGTGGTGGTGGACAAGCTTACAAACGTTGCCCATTTTATTCCACTAAAAACCACTCACAAGGTAGCAGATGTTGCTGATATCTTCTTAAAAGAAATGACACACTTGCATGGAATTCCTAAGACGATTGTGTTTGATAGGGACCCAAAGTTCACCTCAAATTTCTGGAAAAGATTGTTCAAAGGATTCAAAACGAATCTGAACTTTAGTACAGTGTAGCATCCTTAGTCGGACGAACAAACAGAGAGGGTGAACAAAGTAATAGAAGAGATGTTGAGAATGTATGTGATGGATAAACCATCAAGATGGGAAGACTACCTATATTTGGTAGAATTCACCTACAATAATGGGTATCACACATCCTTGAAGATGAGACCATTTGAATCACTTTATGGAAGAATGCGCAACACTCCACTGAGTTGGGATAATCCAGCTGACAAAGCAGTAGCTGGGACTGAGATGCTCAAAGAGATGGAAGACGAAATGATAAGAATTAAATAGAATTTGAAAGTTGCCCAAGACAGGAAGAAGAGTTATGCTAATAAGAACAGAACCCGTAGAGAATACAAAGTGGGTGATCATGTTTTCCTGAAAGTAAAAACTAACAAGAGTTCCCTGAAGCTGGGAAGTTGCACCAAGTTGGCAGCAAGATTTTGTGGGCCATTTGAGATCCTGGAAAGGATTGGGCCAGTTGCATACATGCTTGTATTACCTGCATTTATGACTATACATAATGTGTTTCATGTTTCACTTCTTAAGAGATATATACCTGATGCTAATCATGTTATCGATTGGAATGTGATTCAGGTGGAGCCAGAAGGTGTCTTGTAAGTGCATCCTATGCGCATATTGGATAGGAAAAGAAAACAGATACGAAATTGAGCCATAGAGCTTGTAAAGGTCCATTGGACCTAGTACAGTCCTGAGGATGCAACATGGGAGCATGAAGATATTATGCGAGCAGAGTACCTACATCTTTTTGAAAATTTTGAAAATCTTGCAGATGCAGTGTGAAAGTTGCACTGAGGAAAGTGCAAACATAAGGGAGGGGCATTGTACTGTCCCCAAGGCCGAGCCCTGTTGTAAATCATACTTGTGAAATGAATTGTAATTATGTTTTTATAGGCTGGTGAGCCAAGTTAATATAAGTTGGTGGGATTATGTAATTATTAGTCCAGAGAGCCTAAGTGTTGAAGGCCAAGAGCCTGATTTTGTACCTGTATTTATGCAACACATTAATAAAATATAAACATCGCCGTGTGCAGGCCAAGATGATGAATGAGTGATGGGAGAATAATCATCCATACAGAGGGTAGGGGATTAAGGGTTGGAAGGTGGGAAAAGGGGCTAAGTGTTAAGCCTAGGGAGCTTAAGCCTTGGGAATAATTATTTAATATTATTCCAAAAAGAAATCTGATTAGTATGTTTTCATCCTAAGTTCTTTTGGAATGACACGTGACTTCCAAATGGAAGGAACGCATGATGAAGGAATGCATGCAGTTGCATGGGTGACAAGTGTCAACCTAGGCACATGCAAATCAAAGGGTTGAGATGAGCCGCATTGGGGGTTTGGCTTCCATTCCCTTCGACTGCTACGGGGGTTCCTCCTCCATTCTACCCGACTGTATGAATGTGAACAGTATGACCTCTACAAGAATACCCCGTACGCCCTCTGAACAGGAAAAGTCTGTGTTGATTTCTGGAAAGCCGAGACATCCTCTGTATGAACAGATCGAGTTGTGTGTGGAATCTCTACCCCCAAGCCATAACCGTGAGACCATCATGTCATTGTTAGTCCTGTTGGAAAGCCAATATCTATTTCCCCATCAGTTGTTGTTGCCACGCAGTGTTGGAATGCATGTGGCTTGTTGGCCAGTTTGTGAAACACTCTCTCTAGGTGATAGAGGTGATTGAGGTTGGAAGAATAGGTTTTTGGCCTATGAGCGATTCTCTCTAGGTGAGAGAGTGCATAGAGGAAGGAGAGAACTCTCGGAAGGAACCCCGTAGCTTCCACAGAGATCGGAAACTTCTGGTCCAGTCTGTTGCTGTAACCCAAGGCAAAGGAGGTTAGCAGCTTAAGGACTGTCTAGGTTACATAGAAGGTGTACACTCCTAGGGTTGAACAAGCATGTGGGGAAGGAGAGCCTGTGGGCAGTGAGCATGAGTGGTTCCAGGGAGATAATTCCTTCCTTGTGACTGTGTGTTTTCCTTGTAACCTCAGCCTAGCCTAGGATTCCTTACCTTGGGATGGATCTTAGTCCCAAATCGGGGGTGACCCATTGCTGAGCTGATGAGAAGCGTGGTCTAAGGCTGGGAGGTTCGTGGAAGGCCTGCACTTGATTGGTGTAACTACTACTGTTTCCAAGATAAGTACCATATGATGTTTTAATTTATGTTTCTGCATGTCTTTGTATTTATAATTATCATGTATTCTGTTGTTCATATGAACTAATACTAATGTCATGTCTAAATTTATGATAGAAGTCATTTTTAGACTTACTTTGAGCTTAAATGTTGTTTCATTGCTTAAATGCATGTTGTTTTATAAAAAGAGAGAGTGAGTGTTATATTTCCGCGAAGTATGGTAATAGAAAGGTTGCTACAATTTTGTATCAGAGCGAGTAAGATTTGGCACCGAAAAGTGTTGTTACACCTTCAAAGCTAGTACAGTTTCCACCACATTCATGGAGACAGTTCAAAAGCTACATAGCAGCCCAAAGATTATTGTAAGTGACAAAGATCCCATCTTCACTAGACATTTTTGGACATAATTATTTTCTTGTTTGGGTACTCAATTGGATCATAGCTCATCCTATCATCCTCAATATGATGGATAAACCGAGATAGTGAACAAATGTCTAGAAGGCTACCTTCATTGCTTTGTCTCTAATAAACAAACAAAATGGTTCAAATGGTTACCCTTGGCAGAATGGTGGTATAACACATCCTTTTATACTACAACAAAAATGACACCATTTATGGCACTCTATGGATACCACCCTCCTTCCATCACTTCTTCTCTAAAAGAAAAATCTAAGGTTCAAGCAGTGGAAAAATCACATCGAGCATCAACAACAAGTTCTCCAAATATTAAAGGACAACCTGACCATGGCACAGAATCACATGAAACAACAAGCAGATCAACATCATAGTGAAAGAAGTTTTGAAGT
>JZKD02S0150335.1:250601-271718 GCA_000966675.3 Picea glauca
CGATTGGAATTGACAAATTAACAATTTAATTGTATATAATATAAATTAGAAGGGTTGGAATTTCAAACTTTACACTTCGTCAAAATTTAAGGGTTTTGACAATGACTATGGAAAAATATTTAATATTTCTGGGTTATATATTTACAAGAAAACAACCGAATAAACCAATGAAAATCAATTCACCCATCAAAATTCATCCCACATTATTATATATATATATATATATATATATATATATTTGCATGCATGTCAAGGAAAATAAATAAATAAATAAATAAATAAAAATAAAAGTTGCGTACCATTCATTGGGGTGTGTATTAATGATTTCAAAATGATGTTGTTGAATCAGCCCAAGAGGTAGCAACTAATGTGGGATCGGGCATTGACTAGTCTATTAAATGTCCAATTTCGATCATATCTTATGCCGCAAACATCCCATCATTTCCCTAGTCTAGTTTTTGGATCGGGGATCAAAATTGTGCTTCAAATGTTTTCATTGATATATTCTCGCAAAATATCTGAAGCTTATCGATCTTGTCGTATAGAGCTGATGTGGAAAAGTTTCCTAGGGGTGTGACTAGGACTCAGTGAATCTAAAAATAACTTGGGATAAAACTAGGTCGTACGACCCCCTTATGTGGTAAAGACACGTGGCATTTGAGATTAGTGACTTCATTTTCTCATGTTAATCAGAGTCAGGGCCTTCTTTAATCCATACGTTCTATAACCCAATCCTAACTTGCCGATGTTGAAAAGTGTCAAGGATCAGAGATCGATGATAAACTTACCCAAGTGCTCTCAGATCAACTCTCTCGAAAAAGTCCCGATGCCGAAAACGCATTGGGGATCGACGATCGGTGATAATTTTATCATGGTAAAAAATAATTGTTGTAACCTTTCTCGATTTCCCCGATCTCAATAACGAACATTGGGCATCGAATATTGACAATTTCTTTACATCCTTTGTTAACATATATCTTTATCATATTTCACTGATGCCAATGGGGATCGACTATCTCTCGAACCTTTATGAAAATAACTTACACAAACCAGAACTGCCTTCCACCAATGCCAATGAGGTTCGACGCTCGAAGACTACTGTATTCATGTGGTTCCTTTACTTACTTGAATTCTTTTTGAAACTGAACTTGAGTGCGTTAGGTGCAGTATTTAGCTGTTGATTCTTAATTCAAGTGTCAAGGCATTTTTAGACATGAGGTTTCACAAGTTTATACAAACATTAATAGGTGATAAGAGACATGAAAAAAGACCAAAGGTAAAACATTTCCCAAAGTGAAATCGAGTCAGTCAGTGAAGAAAACAAGTGGTACCCAAAAAGTGACAAAATTTGATCAGGATTTTAGGGTGTGTTGAGTGCTCAACAAATGGATACTTACTGGGCAAAAGAAAAATATTTGTTCCTTCCCCAAGCATAGATGATGTAGAAGTTGGTTAAGAACTTAGCTGGGTTTTTTTTATTATTATTAGAGCCTCTTCTATCCTTGCATTTCAAATTCTCTGGTTCGTGAATTTGGGCCTTCCTATGGGATTTCAAAATCTATTCCACCTTTATTTCCTTTAACCATGACCCATGCCCTCTCTTGACAAGATTCGAGTAAAGTATTCACTAGAAACAGGCCTTTTAGTTATCATCATTCACTTGCTATGGTGTTTCTCTGCTACCAGCAAGCGTCCATAGCCCCGACATAGTCACCTCGACATCACAGATCTTGCTTCGGTTCCAGTGAGTGTCCATAGCCTCGATGGAATTATCTGCATACCATCTCCTACTTTTCACTCATTTGATATAATTTATTTTATTTTGACAGAATTCCTTGAGTGAGTTGGAGAGGAGGACATATGTTATTTGCACAATGAGATGATTAAAGTGAAATTTTTCTACCTCTGTCTTGAGGCACATCTGGTCCTTTCCATACTACCATATTTCCCTTTGGGTTTTACTAGACCACCAGGCAGGAACTTCATCACTTGCCAAGGTTGTTTATTTGCAAGGTTAGATATAGGAATCCTTCAAGACAACATTAATTCCCCAAGCACTTCTTGTGTTCTATGTAAGCATAAGTCAAGAATAGAGTTTTCTATACCATATGAATTTAGGTCAACCAATTCCTTGCCAAACACAATCTTTGAAGCGCAAAAATAATACAAAAAGAAAACAAAAATGAAGGACTCCGCAATAAGACTACCTAAATAAAATATCATGCAAACACACACTTTTTTTTTTTAAATATTTAAGAGAAATATTGTTTTAGGGACTGGCCATTCACCGGGAGGGTGTCAGGTTCCCCCCTCAGATTTTGCAAATGATATGTGCCTGACCCAATTTTCTCATCTATCTGAAAAGGTCCGAGCCATAGACTATGAAACTTCGAATATTTTCCCTTCAGCTCATTTGCTCTGTCCCATTTCAGGACTAAGTCTCCTACTTCAAAATTATTCTCTTTGGCCTTATGCTTCTCAAACGACCTTTTAACTATCTATTGATGAGAAATGAACTTTGTTTTTTCTTTCTCCATTTCTTCTTCCATCACGAGGAGGGTATAAATTATTTGTTGAATAACCGATGAGGGTTGTCCCCTAGAATCCTAAGCAAGTTGAAGAGATGAAAGATATAGCCCGTTCGGGAGAATGGATTCTTGTCTGTATACAAGAATGTATGGGGAATTCCCTATAGCTTCCTTAGGTGTTACCCTATCGACCCGTAAGGTGTTATGAAGTGAACTATGCCAATTCCTATGATTGTCTGCAAATGTTTTCTTTAATATCCTCACTAGTTTCTTATTGGTTGATTCTTCCACTCGATTCCCCCGTGGATAGTAGTTTGTATAGTATATGATTATGATTCCTTTATATAGAGAGAACTATGTTAATAAGGTGGAATAAAAATCAGCGGCATTATCAAAAAGAAGAATGGAAGGCATACCAAACCTTTGATCAGTTGTTGTTCTATGAATTGGATCACCACCTTTTCATTTACACGATTCATAGGGAAGGCCTTTGCCCATTTCGTGAAATAGTCTATGGAAGTCAGTATGTATCTATGTTGTTTTAAATAAATTGTTGTAATTTCTCCTATGATATCTAACCCCCATTGCTCGAATGGTCTGGAGATGGCCACAGGTTGGAGTGGGACAACTTCTCTCTTTTCCCTCCTCACACTCATTTGACAAGTTTTACAGTTCCTGGCATATGTGTGAGTGTCTCTTAACAGAGTAGGTCAATAATAGTTAGCTCTCAGTATTTTGTGAATGGTGATATTCCCTACAAAGTGTCCACCTACAGGACCATCATGGATCTTTTTAAGAACCTTGTATGGATATTCTCACTCAAGACATATTAAAAGTACCCCATCATAATTAATGCGGAAGAGGACCAATTCTATGAGACGATATTGTGCCAAGTTTATCCTAAGAGCTCTCCTTCCCCTAGGGTTTAGGTTTTCTTCGCAAGTCCCATGATGTATGAGATAAGTTACTTTCCCATACCAAGACTCCTGCCTTGGGGAGACATATGAATCTTCACTACACCATAAGTCAAATTCATTCTCCCACTTGGGGTCTTCATTTACTTCGTCCTGGGCCTCAACTTCCAGTTTACACAGTCCTTGTCCTTTAACCAGTTTGGAAGGTTTTATATCTAGATCAAATTATTGGACCACTGCTATCCATTTTCCTCTTATTTCCTCCATATTGTGTTGATTAAATATGGATTGGACTACAGGATGAGGCACAATAACTTTGGTGTGGTTTTTTAGGATGTAAGATTTGAAGTGTTCTACTTCCTTGTACACCACATAAGCTTGTTTGTCTATAGAAAAGTAATTTAGTTTGTCCCCTTGAAGATTAGTTCTAATAAATGAGATTGATGCCTCATTATTTTCATGATCCTTCTTAGTCAATACTGCAGCTAACGATTGATCGGAGGAAAAAGTGTAGAGGAAAAAATCTTTGCTAAAGTTGGGGCTTCGCAATACTGGAGCTTGAGATATTGGAGTCTTAATATTGCTGAAAGTACTTTTTTGTTCATCATCCCACTTAAATTCAACATCTTTGGAGATCATATTTTGTAAGGGTTTGATGGTTTCAACAAAATATTTTGAAAATATGGGTTAGATGTTGGATGTGATCTTCTCTATTCTTTGAATACACAGTTACTTCATCCAAATAAACTACTACAAATTTGTTGATTGGTCCATGAAAAGCCACGTTTGTGGCCATTTGGAAGGTTTCCCCTGCATTGATTAACCCAAAGGGCATGTGTTTATACACAAAGGTTCCCCACTTGGTTCGAAAGGTATTTTTCAATTGGTCTTCATCTGATACTAGAACTTGGTTATAACCTGAAAAAGCGTCCAACAAAGAAAAAACCTCAGAACCAGACACGGTCTGCAAGACTTGTTGCATCGGTGGGACTGGGTAATTGTCCTTTTCAGATTCTCTGTTGAGGTTTATGAAATCCAAATATAGGAAGATCTCCCCAAATGTTTTCCTGACCGAAACCATATTTTCTACCCAGGAAGACTATCTAACTTGAAAGATAATTTTAGCGTCTAGTAATTTATTTAACTCCTGACACATGAGTGGTTCCAAAGATGGGTGGTACCTCTGGATATTCGATTGGCAGGTTTTTTTCTCTGGGTTTTAACAGGATTGTGTGTTGTTTGATAAAAGTATCATAAGTCTTTAGATCTTGGTAGTACCATGAAAAAACATTTTGATATTCTATGAAAAGTTCGAGATAGTCCTTCCTTTCTTCTTTAGACATTGTCTTGCCTAGATTTATATTTTTAGGGTTTTCCAGGGTTCCTAGATTTATAGTATCGTACATGGGATAAAAACTCCCTATCTTTGTGTTCATTGACCCTTTAAATCTTTCCCTTAAGTAAAAAAGGTTCTCTAAATTGGATATGCCTTTCGTTATCGTGTGAAACCTTGGTTTGTAAGTGAATTTATCTATTTCATCTCTTTCTACATGGGGATTGGTTTCTAGTAGTTGCTCCTAAAATATTTCATCGTTAATAGCGAGATATTTAAAATTTTCTTGATTGGTTAAAATTTTTATGATCTGTTCATCTCCTTCAAAGACCTTCCAATTAGAAATATTGTTGAGCATTGATGGCTTGTAGAGTATCTCCACAGTGAACTGGGAGGATTCATAGTCTTCTACATGGGATAGTCTCAAGGCAGTAGTGGCTAGGGAATCAACGAGAGTGTTCTTGATTTTGGATATCATTGTAATGTTGAAAGCTTCAAAATTTTCTATTAGCCTGTGCACTTCATGTTGATAATTCCTCAGGTGGGGAGATTTGCAATGTATAGTGTTCCTTACTTTCCTAAAGATGATTTCAAAGTCTTTGAAAACCTTTAGTTATTTAAAATTTAATTCTATGTATTTATTTATCCCTTACACTAAGGATTCATACTCAACGGTGTTATTAGTGCATTCAAATTCTAGTCAGCAGGATGGGAAATTTCTTTTTCCTTTTAGATTAATAAGGATACACCCCGCTCCTGACCCTTCTTTTGATTTCGATCAACCAAAGTACAAGGTCCAAACTTGTGAGTGAAAGCCATTCATTTCTCCTTGCCTACCAATTTCCTCATTTCCCCTTATCTACTTTGTTGTTTTCAACAAGGGTTCTTAACAGAAGAGGATTTCTTCTGTCATCATCGATAAATTTTCTTGAAGATTCATTTTGGATTTTTGAGCAGGAGGGACATCAAATGAGAGAGCTGAAAAATTACTGAAATCAGAGTCGCAAGAATAGTTTCCTAGCATGGGGAAATCCACCGAAGAGGGTTCGTTGAGGGCTTCTAGTTCGGTGAAAGTATGTTTTATATACCTTTCCCTATGGCAACCAAAGGTGAGCCCAATCTATGCTAAAGCATCCATTCAACTTCTTGGGCCAGTCTCGACTAAGTAGAATTCCATAAGATTCTAGTATATCTACTACAATGATGTCAACCACTTGCACAAATTTTGGGTGTGTCACCATTCTGATCATGACATCCTTGAGATCTCCCATAACTTTCACTTGCGTTCTCTCTAGTTGTATCACATGTTTATCACTTTTGAGAGGGATTTCATTTTATTTCTTGCAAATAGATACTGGCATAACATTAGAGGATGCCCCTAAGTCAACCAAAAAATTATAGAGAATTTTGTTGAAAACTTCTAATGTCAATAGGAATGTTGGGACAAAAGGATTTCCCTTTTTATCTTCAGAGAAAGAGTTTACAATTGTCTTATTTATTAGATATGTGAGGGTTGGATTTTCTCCTTGGTCAGTGCTTGATATAGGAGTTTCTACTAAATTCAAATCTTGTAATAGAAAGTCCTTTTGCTGGGGGATTCTACACATGTCCATGATCGATATATTTTCCTTCAATTTTTTCAAATATTGTACTATGTTGTAGTCTAGCTAGGGAAATTCTGATGTATGGATGTTTATAGGATTTTTTTCGAAGAAAAAATATTCTTTCGGGTGATTGGATGTTTGTTTTCCTCTCAAATTGTGGGTAATGGTATGCTCGTTTGTGACCAGATGACCCCTACTCGTGTTTTCACAAACAAGACCTCTCTAGGTGGTTCTTGAACCTCAAATAGATCATCAGAAGGAATCGACAGGTCAGAGTCCCAAAGAAGCATGGTTGTTTCTTCTGATGGGTTAACTTCTTACTGATCAACAATATTCATAGCTGAGCTGCTTGATTGTTCAGTAAGGGAAACCTCGTCTAGAAACCGATTGGCCATCAAATTCATGGCACGCATCCATTGTGGGCAGTCTCTTTTAGAATGTTTCTCTTGGTGATAGGTACAGAAAGAGTCGAATGCCACATTTCCCAGGTCAATGTTTAAGTTGGCTAGGGGAGGTTCAATTTCTTTGAATGATGAATTTCTTTTAAAAGGGGTTTATAGGGCCTTTGGCCTTGGTTTCATTCCCCTACACTTATTTTCATGTATTTGATTTTGTTTGACAACTTCTTTATCATCCTTTGTAGGTATTCTATGTCTACACTTAATTTTTTGGGACCTTTTTTGGTTTATTTCCCTCGAGGTTTGGTCAACAGGAGTCCTCTCCTGGGTGGAGGTTGAGCTTCCTTCTTGACTAATGAGACCTGGTCTTATTTACATCCCTTCATTTGGAATTCTATTGTTTTTGCTTCCTCAAAATTCTCATCTAGTGTTGTTTTGGAATCCCTTTTTACAAACATGGAAATGGAAGCAGGGAGAGAATTAGTGTATACTTCGATTTTCATCTCCTAAGTGGGTTTAGCTTTGGGTTGGAATTTATTTAGGATAGTGGTGAATCATTGATTGAAGTATTTAACCTTATTCTTTGAACTCATGGTGGCAGTGAACAAGTCATCCATCAAAGCTCATGTAGTGGTTTCTTCTACAAATTTGTCTAAAAAATCCTTTTGAAACTTCTTCCAACTAGTTATGGACCCTATCGATAGGTTAAAATACCATCTAGAGGCTGAATTTTCAAAGGTATAAGGGGAAATCCTGCATACTACATCTTCATGTTGGACACTCATCATTAAAATCACTAGTATGAACTTCTTAATATGATCTTAAGGCAATCCTGAGGTTTCAGGGTCAAATTTAGGGAGAAACTTTTCTAGATGTCGAGTAAGGTTATGTACTCGTTCAGGGATGGCTAGAGCATCTCTGGCCAACCAAGGTTTTTAGGTGGGTTTCCCCTTTATTCATTATGATCATTGTTATCTTCCGTGTCGTCTGACTCGCAAAATGAGCATTTTGAGTTAAACCCTTCCTCGTTGGATTCAAAATCATCGAGCTCATAGAAGTTACCAGCTAGAGTTTTAGGGATTATATTGAGGGGATGTTCGATCTCTGTAAGGGAGAAATCTATCAGGTCTTCTACCATATGAAGAAAAACCTGGTCGGGGGTATCGACCACTGGTCTGCTTACTTGTTTTCTATGGAGAGGTAACAGAGCTAGGGTTAGGACTCTAATTTGTCAGGCGTAATCTCTTGTGATTCTTCTGAACCGGTTCAGCTCCTCGTGGGGAAGAGAGTAAGGTATTTTAGGGAATAATTTGTTTTCCTCTTTTTGGGGTGAGTTACTCGTTTTAGCAGTACTGAGTGTATCTGGGATTTCTTGAGAATGAATAGCCATGCATGTGGGTTGTTTTGAATCTACAGGTTGTGTGAAATATTATATCAAAAATATTATTAGCCATTCATTGATTACTACCCTCCTTCTAGCGCCAATTCTATTGAGGGGTCCTAAATCCCTTTAACTCGATAGTAGGAATCAAACCCACCACCGAGGCCCAATTATAATCTACAACGTTTGATATTGGAATGGTTCTTCATATATGTCGATCCAACCGAATAATCGATGTGCTTTAAGTAGTGATTGACAGGGCATATTCTTATGAAAGTTCCTTCTTCAATTTAAACATTCTCTTTTGTATTTTCTATCACTAGGTGGGGCTGGTAAAAAGATGTGTGCTAGTATAAAACAACTGGTAAAAGGGAAATATTAATTGTTGAAGAAGGATGATCTTGGGATAACTCTCATTCTCAAGCATGCAAACAAATATTTTCACACCAGTGACAAGCCTAGTACTAATACATCAACTTGTTGGTATTTTAATTATTGACTAAGATAGAATTATCGAAAGAAAACATACATGCAATAAAATGATGGAAAGAAAATTAATTTCCTTGTTCCTAATCACTAATCACACATTAACACAACGATTTTCTTTCCATCATTAGAGACAAGAGCTAAAAAAAACATTGAATCAACTAACTTATCAATAGATTAAAAAAATCTTACTCGTTACAACATTCATTCATGAAACAAATTCAAAAGTAGTTCCTCCTCAGATCCAATCACAGATTCCCTTGATGAAAACATAACTTTGTCTCTGGTCCTAAACATGACTTCTCAATTATGTTAGTTTCAAAATAGTTCTTTACAATTCCAAAAATGAGGGCCTTTGCCAAAATGATCAACCCTTTCTAAAAGTTTGATCCTCTTATTTATAACAAATCATTAACTGAAAATAACTATCAAAAGTGCAAGCTAAGAAAAAGAAAACATCACCACGTGGTGCTTCCATCTCTATGTATTCTAAGAGTCATCGAATGGTTTCACTGAAGTGGATGAATCTTCTCATAATCTGACCATTGAAAAAAGAGTTCCTCGCATGTGTTGGGATATGGGAATATGTGTTGGTCCATCAGAGCCGAAAGTATGTCCTTTACTTTTACTGACCGTGCCCGATACTTGACTATTTTGACCCTTAACTATTGTAATATTGTTAGAGCCTTGATTGGGTGCTCCATGAACTATTGTACTTGTCCTGGTGCCATGTTTGACACCTTTTCTAACTCTGCATTCCATTCCAAGTCTTGTTCTACATGTTGTTTGACTATGTCATGCAAGTCGACAAAGTCGTAAGGTGAGATGAATACTGGGAGACCAATGTCTTTCATCTCCGGATTAATATTGACCCATATTCTTTTACAATTGGCCCATTTCTCTTGAATCTCTCACTGAGGTTCTTGGGCTATTTTCATCGAGTATTCGGTCGCTTTCGTTATCTGATCTATGATGTTGTCTCTCAACACTCGAATGTCATGCTCTTCGACCTCTCGACCCTTTTAAACCGTGATGATGTAATCAATTATTCCACTTCTTGGTGGGCCTTCTCATACCATATTTAGACATCTTTGTAGGTTGTTAGCACCATAAGAGTGTCTTCTTGGAAGTAAGCTATCCTTGCAGTAAAAATGTGTTTCTCATTTTTGAATTTGTTATAGGCATCCTAGAATTCAATTCTCAAAAATATCATGGCCTGTGTGGAGTCATGATAGTATTTCTCCAGATGGCGCACATGCTCCAGCTCCTTTAGTGAAGTGGCCAACTTCTCTTCATCTTTCCTTTCTCTATCCAGGGTGACATCTGTGATCTCCATCCCTGCGCCGATAAGTTCAGATGTCTTGACATTCTCTCTGCTAATCAATTTCTCCTCTGTGGTGATGAGGATCAAACTGTCCAAAGTAGGCCTCCTTTTAATTGTGGTTCTCTTAACGATGGCTTTCCTCTTTCATTCATAGTTGATTTCTTGTATATCAATGACCTCATCAACAGGTTCGGGGATTTTTTATTCTCCCCAAGTATGCATGTTTCCTAGGCTCCCGACAGTGTATATCTGTTCAAGACTCGGTTCCTGAGCCTATTTTGTATGTCCCAATGGCTCGACCTATGATTATTTCTTATCTGGTGGTAGGGTGATGTCCAAAATCAAGGAATCAGGGGTAGGTTCAGTACTAACTTGGCAATCAACTGTTGAGGTGTCGATTTACTATTGTGTAATTTATTCTCCTTCTTCACTCGATCCTAGCTCATCCCTCGAGCTATGAATTGGGGTTCCTGGTATGTCGAGTGGCTCAAGGTCTAAGGAACTTTATAACTCATGCTCTTCTTGTGGATGAATCTAACTTGGAGCATTGGGACCCTAGGTGGATGATCTCTCAGGTTCTTTCTCCTTTGTAATTTGCACCGAAGTGACCAGGGACACCTCTGAACTCTCCTCATCGTCGTAGATGGTTATTAAATAGAACAATGGGTTTGGTATAATTGTTATTCTTGATGTCTTTTCTATCTCGAGTTGAACCAAAGCCTCCCATGGTGATCCGACCTGTGGTTGTGAAGTTGTAGGGTTTCCTGACCCAGTAGTTTCTTCAATCTATATCGGCTCTGGGCCACTTGGTTCTCCTCGAATTTTGACTGGGTAATCAACCAGGATCCTCATCATCTCTATCATATTGGGGTAATTTGTAAACCAATCATTGATCCTATATGCCCCTTGTATCAAGAGTAATCCCCTTCTCTGTGTCTCTGTTGTCTCTGCTGCTATGATCCAACACCGATCGATATTTCCCTATAGAGATGATGTGGAAAAGTTTCCTAGGGGCATGACTAGGACTCATGGAATCTAAAAATAAATCGGGATAAAACTAGGTCGTATGGCCCCCTTACGTGGTAAATAAACGTGGTATTTGAGACCAATGAATTCATTTTATCATGTTAATCGGAGGTGGGGAATTAATTAAGACATACATTCTACAACCCAATCCTATATTGTTAATGCCAAAAAGTGTCAAGGATCGGCGATCAATGATAAACTTACCCAAGTTCTCTCAGATCATCTCTCTCAAAAAGGTCCCGATGCCAAAAATGCATTGGGGATCGGTGATTGGTGATAATTTTATCGTGGTAAAAAATTATTGTTGTAACCTTTCTGGATTTCCCTGATCCTAATAAAGCGCATCGAGCATCAACTATCGAGGGTTTCTTTAAGTCCTTTGTTAACGTGTGTCTTTCTTGTATTTTCCCAATGTTAATGAGGATCGATGCTCGACAACTGTTGTTTTTGTGTGGTTCCTTTACTTGAACTATTTTTGACGTAGAACATGAGCACCTTAGGTGCAGTATTTAGCTGTCGATTCTTAATTCAGGCGTCAAGGGTCTTTTTAGACACGAGGTTTCAAGTTTAGACAAACCTGTCTAGGAGAGAAGAGACATGAAAACAAAACAAAGGTAAACCATTTCCCAAAGTGAAATCTAGTTAGACAGTGAAGAAAACAAGTGGTACCCAAAAAGTGAAAAAACTTTATAAGGATTTTAGGGTGTGTTGAGTGCTCAAGAGGCTTCAATCAATAGGGAAGCTATGTGATATAAGAAGAAAAAATTTAAACAAGATAATATTTTTTTTGAGATGGGCAACGATGGGATTACTACCTCGTAACCAAAATGAGGTAGATATCTAAAAATGAGTGATCCTCTAAGTGCTGGAAGTAAATTCACTAATGGTGAGAGAGCTTAATTAAATTGCTGGAAGAAAACACTCTAAACGAAAATTGTTATAGGAGAGGGAGCTCGTTTTAAATCTCTGGAAGAAGAATCTCTAAATGAATATATCTATGGTAGAGGGAGATCATTTTAATCTCTTTGGAAGATGATTCTCTACAAGAAACTCACTGCATGAGAATGATATCATTTTAAATATCTGGAAGAAAATATCTAAAGGTAAATTATCTACAGTAGAAGCTCAGTAAAATCGTTGGGAAAAATATTTGATGATAGATTCACCATAGGAAGAAGCTCATTAAAATTGTTGGGAAAAAATTTGGTGGTAAATTCTCTACAAGAATAATCCCATTAAAATTGTTGGGCAAACATCTGATGGTAAATTATCCATAGGAAGAAGCTCATTAACATCGGTGGGAAAATCTTTGATGGAAATTATCTATAGGAGAGGGATCTAATTTAAAATAGTTGTAGGAAGATCTTTGTGGTAACTTGCTACAGGATATGGATCTCATTTTAAATAGATGGAGGAAGAACTATGTGGTAACTCGCTATAGAAGAAGCTCCTTAAAAATCACGAGAGAAAAATTATGAAGGTAAAATTGTTACAGGAATTCTCATTCAAGGACTTCATGTGGCGATCGGTTTAAATGGTTTGGGGAATCTCTAACAACTCCCTTTAAAGTGAATTCTTTGGTGGAAAAAGGAGGTGTGACGAGGAGGGAACATAATGGCGATATAATATACTGTGAAAATCCATTTCTACTGCATAGATTTTAGACTCATTCAATCATGATTATATGGTTTCTATTGAAAAATTCAAGGTTAGAAGAAAAATATGCTAAGAATTTGAAAGGCAGTGACCAATAAATTTTCCATTGTTAACTTAGATAAATATATCCACTAGCAACAAATTTGCATTCTAATATCCATGAAACCATCCAAGATCTTGTCGAGCAACAATAACAATTTCACCACAAATGCAATGGGTTTCAAGGCACAATAAACAATAAAAGTTCAATACATTTCATCATGATTCGACTACAAAAGCATCCATCCAATTTACAGTTTCAATTAAGATTATTAAATGTATTGAAATCTACAACAAATTTCAATTAAAAATTCCGATATAAAATCCCATAAGTCCTTATTTCCTCGGCACAGATTAACAACAAGAATCATAAATTTTTAAACAACAAAACAAAATGGAGTATCATAACCAATATTTCTTTGTTGATAAGGATTGATATTTCTTAACACCTCCACTTGAACTTTCACCTAACTCCTTTGCTTGTCAATCCAAGGACTTCACCGGTACCTCCCAACCAATGTTAGGGGTACTCTTCTTCCCCCTTTCCCCCCCCGAGCCACAAGGGGCCACACACACAAAAGTAGAATATACTCTAGCTCCAATATTGACTTTCAAGGTAGAACCACCACTCTCTCTCAAGATGGGTATCCCAAGTCTCACAAGTAAAACCAATCACAAATAATTCGGCAACATAACTTTACCAACAACCAATGTGATTCCTTTTCCCTCTAGACCATTTTCTTTACAGGAGTTTCCTTAATGACACATCCCCACTTGCACAATTAATTTTATTTTTAATTAAATAAATTATAATTATTTCCCCCTTACACTTGTCTCCCTCTCCCCAAGTTGAACAAGTAATTCCACATTTTATTTTAATTAAAGTCAATTTCCCTCACCTTTCCCAAAAGCACTCCTTAAATCACTCTTATTTGTATTTTTATCCCCCCATTTTCCATTTTAATGACTGACGCCTTACTAAATCAGAGTTGTGTTAAAATAAGAATCTTCTTCTAGTTGGACTAGTGTTAGCTGGACTCTAGATATCTTTCTATGCGTACACATTCTTTCATGTTTATTTCTTTCTTATTTTAAAAAACCCCGTTTTATATTTTCTTCCACACATGTGCCTTATATCAAATATTTAAATATATTTCACCCTTTCTTAATTCTTAACTTGATTTACTCCATTCCCTTTTTTTATTAAATTTATAATTTAGTTTTAGTATTCTTACTAAACTTAGACTTAGGCTTAATTTTTGAATAGGATTAGACTTTCATTTGGGGATTTATAAATAACAAATTGTTTATTAATTGTTCATATTTGACAAGGTCTAAATATTTTCAAGTTTTACAATTATTCTTTCAAGGTTTTCTAGGTCATCTAGATTCATTGACTCAAGTTTTATTTACACGACATTCCTTTCAAGACGCACTTCATGCTCCAAGGGTGTCACTCGCCTTTGCCTATTTTGGTAGTTTTCCAACCTTTGGATTCAGCACTCCATTTGGCTGACCTTGTGAGATACTAAGGGATTCTAAGTAATAATGACTTCACCTTATTGCGCACCCCTTAGAATCTTTGTGAGTGACTGTGTCAGTCTTCCCTCACGACATTGTGGACCTATCAAAATAGGTAATCATTAACCTACAATTCAAGCTACGACAAGAGTTATAGTAGGATGTGACAGGGATGTTTCCACACCTCTCCCTCAATATTTGGTCAATGTGCATGGCCCATTTACTCCGTATGTTAGACATACTAGAAAGCATTCACTAGCCTGCATCCATCGATGAAACACTATCAATGATCCACATACAAAATCATAATATAATCGATCATATGTCACATGTACATAAATGAAATAATCAAAGCAATATCGTCCACTCCCTAACTCAATCTAGAGTCCAAGGAGGTCCATTGATTCCATCGACATCCACAATCATTCAAGTATCCTGCACACTCAGGGAAAAATCGTCAATAACATATGTTAATAAATATATATAAAATAATGTTAAATCACCATCATCAACATCATCATAAAATCCATAAGTGAAACAAATAACCATGTACTATAACCGGATCACTTGCACGCAAGTGTCCTCAAAGAATAAGTTGATAACATGTGCTCGTAGGAGTGGGATGTTACATTACATGCATATTTTTCATAACTAAGAACACAATTAGAACACAAGAAAAATTCAACAGAGACACTAGAGACTTGGAATATGCTCATAGAACTTACAACCATGAAGATGAAATCAAGAAGTTATATGTGAGCATGGGAAATGTAGGGACTAAATCAAATGGGCATGTAGAAGGAAAAGAGGAGGGTACAAATTTGATGAAGACTATAAAGAGTCTAGAAAGAGATGTATTCAGTTAAAAAATTAATAATGAGAGGCTTATGAAAGGAAAGGAGAAGCCATATGGATTCAACATCAAGTTGTTGCATATCTTGGACAAAATAAAGAATACATTGGAAAAGGACATAGAATCAAGCAATTCAAAGAACCACATATCTCATGATAAAATAAGAGAATCTATCACTGTTGATAGGCATCACCATCACTCACCGAGGAACTTAGTCAAGAGAGTCAAGAGTAGTCCAAGTTTATCTTGTGTCAGGAAGCATAAGAGAATATCTAGAGTGGATGAGTTGCAAGGACAAATGAATAATATCAAACCTCCTACCTTTGATGGTGAGCACAAGAAAGATGAGGATGCAGAGAGCTTGTTATTGGGGATGGGGAAATTATTTCAATTGCATAATTACTCCTCACAAGCAAAATGAAGAATTGGAATTTACCAGTTCAAGGGAAAAGCATCAATGCAGTGAGATCAACTTGTGCAAGTACAACACCTTGATGATAAGAAAATTACTTGGAGGAAATTCAAGAAGTACTTTCAAAATAAATACTTAGCCAATTGTTATTATGATAGGATGATGAAGGAGTTATTTGAATTCAATATTGGGAGTATGACCATCGATGATTATGAGAGGAAATTCTTAGATATTTTGAAGTATGTTGAATTCATCAAGGATAAACAGGTCAAGATTCAAAGGTTTCTAAGTGATATACCATCAATATTCAGTGACAATATACAATATGATGATCCCAGTACATTGGATGAAGCAATAGGGAGAGTCAAATGACATTATGATCAATATATACGTATACCAATTTTTCAAAAGGATTGGGAATAGAAGAAAAAAGGTAATATGGAGAGGAAGAAAGGACACAAGCCACTATTATTAAAGAATAATTCTAAGGGGTAGCCAACTAAAAAAGAGCCCAGAATGACAAAGTCATTGGAAAAGAGACCAAGGAAGCAACCTATGAAATGTTGGGGTTGTGAGGGAGATCACATATACCGAGATTGTCACTATAGAGGCGAAAAAGTGATAAATGTTCACAATGTACAACAAGTTGATACAATTGAGGACATGGGAAGAAGCATGCCAAGAATCTATGCAGCCTTGGACAAAAAACAAGATGAATTTCAATTTCATATGATTGAATTGGAAGCTAAGATCAATGATCAACCTATTCCTATTTTAATTTATTCAAGATCTATTCATAGTTATATAGATCCTAAATTGGTGTAAAGATTTCATTTTTCAAGAAGAAAACTCGAGAAATCTTGGTTGCTTCAGTTAGCTATGAGAGATAAGAGAAAAATTAATGAGTTGGTTAAGGAATGTGTAATGGACATGAATGTATTGAGTAAAAAGGAAGATGTGAACATCATACCTTTGGGTTCATATGATTTCCTAATTAGTATGGATTAGTTAGAAAATCATAATGTTGTCCGAGATTGTTATAATAAAGAATTTATTTTCTTGGATGAGGAAGGGAACTTGAGAAAAATGTAGGGTATTCCAAGGGTTGTAACTATTAGAGAAATTGTATCCTTACAATTCAAAATAATCTTCAGGAAATGATGCCAAATATTTGCAGTGGATATGGAAGATACACCTAAGGATAAAGTGTTGTTGGCCCTTGGTCATGTATTAAGGAAGAAAGTGAATATTAAGGAAGAATAAAGACAAAGTATGAAGTGCACAGAAGGCACACAAACTAAGGAAGGGTCGAAGTGGTTAAAACAAAAATAAAAGAAGGAATGAAGTAAAGGAAATCAAGTTGTTGAAAGAGAAGATCAAGGAAGACAAAGAAGAAAATAAGATAGATCATGGAAAATTCAACAAGCGAAAGAAGACATTAATGGGTGCTTTGGAGAACCTAGCAGAGAAGAAGGAAGAACAGGTAGGCGAAGTCCTTCAAATGAGGGTTATGTGGACCTGGGATTTTGGCAATGTGGATCTAGGGTTTTGGCACCTGGGCTTCGGTCCATGGTTGTCTAACAGTCATGGAATGTATAAATAAAGGTCTACAAGAGTTGAGATGAGAGATGAGAGTAGTGTTGAGATGTAGAAGTGTTATTTTTAAGGATATTCTTGTATTTTGGGTCTTCAGATAGGTGCGAAGTTTGACTCTGCAGCTACGTGCGCAGGGTTAGGAGATAAAGAGGAGAGAGAGAAGGATGTGCAGCTCAGTGCACATATAGAACTGTATATTTTCATCTATTATATCAATAAATATCTTTATGTGGACATAGCCCTAGGGATAGGGTGAACCACGTAAAATCGTGTTGTTCCATGTGGTTGATGCTTTGTTATTTACTACCTTTTACACTATTATTGTACTATGATTTTTCTTGCCGAAGATTAGAAGATATAACTTACTTCACGAAGTTAAGAATAATACTGTTAAAAATCTTTCGGCTATTTTGCATTGTTTTTTTGGAATCATCCTACATTTCCTCTCGTTATAGACACCTGTGTCCTGAAACCACCCTATTTCTACTTCAGGTGATACTTCATTTGCTTCGTAGGTGCTGTCGTAAGGTCTAGTAGTTAGGGTTTGTTGGTTCTCTGTTAGAGTTGAACCCTGGGTATGACCCTGTGCTAACAAAAGGTTCCATTGTCAGGACATGGATATTCTTGAGGGAATGTGAAGGTGGTTTCCATTGAAAAAAAAAATTCAGAATTGGATAGAAGAACAAGAAAGGGACGTCACCGAAGCTCAGAACAAGAACCCTAGAATTAATACATAAGACTAGTTGGCAAGTTACATCTTTACTGATGTGCATGAGATTTTCTTTGCAGGAGTTCATCAGGAGTTGTACGAGTGGTTAGCTAGATTAGCAGACACGCAGTTTGAAATCAGATCTAGACCACCTGTGGTTTGGACATTGGTGTTGATTAAGAATGTCAAGAAAGTTGATAACAATGTGTCAAGGGAAGTGGATCTTTGGTTTGACAACACTATTGGAGGGTACATTACTGAATTTTCTATTGATAGAGTAGAATCATATAGTCAAGGAGAGAGGTATTTCTTCAAAGGACCTAGAGGAAATTTTCTACGGTTTTTTAAGTTGAAAATTAAAATGTTATTGCATGAGAAGAATATATTTAAGATACAGTAATCAGTTGGATTTCAAAGCTAATGTTCAATAATTCAGAAAGCGACAGTGACACAGAGGATGGAAAAAGACGCAGTGGGATATCATTCATAAAGATTCCTCTTGCAGACCTATTTAAGAAGAGTTACGAGCCATTAGCAGAAGTCGAAGGATTCTATAGTGGATAAAGAGAAGAGAAGAGGAATCAGACGAAGAGTATTCAGAGTTCGCAAGGGAAGAGGAAGTAGAGACTGAAGAAATTCACCAAGAAGAACCAGGAACTTCAAGTATTGCACCTACTGTCAAAGTAAGTATTGTTACTCCTATTGTTTTAGCAGCATCAAGTAACCAAAGTAACCAGAATAATCAGAGCACTCAGAGTACCATTACAAGCATTTTAGTATAGACTCATTTGAGAAACCAAGGAAAATTAATGGAAGATGAAATGAGGTTACCTACTTTTAGAGGATATGGATCTGAGGATCCTGACCAACACTAGTTCTTATGCGAAGATGTATGTAGCATTAAGAAATTCACTGACCAAGATGTTAAGATATCTCAATTTAGTATTACTTTGAGGGATCGTGCACTGAGATAGTATATGAAGTTTGTTAAAGCATTTGTACAACCTAAAGTGTTGAATAACATTAAGAACACGTTGAGTACAGAGTTCAAGAATCCTAAGTCAAAGTCCCAGTGCATTACAGAGTTGAAGGAAATCAAGAAGGAGGTGACTGAATCGGTTTGGGAATTTGATAAGAGGTTTAAGACCTTGATAGGCCGTTTAAGTTTTTAGATTCTAGATGAACAACATAAGGAATGGTTCATCTCTGTCGTCCTGCTACACATTAGAGTTCCTCTAATGCAACATAAGGTTGCTTCGTAGGTTGTAACCTTAGAGATCGCCATGAAACTAGAAGAAGCCCCTGTAGGATAATCTAGTCCAGGTATGAGTCACATTTTGAATCAATTTACTAGTTTATCTTTACAGGTTAAAGACATCAAGAAATATAGAGGAAAAGAGAAAAGAGAATACATCTGGTGTATAATATTTAAAGAAGAACCAAATATCAATATAGCATAGAAAATCCTCAGAAAAAGTACTCAACGCCTTGAAAAAAAAATAATTTCAGATAATAAGCCTCTTTGAGGGGGAAACCCCCTTTTACCCCACTTAAATGTTCAAGTAGAAGATTATTCAAAATGAAAATGTCTCCTTGGTATATATAGGAGAATAGGAGGTATAATTACAACTAATTGCCTAAAGCCAACATAAATAAAATAACATTACTAATATAATATGCCCCAATTAAGGGGTAGTGAAACAATATTAGGGCTTAACATGCCCCTCCCATTGAGACAAGTGTTGTTCACAATGCTTGAGTAACTCTCGATGATTCTGTATAAAAGAATAATCTTCCCAAGTGGAATCTTCAGCTTGTAGTTTCCTCCATTTAATGAGATACTCTAAAATGCATCTGTTCCTCAGCTGACGAATTCTTGTGTCAGTGATGGCTTCAAGGTCCAATATGATTTTTCCTTCCTTGTCAAGTTCTGGAAAGATAGTTTGAACTGGGATCTTGTCGCCTATAACCTTCTTTAAGCATGAAACATGGAAAACTGGGTGTACTCGTGAATATGCAGGCAACTCCAATTTGTATGCCATAGTACCAATCTTTTGCAACACCTTATAAGGGCCATAGTACTTTGGTGATAATTTATTATCCTTCTTGGATTTCTTGAGGGATATATGTTTGTATGGTTGTACTCTTAAAAATACCCAATCCCATACTTCAAAACTCCATTCACTACGATGTTGATCTGCTTGTTGTTTCATGCGATTCTGTGCCATGGTCAGGTTGTCCTTTAAGATTTGGAGAACCTGTTGTTGATTCTCGATGTTATCTTCCACTGCTTGAACCTTATATATTTCTTTTAGAGAGGAAGTGATGGAAGGAGGGTGGTATCCATAAAGTTCCATAAATGGTGTCATTTTTGTTACAGTATGAAAGGTAGTTCTATACCACCATTCTGCCAAGGGTAACCATTTGAACCATTTTCTTTGTTTATCAGAGACAAATCAACAAAGGTATCCTTCCATACATTTGTTCACTTTCTCGGTTTGTCCATCAGATTGAGGATGATAGGATAAGCTATGAGCCAATTGAGTACCCAACCAAGAAAATAATTTTGTCCAAAAATGTCCAGTGAAGATGGGATCTCTGTCACTTACAATAATCTTTGGGCTCCAATGTATCTTTTGAACTGTCTCCATGAATGTAGTGGCAATTGTACTAGCTTTGAAGGGATGAGAGTGTACAAAAGTGTGTGTACTTGGTCAGTCTATCAACAATCACCATGAGGACACTCTTTCCTTCTGACTTTGGTAACCCTATGATGAAATCCATGGAAACCTCCTCCCAGCGCTGACTTAGGATGGATAATGGTTGTAAAAGACCCAGGGTCTTAATTTTTTCCACCTTATTTTGTTGGCAAACCAAACATTCTTCAAAAAACCTTTGAACATCAATTTTAAGGCCATCCCCAAAAAAATCTTTCTTGACTCTATGGTAGGTTTTCAAAAATCCCGAGTGCCCTCCTACTAGAGAGGTGTGCAATTCCAATAGTACCTTTTGTTTGAGTTGGAAGTTATTTCATAAATATAAGTGATCTTTGTACCACAGTAAATCATTTTTCCATGTAAATGTATATGATGGACTGGAATCTTGCTGCAACCTTTGAATGAGAGTCCACACATTTTTTTCATTCTTCCATTCATCCCTTGCTTCTATTATCCAATCGGGTTGGATGATAGAGATAACACAGAGAAAGGCCTCAACATCTTAATCCTTTCTTGAGAGTGCATCTGCCACAACATTTTGCTTCCCCTTTTTATAGACGATTTCAAAATCATAACACAATATCTTGGTTACCCATTTTTGTTGTTCTTCTAAAGATAGT
>JZKD02S0150335.1:273019-283267 GCA_000966675.3 Picea glauca
TATAGATGTTAGGATTGGTCCTTCTAGTAGCCATAGCCATATTTTTACTTTCAACATTTCTTTCCACCTTAAATGCATTCTCCAATGATTTGGGTTCCCAAAGGAGAACCTCATGCTGAATGTTATCCTTTAAAGTTCCTATGAATACATCAATCAAGTGTTCATCTGGAATATCAGTTACCTTTATATTCAATCTTTGGAGGCTCTCAATGTACTCGGTAACTGAACCCTTTTGATTGAAATTTATCAATTGTCTAAAGAAGGTATTGCTCCTTGTATCCTCATAGTGTGCTATCATTTCTTCTCTGAACATTGTCCAAGTGATGAGTGATTTGTGATAACAAAGCCATCGATACCATATAAATTGATTAGGTTCTAAATATAAAGAAGTAATTCGTACCTTTTGTGTATGTGGCACATTATGGAGATCAAATAATTTCTCAATCTGAAGTATCCATGTGATTGGGTCCTTGCCATCAAACTTCCGCATATCAATCTTAGGAACATGGTTGGTCTTCAAACCAAAGTTGGAGTTTCTCCATTCTTGATTCACCTTCCTTGTATCCTCATCATGAATTTCATGGGATGCATTTTCACTTTCAGGTGTCTTCTCTGTTATGAAAATTTTCAATACTTCAATGATCTCCCCTTTTAAACCATTTATCTTAGTATCCAACTTAGCTTCCATTGAATCCATCTTAGTATCCAACTTAGCTTCCATTGAGTCCATCTTAACATCCAACTTAGATTCCATTGAATCCATCTTATTTTGTAGTTCATTTATATCCCTACACATTTCTTCACCTTCATCAAGAGTCCAAGTAGGATTTTATGGAGGCTTATTTTGTGTAGAAGTTCCCTTTTTGGGTGGCATGTTGGACAATTATCACTTTTGAACCTTGATTTTGAGGTGGTTCTGCTAGACGATATTTCTTTTGTTGTATCTCCCAAGTTTCAGCCCTTATAGGTATGAAACTTTATTTTATGTATTTCTCTGATATTTCTTCTCTGCAATGCCACAAGTTTGATCAAAATTGGATGTGCCAAGTGGAATTTATGGTAACTTCCCCACAACTTGTTGATTTTTGGCATTTCCCGTAGATCTCACTTGTATAGTGTGCCCCACACAAAATAATTGATATAAAATTTTGAAACTCACACCAAAAATACTACAGACTGTCCAGGATATAAAGAAACCATTCCCACACAATTTGGATACTCTAGGAAGAAGTTATGATTGTTTTACCTGAAACACCTTCTTGAGACTAGTCAATAGGACTAGTCAGATGCCCTATCTTACACATGGTGTATATACAAATTTAAGATGACCCAGAAGCTGAAATTTTTACCACAAATACCTTACTAATTTATGTAAATAGCCTCAGAAGTTCAGGGTATGAAACATTACAGAAACATTTTGATAGCGAAAATTCCGCAATGACTCAGTTCAGGATGATTCTAAAACCCTATCTTGTATATGTTGTATCTTTGAAAGTATAAGGCCTCGGGAGCTAAATTTTGAAACCAACATACCTTGATCCATCCAAAAAATATCCTCCAATCCGTTCCTTCTGAAATGTTGTAGAACAAAAGTTATAGCTAAAATTCCAAGGTGTCTCAGATGTAGCAGCGAAACTCGAAGACCTTGAGCTCTCATACCATATGTTAAGAACCAAATATCAATATAGCATAGAAAATCCTCAGAAAAAGTATTAAACACCTTTAAAAAGAGATAATTTCAGATAATAAGCCTCTTCAGGGGGAAACCTCCTTTCACCCCACTTAAATGTTCAAGTACAAGATGATTCAAAATGAAAATGTCTCCTTGGTATATATAGGAGACTAGGAGGTATAATTAAAACTAATGGCCTAAAGCCGACAAAAATAAAATAAAATTACTAGTATAATATGCCCCAATTAAGGGGTAATGAGCTAGTATTAGGGCTTAACAATTTAAGTTTTCATATTCTAGATGAACAACATAAGGAATGGTTCATCTCTACCATCCTACTACACATAGAGTTCCTCTAATGCAACAAAAGGTTTCTTTGTAGGATAAAGCCTTAGAGATCACCATGAAACTAGAAGAATCCCCTGTAGGAGAATTCAGTCCAGGTATGAGTCATATTTTGAATCAATTCACTAGTTTATCTTTATAGGTTGAAGACATCAGGCAAGATACAGGAAAAGAGAAAAGAGAATACATCTGGTGTATCAGATTTAAATAAGACGGCCATGACAAAGAGAATCATCCTTTATTTAGTTAATACTTGGCCTATGGAGCCCCTAACCCTTTGAATAAAGATACTTTACCATTGTGTGAGGTATGTAGAACTAGACATCACCCTGATGAATGTTATTATATGTAGAATTATGTCTAGACACCCACCAATATTTATTGTACATTCTGTAAATTTGTGGGGCATGATGAGAAGGAATGTATGACTTATGAACTCATGCATGAAAGGTCAAGGGATGCATATAGAATTCAAGGATAATTATAGCTAGAAGGGAATGTTGCATAGTTCAATTCCCCCAAAAGAGGAAGCTTCACCCATTGCGGTGGGTTCAAATGAAGAGGACGAGGAGGACGAATGGGTCGAGATCATGGTAAAATTATTTTATATAACTTTGTCGAGCCATGTCATTTGGAAAGGGATTGTCAGAACCCTTATACTACTTGAAACTACTGTAATTTGTTTGACCATGTGATTGAAGTGACCATGTGATTGAAGACTCTCCAATTTTTTTATCTAAAGTTCAAGGAAGACAAGGTGGAAACTATCAAGTCCAGAAAATAACAGCTGAACCTCGTGACCAGGAATCTAGCGTCAATATTATTACTAGAGGAGGTTTTTTCACAAGAGAAGATAGGGCAACTCCAGGAAAGACTAAAGATGGATCAAGGATCATAAGAGTTTCAGAGAAGGCGCCATTGTTTTATCCCAGGAAGGAAAATCATACTTTTGAAGAAGCAAGAAGAGAATTTGTAGGTGAACATGTTTCTTCATCTAGGAAACAAGCAGAAGTAAGAGAATGTGAAATGCCTCCAACATTTGATGAGTCTGCCCCACCCAGACAAGGAAAAAAGGTAAGCAAGCTTGTGGACTTCTTGTATACTTGTATTGATTTTATTTAAGATGAAAAAGTTGTGCAGGAACTACAACACCTGATAAGACAGTATGAAATTGGAAGAGTATATTCACTTCTGAGTATATTTGTGAATCAAGTATCTTGAAAAGAAGGACAAGAAAAGAATTGCACCTTAGTGCTGAGATTGGAGACTAAGACATGGACTATGTGGTCCTCGACCTGGGATCAGAAGCAAATGTTATGACGAAGGATACTTGGGCATTGATGGGAAAACATAAATTGATTTACTCTCCTATTAGGCCGAGGATGGCTAATCAGCAGGTTGTGATCCCCTTTGGAAGACTAGAGCATGTCCCTGTGGACATTGACAGAGTTGAACCTTGGGTCTGCCCCTGTTCCAACAAGTGTCAACCATTGACTACTACGTATTTTTGAAAGATTTTGATGATGTATTTTTAGAGATACTGGAGTTGTCACTGAAGAGGGATATTGATTTCTCTATAAATTTTATGCTTGGAGCATCCCTAGTGTCGAAGACTCCTTATAGGATGAGCATGACAAAACTAAAGAAATTGAAAATGAAACTTGAAGATCTTTCAAAGAAGGGGTATATATGCCCAAGTGTGTCTCATTGGTGTATGCCAGTGCTATTTGTGAAAAATAAGGATGGTACCTTGAGGTTATGCATTGACTTTAGACAACTGAATAAGGTGACCATGAAGAACAAGTATCATTTTTCAAAGATAGGTGATATTTTTGATCACCTAAAAGGGGAAAATATATTCTCCAATATCAAACTCAGGTCAGGCTATAATAAAGTGAAGATTAAAGAAGAATACATCAAGAAGAAAACATATATAATAAGGTATAGACATTATGAGTTCAAAGTGGTTCCATTTGGGTTGTCAAATGCACCAAAAATATTTATGTGTTTGATGAATGGTATCTAAAGAAATTACTTGGATAAGTTTGGCATTATTTTCTTAGATGACATACTTATTTACTCTAAGTCTGTAGAAGAGAAAGAACAACACTTGAGAATGGTGCTACAAGTATTGAGGGAGCATCAACTATTTGAAAAGTTGACCAAGTGGTTCTTTTATCAAAGGTGGATACATTATTTTTTCCATATCATTTCAGAAGAAGGGAAAACAATGGATCCTAAGAAAATAAAAGCCATTGAAGGATGGTCAATACCAAATAATGTCTTAGAGGTGAGATCATTCATGGTCCTTGCAGGGTATTATAGACAATTTGTTGAGGTATTTTCAAATATTTCACAACCAATCACTTCATTGAAAAATATGGATGTGATATTTGAATGGACCTTTGATTGTAAAAGAAGTTTCCAACACTTGAATAAATTGTTGACAAGTGCACCAATTTTAAGGATTGTTGATCCCAACAAGGATTTATTTGTATGCACTATTGCATGCAAAGAAGGGCTTGGTGGATTCCTTAGTCGAAATTGACATGTGATATGTTATGATTCCATAAAGTTAAAAGAGTATGATATACATTATGCCACTCATGATTTGAAATCGGTATCCATAGTGCATGCCTTGAAAATGTGGAGGCACTATCATATGGGAAGAATATTTAAACTAAGGACACACCATAGTGGTTTGAAATATTTGTTTAGACAACCAAATTTGAATGCTAGGAAAATTAGATGGTTGAAATTCCTTAGTGAATATGACTTTGATATAAAGAATATCAAAGGTGGCATATGCACTCAACCATTAACATGTATAAATCTGATTTAAAAGATAGAATTTTGGAGGCTACAAAATCAAACCAACATTATTTAGAAATAAAATAATTATTACAACAAGATAGAGTTTAGTAGAAAATTAAATATTACAAGTTAAGAGAGGATGGAATCCTCATGTATAAGGGAAACTTTTATGTGCCAAAATCTGAATAGTTGAAAAATATGATGCTAAGAGAAATGAATAATTTTCCTTATGGTGGGCATGAGGTTACTATCAAGAGTCAATATTTTTGGCCATGAGTACATTGCTAGATGTCTTAAATGTCAAAAGTTTAAGGTAGAGCATAGACATCCAACTAGTTTTCTATAACCATTGTCCATTATTGAGTGGAAATGGGAAGTGGTGAAAACTGATTTCATCATGAAGTTGCCCGGAACAACCAAGCAACATGATTGCATCATGGTGTTGGTGGATAAGATTAATAGAGATGCCCATTTTATTCCAGTGAAACACAACTAACATTGAAAATATTTATTTGAGTGGAATCACTAGGCTTGATGGTGCTCCTAAGGAAATTGTTTCTGAAATGAGCTCACATAAAACTTTTGGAAAGGATTATTCAAATGTTTTGGGACAAATATGAATTTTAGCACAACCAATCATCCTGAATCAATGGACAAATAGAGAGGGTCAATTAGGTGATGGACAATATGGTGAGGATGCATGTGATGGATAAACCATAAAAATGGAATATTTTCTACATTTGGTTGAATTTGCTTACAATAATGGGTATTACGCATCTTTAAAGATTAGACCATTTGAAACATTATATCATAGAAAATAAAATATATCGGTGAGGTGGGGAAACCCATAAGAAGAGAAATAGTTGGGTCAAAATGGCTTTGGAAATGGAAGAACATATAGTGAAGATAAAGAAGAACTTAAAGGATGCTCAATACAGGAAGAAAAGTTATGCAAATAAGGGAATAACTCACATAGAGTTTAAAGTGGGTGACCATGTGTTCTTAAAATTAAAGGCCAAGAGAAATTATCTAAAGTTGGAAAATTGTTCAAAGCTAGCATGACATCATTGTGGACCATTTGAAATCCTGGAATGGATTGATCTTGTTGCATACATGCTTGCACTACAAACATCCATGTCCATATGTAATGTGTTTCATGTGTCTTTATTTAAAAAGCATGTGCTTTATGCTAATCATGTAATTGATTGCAATGTGATTCAGGTAGAGCTAGAAGGTGACTTATGAGTTTAGTCGATGTGCATATTGGATAAGAAATTCAATCTCCTATGGAATCAAGAAATAGGGATCATAAAGGTCGAGTGGACCTATGGTTGAAGATGCAACATGCGAACATGAAGATACAATACGGGAGGACATATATTTTGAATATTTTTTAGTATTTCCATTGTACATGTCTATATAATCAATGTGACTAAATAAGGGTGAGGGGAATGTAATAACCCTAGGCCAAACCCCAATTGTAAATGTACATATAAGCTAGTGAGACAAAGTATTTTGGGCCCGAATGTCTTTGTATTTATGTTTTGAGGCCAAAGTGCTAAAGTGAAATACTTCATGGGAACCTAAAACTTACTACTTTAAAAAATAGTATTATATCCATATACAATCTTTGTTTTCTAGTACTATTTTCAAGATGAAGACATTTTTTGTAAGACTTTTTGGGGAATGTGAAAATTCCTCTTATCATAGAGAGGATATCTTAGCTTCCTTTAAATTAGCATCTTATATGAACAAAGGATAAAAAAATTCAAACTTCGATGTGTCTTCTTCCTAATATCCTCCATGCTCAAATTGATATTTCCCTAAAGCCTAAATTATTATTTTTCTTTTGTCTAGACATGAAATAGATAAAAGACCCACAACATTGTTACATTCCAAATCTTTTGCATGAATCCTTTTTGTTCTAGGTGCTAAGGGTTGTGTAGTAGGTGTAATTCGACATAAGATCAACTGCAATATCGTTTTGAGCTGCATTTAATGGATCCTCAAAATTGTTTCCATGAGCATTTGAAAGATTGGGCCACCAGGAAGGAAGTCCCCCTTCCTTGGCCAATTAGGAGAAGAATGTGTAGCAAGCAAGGTTTTAAAGGGAATAATTTCTATGACAATTTTCTGATCTATGTCACTGTTGTTGGGTCACATAATTGTAATAAAGCCTTCATCGTTTTAACTAAGAAAGGTTATGTATAAATAAATGATTAGTCAATTTTATGTTATTCATTGCTGTGGGAAACTTCTCCCCCCAATATGAATGTATGAATGTGTAGAGAGTCGCAGAAAATAAAAGTAGCAATTACCTTTATTGTAAGTCGCCCTATATTATTAAAGGGGACTTTTTTCTTTAATACACTCGATGAAGTTTTTTCAAATCTTATTCTTTCTTCTCTGCATTTACAATTGTGTTATATGAGTGTGTGTTTGTTTTGCAGCAAGGGACTAGTGCACCCCATCCATTATTCACTTGTTGATTATGGTGTATGCATTTTTGAGGTACTGCACACTAAAAAAACAAGTGCGCCCTCTCTGTAGCGAATTCGTTGTTGTTGAGTGCATCCTTAACATCCACACACAAAAAAGAGAAGATGGAGAAAACATCCACAAATTTCACAATTTTTTTTGTTGTTGTGATCTTCAAGCTCTTTCTCAGAGCTTCCTCGTCACCCTTCTTAGGGTTATTCTGTACCTCTACATTGGTGCAGCGTTTCTGTACCTCTACATTGGTGCAGCGTTTGCGCCCTTCTTATGGTTCCTCTAGCTCCCTGCTTAGGGTCCCCTTTGACATCTCACGCCTCTTCCTTCAAGAGGATATGATCCCTCTCTTACGTGTTTGCAGACCATGTCGCCCCAAAGATAAGTATCTAGTGAGGAGTTGAGGGTAGCCACATCAACTCCATTTGAAGAATTGGTGCTCTCTCTCCATGAATTACTTTGAATCCAACAACGCAAAACTCCAACGACCATACTTGAACACGCCTTTTCAGTTACCAAAGTTTGTCAAACAAATGAATGACGAGACAATCGATTCCTGGATCCATAGTTTCTCCACACACTTCAAGACTTCCCTCGAGCCGGAAGAATCCACTAAATTACAGATCGCCAACATGAAACTAGAAGGGATAGCTCAAACTTGGTGAGACACTCAATTGGAACAATCTGAATTGGTCATGCAATTCGATACACCATAATCTCAACAACTAGTTGTATTTCTTCTTGGGATGATCATTCCATGAGCACTTCTATCCTCGAGGATATCTCCAAAATATCCTCGCCAAGTGGTTGCATCTCCGCCAGCTTTCAACTCAATCTGTACAAGGCTACATTGAAGTATTTTGCAAGTTACGCATACAACTCCATACCACTCCATAACAACGATCCTGGTGAGGTATTAATCATCAAATTTAATGCTCGTCTTTTATTTCTTTTCATAAAGAGGTTGATATTTTTGAAAATTCCTCTCTGGACAAGGCACTCTTACGGGTCTTGGTGGTATAATGTAAGGTATCCCCTCAAACCCGATATCCTCCAAATTGAACCCACTCCACCAACCCGTATCCTTCTTAGCCTCAAACTTACCCTTATCCCTCGTTAGCAACCAACATTGCGGTTTGGTGTACCTTTCACAAGACCAACTCACCTAGCTCTGCAAAATGTAGAGCCATAAAAAATATCTGCCCCCATCAGGCCTTAGTTGCAGAGGTCACACCCATTGAGTTTTCAGAAGAACCATAAGTCATCTCTCTCACCAACTCCACTGAAGCTGACCCATCCCTCATTCTCATGACTACCCCTGAACCAAGTCACACTAATGGTCCCTTCTTTACGCATAACTTCCCAATTAAACATAAACTTGCAACTCTCATTATGGACAATGGAAGAAAAAAAAATATAGTCTCCCAAGACCTAGTCCAACATTTGCAACTTCTCACCACCCACACCTAGATCCATATCAACTTGGCTGTGTAAAAAGAGGACAACCCCGCGTCACTATCGCCCAATGTTGCATAGTAACTTATGCCATTGGCCCCTTCCGTGACACCATGGTCTGTGATATTTCACCTTTAGACTTTGATGACCTCTTGCTAGGTCTCCCATACCAACAATACCAACAAGAAGTGTACCATGCCAAATCCCATCACTAAAATCTTCAACATGAAAGACACACCTATGTGCTTACTTCAACACCTCACACTTCCCCTGTGTTGCGTCGTGGAAAAAAAGAAATTAACCATGTCATTCACAACAAAGACATTTCTTGTTTGGCCCACCATGTTCAGTGAGAAAACCTCACTAATATGACACCTTTCATGGTAGTCCCACTCCTCCCATAATTTTCCAATGTCTTTCAGTCTCCCACAAGGCACCCACTCTCTAGAGCCATTGCACAATCCATCAATCTCATTCATAACGCATCATTACCCAATGCCTCATCATCTCAACCTGTTACCAAAGACACTACCAAACTGAAACGACAAATGGGTGAATTCCACGAATATGGCCATTGTCCATCCTCCTCTTCAACCCGCGTCGCTTTAACCTTAATTACTCCAAATCAGCATATTATAAAATGATTTTGCTTACTATGCACTCAATCAAGAAACAATTAAATATCGATATCCTTACCCCACATTTCATCTGCCCCGAGAAATGCACTTTCTCTTATTATAGTATTAACAACTGGGGGTTCCGGGCAATGGAATGAATTGATATCCTTACCCCAGATTTCCTCTTAGTTTGCTATTGGAGCGGTGGGTAAACAGGGAGGTCACCCAGTCACTTATCACTCAGAGACCCTTTCCCTAGCCAAATTCAATTACAACAGCTACTCCAAATATTTCTACCTCCTGATGCAGGCTTTGTAGAAGTGGCACGCTTACAACAGGGCCACGCACTCTTCCACTGGCTTCTCACTCTGCAAGGTATGTATTGGCTTTCCATCTCTGGTGCCCACAAATATGCCTCTAAGTTTGGCTCCATCGGTATGAGCACATCAACACCGAGAACATGTTTACCATAGTGGCGTTCATCACTTATCATAGCAACACACTCCAGTTGCAGCTGCCTTGCAAGTAACACCGGATCGTTCGAAGCAACATGATGCTTCATACCTGGTCGATAAACAGTGCCAAACTCCACCGCAGGCCAAGTGGATGACAATCGAGATATTGCGGCAAAAGTTCCCTTTAGTTGGTGGCAGAAGCAGGGACGCTTCCAGATCTAGACAGGGAGGAATTGGGTCACCAGGAAGGGCGTCCCCCTTCCTTGGCCAACTAGCAGAAGAGGTTGTAGCAAGCAAGGCGCTAAAAGGAATAATTTCCTATATCAGTGTAAGTAAGTCACATAATTGTAATAAAGCCTTCGCCATTTTAAGTAAGCGAGGCTATGTCTAAATAAATGAC
>JZKD02S0150358.1:0-17057 GCA_000966675.3 Picea glauca
GTCAAATACTCTCCAATTTGTGATATTGTCCGGAACAGATGGTCGAAACAATAGCTCGACGGAGAATGCGTCTGGGGATAAGCCTTCTGCAGGAAGAAGTTTAGAGGCTACATTAGCTAATAGATCTGCTTCAGCATTATTTAGTCTAGGAATGGAATTTATATTGAAAGAAGAAAATGTATTCATTAAACTCCATACCTCAGACTGGTAACTTTTGAGATGCGGGGAAAGACAGTGTATAGAGTCTCTTACCTGTCTAACCACTATTTCAGAGTGGCCAAATACAACCAGGTTTTGAATGTTCATATCCAGAGATTTTCTGAGACCTTGTAATAAAGCCTCATATTCTTCCCACTAAAACCCCCACCCCCTTCAAATCTTCCCACTAAAACCCCCACCCCCTCTCTCTCATGCAAGTGGCTAAGCCCAATTATTTCCTACTACTCTTCCTGCCTTACCATTTTCAGTTTATCTTCATATCACTTCGACTCGTTGATCCACACTTCAACAAGTTTCCTCTTCCTTCACCAATACATAATGTACCAACAACTATCTTCTTCCTCCAGCCAACACTGACCCGATCATCAAGGAATGCCTTCATATTGAGGCCTATATTATCCTCCTCTTGACTTGGATCCTTCTTGATGTTTCATTAGTCAGTCTCCTACCATTTCTGATGACTAATATTCCTATGCCTAATTGGATAACTGATGACTGATACTTATCGTGCCTTATTTGCTTCATGGTCACAGTCATAATCAAGATGGCCTATGTTGCCAATAGTTTTCATTACACATACCATACTAGCATGCACATTTTTCTCCTTCTTGATTTTATAACTAACCATGATCATGAAAGTGTCATATATAGTCAGGTGAGTTGTTTGCAACATTTATAAGACTCACACTGGATCTGAATTGCATCTTAGAAGAAAATTAGTCCTCCTAGCTCTTAAACAATGTTAAACGCTCCAAACATTGGTTGGTTTTTTTCATAGATCTATATTTATGAGATACTAACACATTAACTTGGTCCTAATGGATGAACTAAGAGCTTGTACAATAGATATGACATAGGGATTGACAAAACTCAATTCTAGAAAGGTAGTAGCGAGAACAAGGTCTGAACTTTCATTAAAAAAATTCTTTGCTCACAATTTTGAGTATTGGTCAAAGTGTATTTGTCACTCCTTAAATAGGCTAGATGTATGAATTGTAAGATTATGATTCCAATGTAGCTGACATAATCAAAATATGAGGTCTGGAAGTGCCAAAACATTCGCCAAGTATTTCCCTCCATGCAAGCCTTGTTAACCGTGAGAATCATTAATCATGGATCCACTCAATTTCTTGAATAATGTGTTTAGTTATCTCACTAGAAATGTCTCTTTGTTATCCCCGTGTTTCAAAAAATGACACCTCAATTAGACATCGTATGAGAAAGTTATGGGCTTTCAAACTCAATCTCTTGTTGTTTCTTTCCAGTAAAATGATACTTATAATTTTTTTCTAATTTAGATTTCCATGAAGGAGGAGTTATTGGAAACTTCTCTGAAACACACTGGAAGGGATCCTTTGATGAGCTTCAGTTCATACTGGAGGAGTTCCCACAAATTCCTCTGAAAGTTCCTTCAAACTCCTCCAAAATCCAAGGAGAATTTCCCACAAACTCCTCCAAAAGTTCCTTCAAAGTGCTCCAAGTTCCCACAAGTTGGAGGAGTTCACATTAACTCCTTCGAAAAAATTGGAGGATTTCTCATTAACTCCTCCAAAAAAGGAACAAGAACCTACAAAAATTCCTTCCATATTTTGGCCATAACTTTTGGTTCGGGTGTCCATTTTATGCATTCTTTATATTGTTGGAAAGATATTTCCTAGATATACAACTTCCTAGTTATATGATTTGAGAAATTCCTCACTAATTGTGTACATTTTTGGGGATTAATATATTAAAACTTGTTAACATCCTCATAGAACAAGACACCTCAATCAAAGGTAGAGCAACCAAGATTGAACTCATGAAAGCACATGTGAACTCTCAGTTTGTTAATTTTTCATTTCTATGGTTTCAAATGTGTAGTATTAATAGTTTATTTTGAGGATATTTCATGGTCATTCATCCACTTCATGTTGAATGTTTCCAGATAGAAATGTTGAAAGGCGATCATACTCAACATCATCACAACACCATCTATAGCCAATGACAATAGAACATTAAGGATAACATAAATATTCATAGCAAGAGGGAAGCAATGAATGGAATCAAACTCAAATGGCTGAAGAGGGAGTCTGAACCCTACAATGATCGAATCTCCTAATATCTAAAACATTCATTATGATGGGAGAGGTGCACTACAACAAATATCTAGGATGGCCCACCGGTGCTAAAAGGAGAATTCAAAATGTAATCGTTGTTGATTAATTGGGTTGGTTTTCCTTGATGTCAACCCTTGAAGCAAGTCCAATAGCAAATTCGGGTAGCCCAGAAGTGTGGATAAGGAACCCATGTTTATATAAGAAATAATGTAATGAATATGAGTGAAATTGTAGGACAGAATATCATAGATGGATAGTACAGGGCGTGTCATTTCCAGTGATATGTGGTACATCACGTAGTTCCTCACGGTTGAGGATATATGTCTTAGTGAAGTTGGATAACCCTCATGATTTATCTAGAAGCCCCTAGAAGGTCAAAGAAGTCATTTATTCTAGAAGATCCTAGAAGAATTTTACTAGTCAAAGTGGTAGTAACTAGGAGTTAATCATGAGTAAAGTTGTTCCACTAAGAAAATAATTAAAAATAAATTAGTTACAACAAGAAGTGGTGGGTTTACTATTTATGGTAAAGTGGATTCAAGTGGGTAATGTAGTTGAAAGTGGGTTAGCCCTAAAAGAAGGAATTTGGGTAAAATAGTTAGAAGATAACCCCTAAAGGAAGCTACTTGGAGAGTATAAATAAGAAAGATAGGGTATCTTATTAGAACCTATTGAGCACATTGAATATCTATAGTTGTGAAAGGTTTATTGTAGGTACTCATTGATACATCTAAAGTTGTACAAGTCTGAGGAAGCAAAGGTAAAGTGACGAAAAAGTTTTGTGGCCACAATAGAGAGTGAAAATATCATGAAAATCCCTAGTTAGGGTCATCCCTTTCGGTCACCCAGTAGACATCCCGCAAGGTGGCCCCATGGGTTGTGTAGATATTGTCACATGAGGTGTCACTTGACACCTCACCTGTGTCATGCGAGGCACTACCAGAATTGAGGTTTGAGGCATGGTTTAGTTTGCAGAGGCCGAAAAGAGATTACAGGAAGTGTGACAGTGTTCAAGTATGACATATCAAGCTACAGGATAAAAAAGGTATGTTATATGCTTATGAGTAGTTGGATTTTGTTGTTTACATGAGATATGGTTATGGGATATTGAGGATTTTCCCTGGAGAGGTTGTTGGTTGTATGGTACATATTGTATGAGATAGATCTATAGATATACAATGCTGGTATGTTTAGTATTTATCATTGGTACATCTTGTTGGGTTGATTTTTGAGGCATATCTTGTATTTCTTGGTACATGGATGAGGGTTTTTGGTTGAGGTGTGTTGCTGAAGTTCTTAGTACAGTTTGAGGCTACATAAAAATGAGGGTTTGATGTCTGGTTGATGTGAGGGTTTATTATACATGATTATGATTGTTTTCATATGTATGGTACATGAATAGAGAGACATAGTTGCACACAGTTTGAGTTATATTCTTGTGATATTGTGTATGAGATCTATGTTATCATATCTGATATGTTGAGGAGATTATTGGTACAACTTGTTGGTACATGTTGGTATAGGTTATTCGTACAGGTTATTGGTACAAGTTGAATATAGGTTATTGGCACGGTTTGACTATAGGTTGTTGGTATAGATTGGTACATGTTTGCAGTGGCAGATTTCCCAGTGACAGTGTGACAGTGGTTTCATCAGTTATTTGACACTTGTATTTCAGGGTGGTTGGACGAGGAAAGGATAGGTGGTTGTAGCCACCTTCTGGTTGTAGTCAGATAACATAGGGGGTTGTAGCCTCCTTTTGGTTGGAGTCATAGAGTTGGGGAGTTGGAGATTCTCTCGGGTTGTAGCATGAAAATATAGGGGGTTGGAGCCTCCTTCCAGTTGCAGATGGAGAACATAGGAAGTTGGTTCTTCCAATGAAACTAATTCTTAAAGAAAAATAAAAAAATCGTTCCATGATTTTCTCCCGCATTGGGTTTCCACGTAAAAATATTGTTGTACTGTGTATGTGTATGATTTCTCATTGTTCATGGTTTATTTATTCTACACTTGTTGAATGATATTGGTAATTTGATCAAAATTTTAACAACACTTATATGTTGTGGTTAAAAAGGATTAAAAATATCTATTATTGATTCACCCTCCCGCTCAGTAATCCAACAATTGGTATCAGAGCAGGTCCTTCAATAGGCAGTTTAACCATTGGAAGGAGATCATGGATTACTCTAAGATTGGGATACCACAGTTTGATATGGAATATTATGCCTTCTAGAGTATAAGAATCAAGACACACATACATGCACTAGGATTTGATGTTTGGTGATCATTAGTAGATGGATACAAAGCACCAACCATTCCTCCAACATATAAATATTGAAAGAAACTTGAAGAAAATAATTCAAGAGTCACAAGTGCACTCCTGAATGGTTTGACTAAATAAATATACACCAGATTTATGCATTGTGATTCCGCAAAATACATCTGGTTCAAACTAAAGAATATATATGAAGGAGATGAGAAAGTGAAGGAAGATAAATTTTAAATCTTCAAAGAAAAGTTTGAACAATTGAAAATGAATGAAGATGAAAAAATAGTTGCCTACTTTCTACGAGTTGATGAAGTAGTAAATAGTATCAAAGGTTTGGGAGATGAGGTAAATGAAAATGTCATTGTCAAAAAGGTATTGAGATCCCTACCAATAAGATTTGATTCTAATATTTCAGCACTAGAATGGAGAGAGGATCTAGCTACACTAAACATGGATGAGATGCATGGGACAATCACAGCTTATGAGATGAGAACATAGAAAGACAATCCAATTACATAGGAAAAAACATTCAAAGCATCTAAGAAGAGAAAGAAAAATATCAAGAAAAAGGAAAAGTTGGATAGTAGCAACAATGATATCTTAGAAGATGATGAAGAAGTAGCCAACTTCATCAGAAGGCTGAAAAAGGGAACTGCCAAATATAGGGGCAAGATTCTATTGATTTGTTTTAATTGTGATGGTATTGGTCATTTTGGTAATAAATGTCCCCATAATAAAGAGAAAATAAATGAAGAAGATGACTCTAAGAGTAAACAAATATACAAAGGAAAAATAACCAAAAATAAAGTTTTCAAGAAAATTATTTGCACCAAAGAAGATTGTTTCTAATCAAACGAAGATGAAGTAAAAAATAGTGATATATAAAGGGTCATATTCATGGAAGTAAAATATTCTAATGAATAAGGCTCTAAAGAAGAGTGTGAAGAAGCAAAAGTTGACTACAAAGAATAATTGTTGAGTTCCATAGAAGTTATAAAAAGGGAAAAGAAGAAAAACAAATCACTTCAAGAAGAACTAAAAGGAAAAGAGGGATTTCAGAATTTCAAATCCGAAGAACTAGAGAAGATGATCAATAAATTAAAAATACAGGTAGAGGAAGACAAGAGAATTCAAGAAGCACTTAGAGAACAGTTAGAAGAAAGAGACAAGATCATTGGAAATTTGGAAGCAGAGATTGTCACATTGAGAAAAGACCTTCAAAAGAAAAACATGCAGAACAACTCTAAAGTTTTGGATGAGATTATTAAAATTCAAAGACCACATCATGACAAGTACAGACTAGGATAAAACCAGATAGAAAAGGGATCAAGCTCCAAAACAACGGATCAAAAAAAAAAACAAGAATCTACGCAAAGACAGTCAGAGGATATCCTGAGAAGGAAGAAGACACAAAGTTTCACAAGGAAGATCACAAAGATACTCCACCACCCAGAAGATTCATATTTCAGAATCAACAACAGTTAGAAACAAGAAATCCTCAAGAAGAAGAAGGGTTCATAAGAGTAACTCCTTTTAGAATATCTTCAACTTCCAAGTGTCAAACTATCTTCCTTGGATTATGTTATTCATGTAACAATTTTGGACATAAGGCTGTAAATTGTAGAGCAAATGACATGAACAAAAAAAAACCATGAAAGTTATGCCTGAGATGGTTATTCAAGAAGAACTAATGAAATACAGAGTACAATCTACAATAGGTTTGAATCCTTGAGTACCTAAACAAAATACTACAAGTGAAACAAGGCCAAATATTGTAGAATGAAAGTTCCTCCAATAGAATCACAACATAACAACAACAATTATAGAAAGGAACTTCAAATAATTTGGATAAAGAAGCAGAATCAGTACAACAATGAAGAATGCACACTCGCTCTACAAACTCAACACAAGAAACATGGTTGGTATGTTGATAGTGGTTGTTAAAATCACATGACAGGTGATAAGGGAAAGTTTATAACCTTGAGAAAGGAAATAGATGGGTCAGTGTCTTTTGGAAACGACAACTCAACCATAATCATTGGAAGAGGCACAATCAGGATTGGAAGTAACGATACTAAGGGAAAAAATGTTCTACTAGTGGAAGATATGAAACACAATATTCCGAGTCTAAGTCAAATGTGTGACCAAGGTCACAAACTTGTGTTTGATTCACAGAAATGTGAGATAAGAAAATCCAAGCAACATATATGTACTAAGTGAAATTGGAAAGGAAAAGTGTTGTTTAGGAAAGGAAGATGAAGTTTGGCTATGGCACAGAAAAATGGGTCACATAAATTTTGATAATATTGTCAAGGTCAGCAAAAAGGAAGAAGACAGAGAAATTCCCCAGACCATGAAGCCAACCAACACATTGTGCAAGCATTGTCAACCAGGAAATAAAACTAAGACCAATTTCAAGTCAAAGGAATACTCCACAACAAAACCACTGGAAATTATGCATACTAATATAGTTGGACCAACTAGAAAAAAGGGGTTGAAAGGTGGGCAATATTTTATGCTATTGGTTGATGATTATACAAGAATGATTGCAGTTTGTTTTCTCAGGAAGAAGTCAAAGGAATTCGAGAAATTCAAAAAGTACAAGGAGATGGTTGAAAATTAAATAGATTCGAAAATAAAATGTTTGAGATCAGACAATGGAGGAGAGTTTACTTCAAAGGTATTTGTGGAATTCTACAGTAAGAATGGAATAAAAAGGCAATTCTACGTTGCTAGGACACCACAAAAAATGGAGTCAATGAAAGGAAGAACATGAGAATATAGGAAATGGCTCGAACTATGTTAATGGATTCCAAGTTGACAGACAACTTCTGGGTACAGGCAGTGCATACAACAATTCACATTCAAAATAAAGGAATTCTTAGAAACAACGGTGATAAAACTCCTTACGAGCTATGGAGAGGGAGACCTACGAATGTGATGCATTTCAAAGTTTTTGGAAGCAAATGCTACATCAAAAGAGAAGATGGTGGAATAGAAAATTTTGATTCTCATGTGGACAAAGGCATACTTGGTGGGTACTCGAGAACAAGGAAATCATATAAATGTTTCAATCTAAGGCTCAACAAAATTATGGAAAGCATAAATGTGACGTTTGATGAGACAGGTGGACGAAGGATAAAAAAAGAAGAAAATGATTCAATGGAACATGTTCATGAAGAAGAAGAAAAGGATTCAATGGAACATGTTCACAAAGAAGAAGAAAATGAGGAATAAGTAGCAGAAGAGGAATATGAAGACGAGAAGTCAGAAGAAGAAGAGAAAGAACTACAAGATATTCAAGTAACTCCAAATACACCTAGAAAAAGAATACAAAATAATCATCCATCAGATCATATTATTAGGAATAAAGATGCAAGAGTTGAAATGGAAGAATAATTATTTCACCAAAACAACAACACCTACCACTACTATCTATAATTGAGCCAAGCAATTTTGAATAAGCTAGCAAGGATGAATTCTAGATAAAATCCATCGATTAAGAGTTAGATTAGATAGATAAGAATGAAACTTGGGAACTGGTTCCAAGTCCAAGGAACAAGAATGTGATCGATACAAAGTGGGTCTTTAGAAACAAATTGAATGAAGATGGACAGATTACTAGGAAAAAATAAAGATTGGTATGTAATGGATACACTTGGGTTGAAGGTATAGAATTTGAAGAGACATTTTCCCAAGTTTCCAGAATGGAAGCAATCAAATTGATCCTTTCTTATGCATGCTCCAAGAATATTAAAGTGTATCAGATGGACGTGAAATCAACCTTCCTAAACGGGGATCTAGAGAAATAAGTCTACATTGAGCAACCAGAAGGATTTCAGTTGTCAGAGAATGAAAAGTATGTTTTCAGGTTGAAGAAGGCCTTGTATGGTATTAAACAGGCCCCCAGAGAATGGTATTCCAAACTGGATAGATAATTACAACAACAAGGGTTCAGGAAAGGGAATTTAGATAACAACCTCTACATCAAGGTAAATCAAGATATTATTTTTTTAATTGAAGTTTATGTTGATGATATTATTTTTGGAAGTGATTATGATAGGATGAGACATAAATTTGCAAAGGATATGCAGAATGAGTTCAAAATGTCATTACTTGGAGAGTTATCCTTCTTTTTGGGTCTTCATATATGTCAAAGAAACCAAGTGATTTTTATCTCTCAAACCAAGTATATCATAGAAATTCTAAAGAGGTTTGGAATGGAAGATTGCAAACCAGTCAATACTTCTAAGCAAACCAGTTGTAAGTTGAGTAGATATGATGATTCAAAGGCTACAAATCAGAGGCAGTACAGGTCAATGATTGGAAGCTTACTTTATGTAACAATCTCCAGACCATATGTAATGCAAGAAGTTGGAAAGGTGGCATGATTTCAAGTAGAATCAAAGGAATCACATGTTTTAGAAGTAAAGATGATAATCATATATCTCAAGGGTACATACGATTTTGGATTATGGTATCCAAAAAGGAAGGATATATCACTTATTTCCTACACAAATGAAGATTGTGTATGTTTCATTGATGATTGAAGAAGTACAAGTGGAGCAAATTTATACTTGGGTGATTGTTTGGTATCTTGGCTAAGCAAGAAACAATCATCATTATCATTGTCTACAGCCGAAGCAGAGTATATTGTAGTAGGTGCATGTTGTACACAGGTCCTATGGATGAAACAAACATTGAAAGACATACAGGTTGAGTATGATAATCCCATTTCGATATTTTGTGATAACACAAGCGCCATTAGTATCTCAAAGAATCCAGTGATGCACTCCAAGACAAATAATATACCGATCAATTTTCATTTTCTATGGGAACAAGTTGTAGAGAGGAACATGAGAGTTGAGTATGTTGGGACCAAAGAATAGATTGTAGATATATTTACAAAATCGCTTCCAAGGGAAGATTTTGAGTATCTTCGCCAGAAACATGGAGTAGTTTATGTCCCATAATGAATTTTTAATGTTATTCTTATATATCATATATTTACACAAGGAAACACCAAAGAGGACAGTTCATTTTTTAGGTGTAGCTCTGGGGAGAGTTTAGTCCAGGGGAGTATCCCCAACGAGAATTTATGTTTTTCATTGATGTAAAAAGGGGATAGATTCATCATATGCATGGAGAGAAAGAATAGAGGCATGGTTCCATGGGGATAAATGGTCACAGGGGGAGAAATGGTCATAGGGGGAGAATGATCATCATGACTTAAGTGTTACATCAGAGTGTTTCCATCAATTCCAAAGTGGGAGATTGTTGATTAGTTGGGTTGGTTATCATTGATGTCAACCTTTGAAGCAAGTCCGGTAGAAAATTATGGTAGCCCCAAAAGTGTGGATAAGAAACCCATGTTTATCTAAGGAATTATGTAATGAAGATCAGTGAAATTGTAGGAGAGACTATCATAGATGGATAGTACATGTCATGTTATTTATGGTGATAGGTGATACATCACGTAGTTCCTCATGGTTGAGGAGATATGGCTAGTGAATTTGGAGAACCCTCATGAGTTATATAGAACCCCCTAGAATGTCAAAGAAGTCAATTATTCTAGAAGCTCCTAGAAGAAGTTTACTAGTCAAAGTGGTTGTAACTAGGAGTTAATCATGAGTAAAGTTGTTGCAATAAGAAAATAATTAAAAATAAATTATTTGCAACAATAAGTGGTGAATTTACTATTTATGGTAAAGTGGTTGCAAGTGGGTAAAGTACTTGAAAGTGGGTTAGACCTAAAAGAAGGAAGTTGGGTAAAATAGTTAGAAGATAACCCCTAAAGGAATCTACTTAGAGAGTATAAATAAGAGAGCAAGGGTCTCTTATTAGCACCTATTGACCACATTGAATATCTATTGTTGTGAAAGTTTTATTACATGTACTCATTGATACATATAAAATTGTGCAAGTTTGAGGAAGCGAAGGTAGAGTGACGAAAAATTTGTGGTCGCAGTGGAGAGAAAAAATATTGTGAAAAACCCTAGTTAGGGTCATCCCCACGGGTCATCCAATAGACGTCCCGTGAGGCACCCCCACGAGTTATGTAGAGCCTGTCACGCGAGTCCCCTCTTGACACCTCTCGTGCGTCACATGAGGCACTACCAGAACTGACAGTTGAGGCGTGGTTCAAGTTGTAGAGGATGAGCAATGATTACAGGAAGTGTGGCAGTGTTCAGGTACAACACTATTGGCCCTCGACCAATTTTTGTGGAAACATTGGTCGTGTTTGACAATTTTTGGGAATTCGACAATCGAGTCAAAGATGGAGCGCCCAGGTGAAGCAGAGATCACGAGATCTCTCCCCTTTTACATGATTTTTAGGTTTTAGGTTTTATGTAATAGGTATGGGATGTCGACCCATGGGTTTACCCATTTTTAGGCCTCTTTTGTAATGTATAAATAAGTAGCTAAGCAATGTAAGAAGTAATTCTGATCGACTTTATGCAAGAACCAGTGAAGGTTGATAAGTGTGAATAGTTGGGAATGCTTCGTGCATACTGTATGTGAGACTTGCAAAGCTAAGTGCAAGTGGTTGTAGTTGGCTTTGTGCCTTGACCTAATCCAGGAAAGGAGATTCTGGCGAGGTGTGCGCAGATCCCCTATCTCTCGTGGAGTTGGATCTGTGGCTTTATGTACAGGAGAAGAGGAATGTAAGAAGCTTGAAGATCAATAAAGAAGAAGAAGATTTGGTGGACATAGCCCCACACTGGGGTGAACCACGTATATCCTATGTCGATGTGCTTGGTGTTATGTTGTTCTTGTTATTTATGTATCTATTTTCTTAGTGCATTGTTCTTGATGTATAGTAGGTAGATCCATTTATGGTTAGTGCTTTATATATGAATGAATGCTAGATGTGTTCCGATGTTGTGTGGTAAGTAATTGGAAGTGTTAGATCTTGATTATTACTGTGATGATATGTAATTAGGGTTAATATGAGATGCAAATAAATATCATAATCTAATGCATATTGTTGGTTAAGTGTTCTGTTAAGTGTTGTAATCACATATCTGTGTCCCAGCTAGGTTGTAGACACTTGAGTCCTGCAACCCCCCCGACCTCTACCTCGAGTGAGACTTCATCTGCTTCACAGGTGTTGCAGAAAGGGTTGGTATTTAGGGTTTTGTTGGTGCACTATTGAAGCGTTGAACCCTGGGTTTGACCCTGTGCCAACAAATGGTTCCATTGCCGAGACCTGAAACTGTGATTGTTGGGAACTGAAGAAAAGAGAAATCTCTGTGCATAGAACTGTTGTTGTAGTGTGCAATATTCTACTTGAATTATGAATATTTGTGCTAAAAGAGAAGTCTGGTTTGAAGAAAAGAAGTAAGATATTGAAGCTTTGTGCTTTGGTAAAGGTAAGATAAGTGGAAATCTTTGCTTAGAAAGTATGAATCTAGGTATGTTTGACAGGTTTTGTCCTAGTCTGAAAACTAGGGCACAACTAGAAGAAAGAAGATTTGATCTGAATAGATCTGATAGAAATAGTGAAAGATATGTTATTCCTATGCATAGAGAGAATTGTTGGAATAACAAGTGGGTGCAGGAACCTAGAATGAATTTTTGCAGATTGTAGGTCCATCACTGTGATCCCAGTGCATAGTACAGGAAAGGTTGGGGATCATTTAAAAGAAAGAGAGGATTGAAATTGTGTTATAACTGTAGAAGATCATGGCATATTTCTAAGGAATTCCCTGGTACAAGTCCTTTTTTTCTTTTTTGTAAAGTTGTTGGTCATGAGGTTTTGAATTTCCCTAGAATGATTGCTAAAGTTGAAAAGATAAACTTGAGACAAGAAAACTATGAAGAAGGTCAAGAAACTAAGTATATGCTAAAGAACTAGAAAGAATCAGAGATTATGTTACAACTGAAAGAAACACTGAATGATCACAAAGACATCAGTTTACCAGAAATATTCAAAGAGAAGAAGTGCATAGAAACAAGAATAAGAGACTTCAACATAGACTATGTTTTGGATGAGGAAACACAGGTGAATATCATGCTAGAAAGCACTTGGGAAATTTTAGGAAATTCTGTTATGGTTCCTTTATTGGGAAGGATATGATTGTTTAAAGGAAAGATGATAACCCTATGTGGAAGAGTTATTAATGTACCTATGATTTCCCATGGAACATTGACCAAAGAAGAATTAGAAGTCATTAAGTTTGTTGAGAACAACGACCCTTTTTCACTTTTGTTAGGAAAGACTTGGATTGAAAAGGTCAGATCCAAAGAAAAGAAGAGGAAGAAGCCACATAATAGAAAAAGAAAGAATTAAGGGACTTCATAGCCAAGAAAATAGAGTGACTAGTATAAGAACAAGAGGACAAGTCGAAGCAACTGAGGGCTAGAGACTTAGCTTTTGAAGTTGAAAGAATGCAAGAAGGCTTGAAAAACCTATCCATGCAGTATAGAAGAGCACCTACACCAGAAATAGTAAGAGAAGAGGTATTACATTTGAACCCTTTGAAAGGCCCTCAATAATGTGAAGTTACTACGCTAAGAGAAGATAAGAACAAGAATGGAAAGAGGAACCCAGTGAATCAGATCACAAGGAAGAAGGAAAGAAAGATCAGCAAGAAGAAATCAAAGTTAGAAAGACTGTAGGAAGTTTTAGAGGAGACTTCGTAGAAGGTAGGCTTGCAGAACTTGAACCTCGCTGGAATAACAGAGCAATGCAGAATGGCACTTCACCACAATGAAGCTATATGACTGTTGGAGGCATCTTGACCATTAGAACGATGCTCCAGAATGGATAGAAACATAGTTATTTCTAGAAATATCGCCATTGGACAGTTGAGACCATGCCATAATGGATGGATTCATATTGATTAAGGAATATCAACCCGTTGAAGGAATTCATTACGACATTTCTTATTTAATCCATCGAATGCCGCAACGGGACCAATTTTTCAAACTGACATATTCTACCTAGTAGAGAAGTGATTGCATACCACATTGTGTTGTTTAAGACTTCACCATTGATTCAATTACCTTGAGTGTCCATTCACCTACCCAAGATATTTGATTACGAGCGTGTATGTCGGGTGACCTTAGCGCAGTAGAGAAATCTGTAGAAGAGACCTTGATCAACCTTATGGTTAAGAAATTCATGTTCGTGGGAATATAGGCCTCATCGATGGGAGGATTGCAAGAATCCCCCTTGACTGCACATCGATCTGTTCCATCCCAAAACATGACTGAGAAAAGAAGCAACCACCGCGATGATCTGGTGAACACAAAGCAGATCCCATAGGTCTTTCCCAACTACATCCCACCTTTGGCTGGCATGGTTAATCGTGACAACATCCCATGTGACTTCAAGTACACATTGATCACTGCGTACCTCTCGAAGGGGATACATGCAGTCAGACTGCAACTAGGACTAATCCCAGATCTCAAGATTAGTGATTTCAACCTGGGAGACCGAAAGAATTATGTGATTCTCACACCACATAGATACCTGATGAAGATGACTAGGAAGAAGCCCAATATAGTTCCCCAGCCATGGATTAAAGAGATCACACGGTCGACGATTTTAAATGTAATGAAGATCCCCCACTTCGACAAACATTAGGAGGTTAACGCAAGCGTTAAACTCCTCCTATTGTGCTACCATGGAGGTTATCTCTAGTTATATAGATGCGTGACTGTGGATCTGACGTTGATCCACATGATCACTAGATTGAGCATGAAGGGACCAAAACCTCACTAGTTCTACCCAGGGAAGGCTGCAGATCACTCTCTGGTGCAGGGAATCAAGGAGGCGTATGGTGACGTGGAGAAGGAAAAGTGAGGATACAAGGTAGCATCTATCTAGGATGGTGTAGTGTACCTATATTATCAATTGATAGTGGGCAATCTTGTTAGAAAGAACCGTCCTACACAAGCCACAATCTTTGTAGTCGACCTTCCAGGGAAGTGTGTTGAAGGGATGCAGATGAATTGGGCGAGCTACCTCATCAACGAGTTGGAGAAAGATTGTCATGAAGAACAGGACCAAGGATATGAATGTCACTTCAACTGGTTGTTGATCCTCATTTCCTTTTTCACTTGGGAGATGCCAGAGGGAGAGACATTCCCTAAAGTCGATCTATCAGAGCCACTGGCCACATGGTTCTCCACCTTGTGGTATACGATTGATATGGTGAATCAATGGAAATCAAATGCGGTGTTCCACACTTACTACCTACAGCTTACACATGCTATTAAATCATTCCCCTGAATGACCCCAAACACTGTGCATACATACAGGCCACTAGTGAAGTTCTATATAGACCGCCACTTCATCTACATCATTGTGCACAAGGATGAAAGTAAAGAGGAGTTGCAGTCATACTATAAGTTGACCGAGGAAGACCTGGAAGAGATTTCTAAAGAATGGCCATCTGAATTCCTCATACCACTTGGTGATGCAGAACTGTCCGACCCCGAACTCATTGGAAGTCTTGTGGTTACCCAGACTGAGTATGATGGACTTGGTAGTGCAAAGAAAAAGAAGAAAAAGGAAGAAGTGTAGTACATATACAACGCATCGAAGGAAAATTTTCCCGACTCACTAGGAGGAGGAGGAGGCAATGAAGTAAATCAAGAGGACGAAGGGGAAAATACAAGAAAGAAAAGGGCAAAGTGATACCGCCAAAGGACCCCCTTACATAGGCCAAGAAGTCAAAGAAAAGGAAGGTTTCTTTGCAAAACCCTCAGTGCAGAAGAAGTCCCAAGCCAATAAGCCTCAGTCGCACAATGTTCTCACCATGGAAGATGTTGATCTCATCACCGTAGTTGTAGAATATTCTTTGGAGGACATCTTTAGTGAAACGAAGAAAAGAAGGAGATGATGTATGACATAATCAAGGTGGAGTTGAAAGGGATACAATAAGCTATCCATTCAATCTGCACAGTGTCTACTATGCCATCCTCAACATAAAACATAGAATTGGGGGATGAGACCACCCAGTTGTGAAGATTAGCAGATGTAACAAAGGCTTGCCTTTGTCAAGCCCAAGAAGATAGGGATTGGGCCACATAGGACTTGAAGAAAGAAAAGGAGGAGGTCCTACAGAAACTTCAAGTTGCGTAGCAAGAGAAAGATGAACTTAGGGTGAACTTCGAAGAGGACAGAGAGAAAATCTAGAAAGAGAAAGACTAGTTTCTTGCAAAGAATATTGTGGTCAAGGAAGCTGTGACTAGGGCACTTTGCTCAGTGTCAGGATTGGCACATATGGAAGAAGAGACAACATAGATCCAAGTGGGGAAGCTCGTTGAAGCCATTCAACAACTTCAAGAAAGAGTAGCAGATTCATAACTTCAAGCAGTGTCGAGCACTCCGCAAGAAGTGCAGGATCAAAGGGAAGAAACTGCCAAGAGCACAATAGAAAGAATTAGGGCATTGACCTCAGAATGTAAGGAACTAAGTGCACAGACCTATGAGCGCCTTGAAAAATACCCGTAGCTGAGGACATTGGAGGCATGAATCCAGGAAGCAAAGAAATAGGCGTCAACTTTGCAAGCACAGTTGAAGTTGCTTATTGCGATGAAAAAGATGAAGAGGTCATAGGAGTAATGAGCAGTTCAGCAACATGTCATTTCCATCCAGAGTAGAGTGATGGAGGTAACACAACGACTCCAGCAAGTGTAGGATGGAGATTGAACACTTTTTGAAGAGATCGAGGGACAAGGATCACAGTTGGAACAGGTGGTCACCATAGTGGAACAATGCCTGGAAGGGCCTGTCACTGAGCAAGTCATTCAGGATTTCGCTGAGCAGGAGGCTCTGGCCAAGAAACATGTCAAGGTAGCCTGAGCTAATATCGAGGCATTCAAAGTAGTATTACCCTGATTAGAGTGACTTAGGATGAGTCACATGTGAGTGTTGGGGGTATGTTGGCCCTTGACCAAGTTTTGTGGAAACGTTGGTCATGTTTGACCATTTTTGGGACTTTGACAGGATGGTTGAAGACGAAGCGCCCAGGCGAAGCGAAGATCACGAGATCTCACCCCTTTTGCGGGATTTTTGTGTTTTAGGGTTTATGTAATGGGTATGGGATGTCATCCCATGTGTTTACTCATGTTTATGCATCTTTTTTAATGTATAAATAAGTAGCCAAGGGATGTAAGTAGTTCTTATCGGCTTTGTGAAAGAACCAATGAAGGTTGCTAAGTGTGAATAGTTATGAATGCTTCGTGCATATTGTATGTGAGACTTTCAGAGCTAAGTGCAAGTGGTTGTAGTTGGCTTTGTGCCTTGACCTAATCCATGGAAGGAGGATCTGGCGAGGTGCGCGCATATCTCCTGTCTCTTGTGGAGTTGGCTTTGTGGCTTTGTGCATAGGAGCAGAGGAGTTAAGAAGCTTGAAGATCAATAAAGAAGAAGAAGAGTCGGTGGACGTAGCCCCACACTGGGGTGAACCACGTATATCCTGTGTCAATGTGGTTGGTACTATGTTTTTCATGTTATT
>JZKD02S0150380.1:0-23594 GCA_000966675.3 Picea glauca
CAGTACGTGGACAAGATATTAGAAGCGCATAAAGACATTTTTTCCTCGCCTAATGGGGTAAATAACTCAATTGATTTGACACTAATTTCTCCTCTGCATAATGGCTCTGTGTACAAGTGTTATTTTATGGATAATGAAGAAATAAAATGACAGATACAAGAGATAATTATGAAGGGACACATCATACCAATCTCCTCACATTGTGGGATCCCAATTGTTCTTATACAACAGAAGGATGGGACATGGAGACTTTGTATTGATTACAGAAACCTGAACAAGATCACAGTCAAGAACCAGTACCCAATCCCCTAGATTGATGATCTTCTAGATCAACTCAAGGGATCCAATTTTTTTAGTAATATTGATCTAAAGTCAGGCTACCATCAGGTACCGATTGAGAAAATTGATGTATGGAAGAAATCCTTCAAGTCTAACGAATGTCTCTTTGGTTGGCTAGTCATGCCTTTCATCTTGACCAATGCCCCAACCACATTCATGCGGATGATGGATGATATATTGCATCCATTCACAAAATCCTTTGTGTTTGTGTATCTAGATAACATCCTCATCTTCAACAAACCTAGGAGGAACATTTGAATCATATTCAACAGTTCTTGGGCACCCTGCAACAACACAATTTATATGCCAATTTGGATAAGTGTTCCTTCAATATTCAAAGAATACAATATTTAGGATACATCATGGATGAGTAGGGTGTGCATGTCTATCTATCCAATATCCAATTCATCCATGGTTGGTCGGCCCCAAAAACAATGACCAAGCTCTGCAACTTCTTGGGCCTTGCCAACTTATACCATGGGTTTGTGTTGGGGTTCTCTCATATCACCTAGGCCCTAATCCATGTGACCAAGGGTGGATAAAAGGAAAATTTTGTATGGATTGTGTCCCAACAAAAAGTATTTGAGGATTTGAAAGTCCGCCACTACTCAGCACCAATTCTTATTCTGCCAGACCTACAACAACCATTTGAAATTAAGACATATGCTTTAGATTATGATATCGATGCATTCCTCACTCATCATGGGCATCTAGTGGCCTATCACATTGAAACATTATATGATGTTGTTCATAGATACCCCACCTATAACAAAGATATGTACTCCATTGCACAGGCATGTCAACAGTGGAAGCATTACAATTTGGGGAAGGAAATGATCATAGACACTAATCACGGGCTCTGAAATTCATGTAGACACAAGGAAAGTTATAGAATGACCACCATCAGAAGTGGTCCATGTACCTGTAGAAATTCCACTTGAACATCAAGTACAAGAAGGGAAACACCATCCATGTTGCATATTTCTTGATTGGACCCTCGATTGAGGCACTAACCAAATTTCTTAACTTGTGTGGGAATGAGATGTCTGGGTGGCCACAATTATACAATAATGACTCTGAATTTGTTGTTTTATAAACATTGAGCGCCGAAAAAAAAAAATCCATACTTTCATCTACAGGGTGGATTTCTATTCCATATCAACCATCTTTGTCCTTCAAGTGAGTGTGTAAATATTATTTGGGAAGCTCATTATAGTTAGGAGTAGGAAATTTTGATGTGGAAAAAATAGTGGCAGTACTGCAAAATCATTTTTATTGGTCAAAGCTTCAACAATATGTATGAAAGTACATCATATCCTTCACTAATTTCACCATTGTCAAGCGCTCCATCAAGAAATAGGGGTTATACACCCCTCTTCCTACTCCATATAGGCCTTGGGAGTCCATATCCATGGATTACATGTTCTTTCTACCTTCAAATAAGCATGGGAAAGGATGGGTCTTTGTGGTCATTGATTGATTCTCTAAGATGGTATTTTTAGCACCATGCAAGAAGAGCATCACAATCGAGGCCACCACCAATCTCTTCTTTGAACATGTTTGGGTTCATTTTGTGCTCCCACGAACCATTATCTCATATCAATATAGTAGGTTCCTAAGAATTTTTGGTCCATCCTATGGTCGATGATGATTGGCGTAGCTATGCCCATTGCAATTGCATAGGAAGAGTCCTCCCATGCTTAGACCGAGGTTGACAGAGGAGTAAAATTTGTTGATCAAATCTGGCACATCCAACAATAATTTCATTATATTTTTTAGAAATCCAATCCAAGTACAAGCAGCGCCACGATCAACATCAGGTACAACACAAATTTCAGGTGGAAGACAAGGTATGGTTACATTTGCAGAAAGAGCCTCATAGGACCCCATCAAAAGCTACGCCCTCTCTAATATGATCCTTACACTATCACCAATGTTGTTGGTGAGAATGATTTTGAATCAAGTATTCATCCTTTCATTATCTTTCACATGGTATTTAATGTGGAACTGCTTCAACCCTATTTCCACCTCTCCTGGACACTTTAGATGTGGTCGATCACTTGGCCACTACTTAAATCAATCCTAGCTGCATTGAACAGAGAAAAATTAATAAGATCATGGAAACTAAGAATAAAGGCACCAACCAATAGAACATCCAACTCTATTGCGTCATCAAAGAAGGGAAGTGTCTTCATCAAGGCAAGTAGCTCACCAGGAGTCAGATTCAGCAGAAGTTTCCCCATCTGATGGAGGAACTTGAAAAAATGGATACCATTGTTTCCTAAGGGGGGAGGAATGATCCATGTGGAAATAAGTGGCCTCCCACCTATTCTACTGGCTCAAATTATAGTTTCCATATTGGCAGTTTTTCTATAGTTATTCGGGTCCCAAACTTTTGGGGTCATTTTGAGGTCCTAAAAGACATTTTTTTGACATGGAAGCTCCCTATAGAACTGTATTGGGATCTATTAGGATATTTAGAATGTGTACTCCTCAGCTATACCTTTTCAATGAGGTATCAAGCGCCCAAAACAAAGATTGTATGAAAAAGTTACGCCCTAGGGAAGTTGACGTATCAACTACCCACATCGAAGCCCATGAAAATTTTGGAATTTCATCTTTCAGGGTTAGGGATTTGGATGTTTAGGGTTTTCTCATTTATGATTTATGTTAAAAAAAATTCTTTGGAGCCTCATTGTAATCATCTTCTTGTGAATGATCATAATTGATACATCTATCTTCATAGATTTAAGCTACCACCATTCTAGCTAACTTATGTGCTTTGTATTTTACAGTCTTTTGTATTCAAGACAGTCATTATTAGAATCTGAGTTTTACTTTATTACTATGTTCCTTTGAATATCTCTGTGTATCTCCTTTTTATATCTATGTTATATTTTTGTCTTCATTTCATTCTCAAAATAATATGAATCATATTATCTACTATTTTTTTCTAATAAAATTAACTCTATATGCACAAAACAGGGATCACGATGAATTTCCATATTTTTAATTAATTATTACCGCTTTCCATTTTTATTAATAATGCTAAAAGTGCACAAATACACATGATAACAATGATTTGAGCTAATACAAATTTATTTTGAGGAATTAATGTTGCACATTAAGAAATATAAAAGAAGATTTTAGTATTATCCATAACAAATAAGTTATTTCATTACTAAATACAAATAAAATATATTGTGACTCCATTATATAGAGTCTACATGTTTTTATGAGATCTCAATTATTCCAATAATAGTAGAGGTTGAGAGAACATCTCAACCACACACCATACTAGGAGCTTATCAAACAACCTCCACTCACTCAATCTTATCTAGACACTAACCTATACTCATAGGTCATATTATCATGTTGCCTTCTCAACAGTTCACGAGAAAAATCATACAACAAGAAACAAGTATGAGTTACATATTCCAACACTCCCCCTTAATGAATACTTGTTGATTGTATCTTCATTCCTTTTGTTTTCCCTTTCCGGTTGTGCTTGTTGATTGTTATTACCAGTCCATTCTTCATTTGTAGGCTTTCATCACTCTAGGATTTATCCAAAAAAAAATCTAAGTCTTTCTCTTGTACCTGCATAAATTATATTATTGATGTTCTCATATAAAAAATAATCTACCAAGATACATGGGTACCAACCGATGTACTCTCCAGTTCTGTAGAAATGATTTTCACCTACATGGCTCATGAATATATTAACCTCGCTCATAAATTGGTCCTGCATTCTCTAAGATTCTTTCATCTCACATTCCCCCCTAAATCAAGATAACTCCTTGCAAATATGCACCACAACACATATTCCTAAACAATATGAATAGGGATTAAAAAAAGTTGGAGAAACTAACTTGTGTATGACGAGGCAATACAACTTGGACCAAAAACAAACTCTTGAGGTGTCGGGCACCACCGATCATGCACATTACTACAAAATTACTATGGGATACTTCCTTACATACAATAGACTTACTTGTGCCATGCGGGGTGACCTTGATGCAATTGAAAGCTTCTCTTATATGGATCATGCACAAAATGGTGCATTCGTCTTCCATCTTCAACATATTTGTTCATCCTTCATCTTGGCTCTTCATTCTTCACCTATCATTTGTTAGATTCATGAATTTTAACAAAAAAATATCACCTTCATATTGAGGTTGTGAATCTCAATATGTATGTTAACAAATACAAGACCATATACCACTTACGGGATGTTGGTTACCACCAAAAATGCATCCCTTACTTTATCTTACAAAAACTTAGAACGACTTCTCACTTGCACACATTACTTAGGAACACATAACAATGAACCCATTTCATGAATATTACAAACAATATTAATTACCATGACCCCATTTTTTTTATGACCTCTTATGACCCTATAATGAAACCCCACTTGATCATTCATTCCATAATTTTCATTGATCCTACACTTTCATACAACAAGGCATATGAAGAAAACAAATACTGCAAAAAATGGTTCCAGTGTAATGCGCTCATTCACACACTAGTCCACGCATAGGCTCTTCCACAACAAATTCACAAATATGTTGCAAACAACAATACTGCTCTAGTGCAACACACTCCTCTAACAACAAATAGTGTATTCACGTAGACTCTTCCAAGATCGCGCAAAACATACTTGTGTCTCCTCACAACAATGACTCTTCCATCAATCTCTTTAACAAAATTTATTTCACAACGACAGCATCATCTTCTCAATTCAACAGCATGCATTGGCTCCAACGATGGACAAACAATCTACTATATACACATAGCAACATACACAATCTTCACACAAATATTTCAAATGGACCCTCTGTTACGGAATTTTTCCCCTGTGGATAGGTGAAACTTCCCTTATATTGATAGACCCCTATACCAAGATAGAAAGAGTACAAGTGGACACAAACATCCCTTTAAAATCATCTAAAATTGTTGTTTGTGGAGCCTGATTATCTTCCTGATTCATAGGTATTTGTTTTCAGTCATGTTTATACCCCATGAATATTGTACACCCCAGAATATTGTACACCCCTTCAAGAGAGGGGTTTTAGGGGGGGCTTTCCCCCTCTGCAGGGTTTGGGGGGATCACCCCCCCGGTTGGGGGGTTCAGGGGAAAGTGGGCCCCCGACGGGGGTTCAGGGGGCAGCGTTCCCTGATTGGAGTTCAGGGGAAAATCCCTTGAAGGAAAAATTTCCATGCAAATGTATATTGTAATTTCATAGTAAATCTAGACTGTTCATTATAAGGTCACAAATATTACGGTAGAAGTTATGTTAGGGTTTTTTTCCCTAGAATGCAACCCTCTTTTATGATGGAATTGTATTGCGGTTGTGTATCATTGTGAATATTGTATTCTGAGAGAAGATATTGTGAGAGAAAGAAGAGGAAGTTACACCAGGTGTGTCGTAGGTTGTATCCCTTCATTTGATGGATAATAAAAAGGAAGGACCTAACAATTTCTCTAGTGGACATATCCCACATAGGGTGAACCATGTATATATGTGTCTCTATTGTATTATGTATCTTATGTGTTTTATTTCTACATTTTTTTTATTTTATTTCTCTGTGATCCTGTTTATCTAAAAAAGACAATCAAATCGATAAGGAGAGAAATGATATGTTGTACCTTGTTTCTCCAATCCCTAAGCTTGATCCTCAAATTCCCTAGTGCAAACTGAGATCTGCAATGTACAGCAAAAGGAAACAACTATCTCCTACTCTACTTGACTAGATAAGACAAGTCTATCTACAAAGATTAGAGCAACAATAGAAAAAAAAATGTAACAACACATAAACTTGAAGGAAATAGGCCAAGTATATATTGAATGAGAACCAATAAGAATATACTAACAGACCACGATTGATGTTGCAACAACCTCTCCAAGATTTCCTCATCCAACTCTTGCACTAATGAATCAAGATCAAAATGATGAAGCCTTTACTGATTTTTCTCCCCTTCTCACCATGGAAATGTCTCCAATTTATAGGCTTTGAGAGGCTCAACCACCTTGATTATTTTTGGAATTTGTTGATAATAAGGCTCCATAGATTATGATTATTTCCTTAGATAGAGCCATGGAGTAGGACTCGAGCCAAACAAACCCCAGCCTGTCATAGTTGTCCCTTATAACAATTTTGGATTCACAATGATTTCCTCCAAACAATAATGGCGCTCCATTAAAGTTGAAGACAAAGTGCCATGGCACCCCCTTAGCATGGAATAGGGAGCATCAGTGCTCCCTAAGCATGGGCAGGGGAGCACCAGTCTTCTATGGTAGAAACTGCTTGATTATCGGTCATTGATGTATACCATTAATAAGTGTGATGGAAATCACCATTGATGTCAATGACTCCCAAGCTATCTATAGTACATTCCAACAAATATGAATAATGATATGAATTCAAACATCCATGGAATCAATCCATCAGGGTTCATTGATGTAAACCCATTGTCAAAAGAGAGTAGGTCTACCATTGAGGAATGCAAGTTCCAAGGTACTATTATGTTTCTAATTCTAATTCTTGGATAATGTGTTGAAGTCAACAGGAAAAGACTTGTCAAAGGAGGGCCTTGAAGTATCCCCCATCATCGTTACAAAAATTTTAGAGGAAAGTGATATGAGATGGAGGATTAAATGAATATGGACTGACACAAGAATGGAAACTAGTAATATTGTAGATGGTTGGTCTGAAATGAAAAACTTCCCTTGAACATTATGAGGCATGACACAAGAATTGGAAGCTTCGACTCGTTTGAGAAATGGACCAAAACATAGTGCGACGATCATCGGGGAACTCTTCAGCTGAGTCGAAGGAGTAACAGAACTCATGGAATTGGTATGACTCAGGGGCAAGTGAATTAACCAACTATAAGGTGAGATGCAAATAGGTGCCATGTTCAAAGGAAACAACGAAAGTTTCCTTAAAGGTTTCAAGACACTTGACCCACTTCCTTCAAATTTTCTCCCATCCAGATAGATGAGTACCTCTTTATTGTTTAAAAATCTCGAGGAGGATAACAAGTGCTCGATATAACTCACCTTCGGTAAGTTACTCTTATTATGTTTAATGAACTGGAAGAAGTAAGGCTTCATTCCTATATGGGCCCTTTAATGTATGGTTTTACGAGTCGAGAGAAGAAAAACTCGGTGATTTTTTATGTTTTAAGGAGTTTGAAAATAACTTAAAGAAAACTTCATGGGTGTTCTTTTTCGTAATTTTAGTCTCCAAGGCCCAAAAAAATAGTAAAACAATACAGGGGAGAACGCTTCTAGTCATGCTTGACTAGAGTATTCATTTTTCATAATTAATCTCATGAGGCCGAAAAAGAGATAAACTATCACTCGAAAGATGCCATTTCAAAACTTTTAATGAGTGTGAAAGGAAGAAATATCACTCGACAATATTTTTCATGTTTAGGGAGTCTGAAAAATAGCTTAAAGGAGACTCCAAAGAGTTCCTTTTTCATATATATTTTACGAGTCTGAAAAAGAGATAAAAATGTACTCGGTAACTTATTCTCATGTTTTAACGAGCATGAGAAAGGACAAATAGTAAGCTCGGTAACCTATTCTCATGTATTTATGAGCATGATAAAGAAAAAATACTAATATCATTCTAGAAAACACGACTACGTTACAAGGGGACAACCCCTAATCAAGGATCACTCCTAGTAGCGTGTTTCTCTAGAGGTATTTTTCCCCCATCCTGCATGATAGAAACTAGTGGTTTATCTCCAGCATGATTTCTAGAGGCTAGAGACCTACCCCCCAAGCTTCATTTCCTCTAATGACTCTTCTTATTTACTCATTTAGGCATCTGGATACCAATAGGAATACTTTCACTAGACGGAGGAAAAGAAGGTTCAAGTATTCGATCCATAGCAAGACTTTATTTGAATGGAGGGGGGTCTATTTCATTTTTTAACGAGCTTGATAAAGACAATGAACTATGCTTGTAGGAGTCTGTTTCATTTTTTAATGAGCTTGACATGCGAAAAGAACTATGTTCATCAATACCAAGTACTACCAAATGATTAAATAATTCTAAGGATTTTTGCACCTTATTCAAAATCATATTTAACATGGAAACCTAAGGGGTGGGAGGAACAGGTAAAGGAAAAACACCCATGAGCAAGGAATCCTTAAGGATACCTACTCCTACACTCTCAAAACTATTTTTTCCTATAAAAGGGACATTATTCACAACAACATTGTGGAGATATAAAGTTGTATAGTCAAGTTGGTAAACAATGATAATTTTTCTTTCATGGGGAAATCAGAAGATATGAAACACCGAAGATGTGATGGTAGTCATCGCATAGAACCAACTATGACCAAGTAACAAATTATAATCTAGGGGCACATCAACCACTTCTATATCGACCTAAACAGTATTACCCTTCAATGTCACAACAAAATATTGCAAGAATCCTTGAGTTTGGAAACCACTTCCATCAAACGCTTTCAAGGTGGTAGGAGACTGGCTAAGTTTAGGAGAACCAAGGGCTCTCCAACAAGGCAAAGATATGAAACAGGTGGAGGCTCCCTCATCAAAGATAGTGTGATGCATGTTCTTTCCACAAACAAAAATTTGAATTTGGAATGCTAATTGGTGGGAGAGCATCTCCTTAAAATTATATCAATTAAACGTAATCTAGTTCGACTCCTCCAGATCCATAGCTCCAATAGCTAACAACATGGTTATATGTTGACTTGGATAGTTGTATGGAACTTCGAGGGATGACATAGAACAAGGATCTTTCCCCAAATATTCAAAAATATTGTAGGTTTGGGTAGGGCGGGCATTGGTATTAAATGTCTCCTTTCAAATTACACTCTTGGGTGCATGCAGCATTGTGTCAAAAATTGGCTTCTCAATCTGAAGAGGATTGGAAGATGGAGGAGGAGTGGATGTGGAAGGTTGATTGATATCCTTTCGATTAGCCTGATCATCTGGAGGATTCTCATAAGTATTTTCTCGAGTCATTACATTAACTTCCTTAAACATGTACACCTCAAAGGCTCTTTTGGAAGTATCTCCATGGTGGGAATGATCTGTGTTTCCCCCTTGCGGAGGGGCATAATTTTGTGCAACCGAATTTTGTTTTTGAACTGGTTGGGAGGTACCCTTCAAAAATTTAGTGACAACCTCATGATGAGGGAAGTGTTTCATGTACTAATCTTGCTCACATATCATGTAAGTAAAGTTAGCCTTAATACTCAGTTGATTATCAACAGTATTTGAATTATCCTACTTGTTAGAATATTTATTGGATTTACCCTTGTTATAATTGGACCGTATTCACCTCGAAGATTTGAGAAGGAGTGGAAGTAGTTGTGGTGTTTGAAATGGAACTTGGTTCCAGAGAAAGTCTTCATGGATCGTTCGACAGACAATGAGTGTTATGGATTAGATCATAAAGTGTGTCGGAGTGGGAATATACCAATTCCAAATAATGTGCACGACTGATAGCTTTCTCCTCATTAAAAAAATTTCTCATAGAAACACCACGAGAAATGGGAGGCAAGAGTGACTTTGTAAACCAATCCACGAGGAGTTGGTCTGAAATTGGAGCTTTAATCAATTGTATCCATGACAATATCCACTCATGAATATGATTAGATATGTGGGTGGAAGCAGATTTTCGGAGTGAGGTCAAAAGATTTGCACCAGTCTCATACCATATAGGCAACTCAAAATACGTCAGAAAGGCCATGTAAAGAGAATTAAAGTCGACAAAGGAATTATGTGGCAACTCAATATACCATTTTGTTGTTTCCTCTATTAGTGTTCTCTGAAAAAGTCTAATATGGATGGAATCATCCATCAAAGAGTTGGAATAACACCATAAATGGAAATTCATAACATGATTGTTAGGATCTTCCCCAGGTTCTCCGTCGAATTTTAGGATGTCAGGCGGTAATTTGGAAGGGATGGTGGGCCAAAACAGGGCATGCTAAATGGGATCATTTGTTAAATGTGACAGATTTGTAAGATCTAACGTAGCCAAGAATGAAAGTTTTTCGGTTAGCCTGTGGATACTAATTATGACCATATGGCATGGGGACACCAGTAGGATCATATCCAGGTTGTGAAGAGATGGAAAAACTAGATGGTCCTCCCATATATGGTGGTTTCATGGGTTGTCCACCTATGTAAGGTGGTTTTCCTAATTGTCCACCCATGTACTATGATGGACCTCCTATGTAATTTTATTGAGCTAAAGTTCCCCCCATGTATGGTGGTTGAAGGGACCATTTCATTGGAATCATGGGGTTTATGGATTGATAGGGAAAATTTCATTGCGAAGGAATGCTTGTTGGATTAAGTTGACCCCACAAAGAATTAGTAACTCCTGGAAATGGATTTCCAGGATACAAGCCAGTGGTAGTAGGGATAGAAGGACTTGCAAGAGCATATTTACCCCAGGATTGTTGATGTTGCAACAATGTAGGTTTCCCCGGAGTAAAAAGTTTCCCTGCAACTGAAGGTTTCCCCCCAGCTAAAAGTTGGCCTCCCATTGAATATTTAACTCCAATGTAGGGTGTACTAATATGCGATGTGTGAGATGGAGGCTAAGTAGATTTTGTAATAATGGTTGTGTGAACTAATTGACTTTCGGCCATCTTATCGATGGAACAACCAAGTAAATCACTTGGCATGTGCATGTATGGAAATAGTGAAGCAGGAATATTAACTAACCCATGTTCGAATGGAGATGTATGTGCAAGAGGTTGATTCGGGGTTACCTGGGTCACCGATGTTTCTGGTAAAGAAGAAGCACCAGCAGTAGAAACTATAAGAGTTGTGGATAAATATAAGTTCCCAAGTCCTTCAGGAAAACCAAAAGATGTTGGGTTCACGCCAAACGATTGTGTAGTGGTAGAACCATGCGGTAGCTTGTAAGAAAAATAGGAATAAAAATATCTCATGCACGGTGGATTAGTGAGTTGTATTTTGAGTGGATCCATAAAAGGAGGATTCTTGTAAGATGCAAGGCTTTCTACAAAGGTTGTGACCGGTTCTTCAATGTGTTGTCCACTTCTAGGAGATATGCTCATGGTCTCAGAAGTTTGATCTGCGATCATTCCTTCGTAAGAAACATTGTGTTGAGGTTACTGAACGTTAGGTTCCATACCTTGTAAACTGTGAAATCTCCAATCCTAAGGACAACTACGAAAGTAAAAATAAACACTCCTAAGAAAACTAAAATAAATCACCCAAGCAACAGTAGACAAGCAACTGTAACAAGACATAAACTTGAAGGAAATAGGCCAATTATATATTGAATGAGAAGCAATAAGAAGATACTTACAGACCACAATTGATCTTGCAGCAACCTATCCAAGCTCTCCTCGTCCAACCCTTGCATGAATAAATCAAAATCAAAATGATGATGCCTTTACTTATTTTTCTCCCCTTTTCACCATGGAAATGCCTCCAATTTATAGGCTTTGAGAGGCTCAACCACCTTGAGTATTTTTGGAATTTTTTGAGGATATGGCTCGATAGGTTATGATTTTTTTCTTATATAGAGCCATGGATTAGGACTCGAGCCAAACAAACCCCAACCTTTCAGAGTTTTCCCTTAGAAGAAGGTGGTATTCACCATGATTTCCTCCAACCAACAATGGTGCTCCCTTAAATCCGAAGATAGAGTGCCATGGCACCCCCTTAGCATGGCATAGGGAGCACTGAGGCTCCCTAAGCATGGGAAGAGAAGCACTATTCTTCTTAAATTCCCAAAAAAAATCAAAATCCTAGGTGAAAATGTATGTTTCAACTGACAAATGATGGGGCTTTCCCTTCCAACATGATTTAGGGATTGTGACAATTGTTTTCATGGTGTCAATTGAGTTGTGACACTTACCAAAAGTGTATGAGGCATGTTATGACACTTATGACACTTACGANCAGACCTACAACAACCATTTGAAATTAAGACATATGCTTTAGATTATGATATCGATGCATTCCTCACTCATCATGGGCATCTAGTGGCCTATCACATTGAAACATTATATGATGTTGTTCATAGATACCCCACCTATAACAAAGATATGTACTCCATTGCACAGGCATGTCAACAGTGGAAGCATTACAATTTGGGGAAGGAAATGATCATAGACACTAATCACGGGCTCTGAAATTCATGTAGACACAAGGAAAGTTATAGAATGACCACCATCAGAAGTGGTCCATGTACCTGTAGAAATTCCACTTGAACATCAAGTACAAGAAGGGAAACACCATCCATGTTGCATATTTCTTGATTGGACCCTCGATTGAGGCACTAACCAAATTTCTTAACTTGTGTGGGAATGAGATGTCTGGGTGGCCACAATTATACAATAATGACTCTGAATTTGTTGTTTTATAAACATTGAGCGCCGAAAAAAAAAAATCCATACTTTCATCTACAGGGTGGATTTCTATTCCATATCAACCATCTTTGTCCTTCAAGTGAGTGTGTAAATATTATTTGGGAAGCTCATTATAGTTAGGAGTAGGAAATTTTGATGTGGAAAAAATAGTGGCAGTACTGCAAAATCATTTTTATTGGTCAAAGCTTCAACAATATGTATGAAAGTACATCATATCCTTCACTAATTTCACCATTGTCAAGCGCTCCATCAAGAAATAGGGGTTATACACCCCTCTTCCTACTCCATATAGGCCTTGGGAGTCCATATCCATGGATTACATGTTCTTTCTACCTTCAAATAAGCATGGGAAAGGATGGGTCTTTGTGGTCATTGATTGATTCTCTAAGATGGTATTTTTAGCACCATGCAAGAAGAGCATCACAATCGAGGCCACCACCAATCTCTTCTTTGAACATGTTTGGGTTCATTTTGTGCTCCCACGAACCATTATCTCATATCAATATAGTAGGTTCCTAAGAATTTTTGGTCCATCCTATGGTCGATGATGATTGGCGTAGCTATGCCCATTGCAATTGCATAGGAAGAGTCCTCCCATGCTTAGACCGAGGTTGACAGAGGAGTAAAATTTGTTGATCAAATCTGGCACATCCAACAATAATTTCATTATATTTTTTAGAAATCCAATCCAAGTACAAGCAGCGCCACGATCAACATCAGGTACAACACAAATTTCAGGTGGAAGACAAGGTATGGTTACATTTGCAGAAAGAGCCTCATAGGACCCCATCAAAAGCTACGCCCTCTCTAATATGATCCTTACACTATCACCAATGTTGTTGGTGAGAATGATTTTGAATCAAGTATTCATCCTTTCATTATCTTTCACATGGTATTTAATGTGGAACTGCTTCAACCCTATTTCCACCTCTCCTGGACACTTTAGATGTGGTCGATCACTTGGCCACTACTTAAATCAATCCTAGCTGCATTGAACAGAGAAAAATTAATAAGATCATGGAAACTAAGAATAAAGGCACCAACCAATAGAACATCCAACTCTATTGCGTCATCAAAGAAGGGAAGTGTCTTCATCAAGGCAAGTAGCTCACCAGGAGTCAGATTCAGCAGAAGTTTCCCCATCTGATGGAGGAACTTGAAAAAATGGATACCATTGTTTCCTAAGGGGGGAGGAATGATCCATGTGGAAATAAGTGGCCTCCCACCTATTCTACTGGCTCAAATTATAGTTTCCATATTGGCAGTTTTTCTATAGTTATTCGGGTCCCAAACTTTTGGGGTCATTTTGAGGTCCTAAAAGACATTTTTTTGACATGGAAGCTCCCTATAGAACTGTATTGGGATCTATTAGGATATTTAGAATGTGTACTCCTCAGCTATACCTTTTCAATGAGGTATCAAGCGCCCAAAACAAAGATTGTATGAAAAAGTTACGCCCTAGGGAAGTTGACGTATCAACTACCCACATCGAAGCCCATGAAAATTTTGGAATTTCATCTTTCAGGGTTAGGGATTTGGATGTTTAGGGTTTTCTCATTTATGATTTATGTTAAAAAAAATTCTTTGGAGCCTCATTGTAATCATCTTCTTGTGAATGATCATAATTGATACATCTATCTTCATAGATTTAAGCTACCACCATTCTAGCTAACTTATGTGCTTTGTATTTTACAGTCTTTTGTATTCAAGACAGTCATTATTAGAATCTGAGTTTTACTTTATTACTATGTTCCTTTGAATATCTCTGTGTATCTCCTTTTTATATCTATGTTATATTTTTGTCTTCATTTCATTCTCAAAATAATATGAATCATATTATCTACTATTTTTTTCTAATAAAATTAACTCTATATGCACAAAACAGGGATCACGATGAATTTCCATATTTTTAATTAATTATTACCGCTTTCCATTTTTATTAATAATGCTAAAAGTGCACAAATACACATGATAACAATGATTTGAGCTAATACAAATTTATTTTGAGGAATTAATGTTGCACATTAAGAAATATAAAAGAAGATTTTAGTATTATCCATAACAAATAAGTTATTTCATTACTAAATACAAATAAAATATATTGTGACTCCATTATATAGAGTCTACATGTTTTTATGAGATCTCAATTATTCCAATAATAGTAGAGGTTGAGAGAACATCTCAACCACACACCATACTAGGAGCTTATCAAACAACCTCCACTCACTCAATCTTATCTAGACACTAACCTATACTCATAGGTCATATTATCATGTTGCCTTCTCAACAGTTCACGAGAAAAATCATACAACAAGAAACAAGTATGAGTTACATATTCCAACACTCCCCCTTAATGAATACTTGTTGATTGTATCTTCATTCCTTTTGTTTTCCCTTTCCGGTTGTGCTTGTTGATTGTTATTACCAGTCCATTCTTCATTTGTAGGCTTTCATCACTCTAGGATTTATCCAAAAAAAAATCTAAGTCTTTCTCTTGTACCTGCATAAATTATATTATTGATGTTCTCATATAAAAAATAATCTACCAAGATACATGGGTACCAACCGATGTACTCTCCAGTTCTGTAGAAATGATTTTCACCTACATGGCTCATGAATATATTAACCTCGCTCATAAATTGGTCCTGCATTCTCTAAGATTCTTTCATCTCACATTCCCCCCTAAATCAAGATAACTCCTTGCAAATATGCACCACAACACATATTCCTAAACAATATGAATAGGGATTAAAAAAAGTTGGAGAAACTAACTTGTGTATGACGAGGCAATACAACTTGGACCAAAAACAAACTCTTGAGGTGTCGGGCACCACCGATCATGCACATTACTACAAAATTACTATGGGATACTTCCTTACATACAATAGACTTACTTGTGCCATGCGGGGTGACCTTGATGCAATTGAAAGCTTCTCTTATATGGATCATGCACAAAATGGTGCATTCGTCTTCCATCTTCAACATATTTGTTCATCCTTCATCTTGGCTCTTCATTCTTCACCTATCATTTGTTAGATTCATGAATTTTAACAAAAAAATATCACCTTCATATTGAGGTTGTGAATCTCAATATGTATGTTAACAAATACAAGACCATATACCACTTACGGGATGTTGGTTACCACCAAAAATGCATCCCTTACTTTATCTTACAAAAACTTAGAACGACTTCTCACTTGCACACATTACTTAGGAACACATAACAATGAACCCATTTCATGAATATTACAAACAATATTAATTACCATGACCCCATTTTTTTTATGACCTCTTATGACCCTATAATGAAACCCCACTTGATCATTCATTCCATAATTTTCATTGATCCTACACTTTCATACAACAAGGCATATGAAGAAAACAAATACTGCAAAAAATGGTTCCAGTGTAATGCGCTCATTCACACACTAGTCCACGCATAGGCTCTTCCACAACAAATTCACAAATATGTTGCAAACAACAATACTGCTCTAGTGCAACACACTCCTCTAACAACAAATAGTGTATTCACGTAGACTCTTCCAAGATCGCGCAAAACATACTTGTGTCTCCTCACAACAATGACTCTTCCATCAATCTCTTTAACAAAATTTATTTCACAACGACAGCATCATCTTCTCAATTCAACAGCATGCATTGGCTCCAACGATGGACAAACAATCTACTATATACACATAGCAACATACACAATCTTCACACAAATATTTCAAATGGACCCTCTGTTACGGAATTTTTCCCCTGTGGATAGGTGAAACTTCCCTTATATTGATAGACCCCTATACCAAGATAGAAAGAGTACAAGTGGACACAAACATCCCTTTAAAATCATCTAAAATTGTTGTTTGTGGAGCCTGATTATCTTCCTGATTCATAGGTATTTGTTTTCAGTCATGTTTATACCCCATGAATATTGTACACCCCAGAATATTGTACACCCCTTCAAGAGAGGGGTTTTAGGGGGGGCTTTCCCCCTCTGCAGGGTTTGGGGGGATCACCCCCCCGGTTGGGGGGTTCAGGGGAAAGTGGGCCCCCGACGGGGGTTCAGGGGGCAGCGTTCCCTGATTGGAGTTCAGGGGAAAATCCCTTGAAGGAAAAATTTCCATGCAAATGTATATTGTAATTTCATAGTAAATCTAGACTGTTCATTATAAGGTCACAAATATTACGGTAGAAGTTATGTTAGGGTTTTTTTCCCTAGAATGCAACCCTCTTTTATGATGGAATTGTATTGCGGTTGTGTATCATTGTGAATATTGTATTCTGAGAGAAGATATTGTGAGAGAAAGAAGAGGAAGTTACACCAGGTGTGTCGTAGGTTGTATCCCTTCATTTGATGGATAATAAAAAGGAAGGACCTAACAATTTCTCTAGTGGACATATCCCACATAGGGTGAACCATGTATATATGTGTCTCTATTGTATTATGTATCTTATGTGTTTTATTTCTACATTTTTTTTATTTTATTTCTCTGTGATCCTGTTTATCTAAAAAAGACAATCAAATCGATAAGGAGAGAAATGATATGTTGTACCTTGTTTCTCCAATCCCTAAGCTTGATCCTCAAATTCCCTAGTGCAAACTGAGATCTGCAATGTACAGCAAAAGGAAACAACTATCTCCTACTCTACTTGACTAGATAAGACAAGTCTATCTACAAAGATTAGAGCAACAATAGAAAAAAAAATGTAACAACACATAAACTTGAAGGAAATAGGCCAAGTATATATTGAATGAGAACCAGTAAGAATATACTTACAGACCACGATTGATGTTGCAACAACCTCTCCAATATTTCCTCATCCAACTCTTGCACTAATGAATCAAGATCAAAATGATGAAGCCTTTACCGATTTTTCTCCCCTTCTCACCATGGAAATGTCTCCAATTTATAGGCTTTGAGAGGCTCAACCACCTTGAGTATTTTTGGAATTTGTTGATAATAAGGCTCCATAGATTATGATTATTTCCTTAGATAGAGCCATGGAGTAGGACTCGAGCCAAACAAACCCCAGCCTTTCATAGTTGTCCCTTATAACAAGTTTGGATTCACAATGATTTCCTCCAAACAATAATGGCGCTCCATTAAAGATAAAGACAGAGTGCCATGGAACCCCCTTAGCATGGAATAGGGAGCATCAGCGCTCCCTAAGCATGGGTAGGGGAGCACCAGTCTTCTATGGTAGAAACTGCTTGATTACCGGTCATTGATGTATACCATTGATAAGTGTGATGGAAATCACCATTGATGTCAATGACTCCCAAGCTATCTATAGTACATTCCAACAAATGTTAATAACGAGATGAATTCAAACATCCATGGAATCAATCCATCAGGGGTCATTGATGTAAACCCACTGTCAAAAGAGAGGAGGTCTACCATTGAGGAATGCAAGTTCCAAGGTACTATTATGTTTCTAATTCTAATTCATGGATAATGTGTTGAAGTCAACAGGAAAAGACTTGTCGAAGGAGGGCCTTGAAGTATCCCCCATCATCGTTACAAAAAATTTAGAGGAAAGTGATATGAGATGGAGGATTAAATGAATATGGATTGACACAAGAATGGAAACTAGTAATATTGTAGATGGTTGGTCTGAAATGAAAAACTTCCCTTGAACATTATGAGGCATGACACAAGAATTGGAAGCTTCGACTCGTTTGAGAAATGGACCAAAACATAGTGCGACGATCATCGGGGAACTCTTCAGCTGAGTCGAAGGAGTAACAGAACTCATGGAATTGGTATGACTCAGGGGCAAGTGAATTAACCAACTATAAGGTGAGATGCAAATAGGTGCCATGTTCAAAGGAAACAACGAAAGTTTCCTTAAAGGTTTCAAGACACTTGACCCACTTCCTTCAAATTTTCTCCCATCCAGATAGATGAGTACCTCTTTATTGTTTAAAAATCTCGAGGAGGATAACAAGTGCTCGATATAACTCACCTTCGGTAAGTTACTCTTATTATGTTTAATGAACTGGAAGAAGTAAGGCTTCATTCCTATATGGGCCCTTTAATGTATGGTTTTACGAGTCGAGAGAAGAAAAACTCGGTGATTTTTTATGTTTTAAGGAGTTTGAAAATAACTTAAAGAAAACTTCATGGGTGTTCTTTTTCGTAATTTTAGTCTCCAAGGCCCAAAAAAATAGTAAAACAATACAGGGGAGAACGCTTCTAGTCATGCTTGACTAGAGTATTCATTTTTCATAATTAATCTCATGAGGCCGAAAAAGAGATAAACTATCACTCGAAAGATGCCATTTCAAAACTTTTAATGAGTGTGAAAGGAAGAAATATCACTCGACAATATTTTTCATGTTTAGGGAGTCTGAAAAATAGCTTAAAGGAGACTCCAAAGAGTTCCTTTTTCATATATATTTTACGAGTCTGAAAAAGAGATAAAAATGTACTCGGTAACTTATTCTCATGTTTTAACGAGCATGAGAAAGGACAAATAGTAAGCTCGGTAACCTATTCTCATGTATTTATGAGCATGATAAAGAAAAAATACTAATATCATTCTAGAAAACACGACTACGTTACAAGGGGACAACCCCTAATCAAGGATCACTCCTAGTAGCGTGTTTCTCTAGAGGTATTTTTCCCCCATCCTGCATGATAGAAACTAGTGGTTTATCTCCAGCATGATTTCTAGAGGCTAGAGACCTACCCCCCAAGCTTCATTTCCTCTAATGACTCTTCTTATTTACTCATTTAGGCATCTGGATACCAATAGGAATACTTTCACTAGACGGAGGAAAAGAAGGTTCAAGTATTCGATCCATAGCAAGACTTTATTTGAATGGAGGGGGGTCTATTTCATTTTTTAACGAGCTTGATAAAGACAATGAACTATGCTTGTAGGAGTCTGTTTCATTTTTTAATGAGCTTGACATGCGAAAAGAACTATGTTCATCAATACCAAGTACTACCAAATGATTAAATAATTCTAAGGATTTTTGCACCTTATTCAAAATCATATTTAACATGGAAACCTAAGGGGTGGGAGGAACAGGTAAAGGAAAAACACCCATGAGCAAGGAATCCTTAAGGATACCTACTCCTACACTCTCAAAACTATTTTTTCCTATAAAAGGGACATTATTCACAACAACATTGTGGAGATATAAAGTTGTATAGTCAAGTTGGTAAACAATGATAATTTTTCTTTCATGGGGAAATCAGAAGATATGAAACACCGAAGATGTGATGGTAGTCATCGCATAGAACCAACTATGACCAAGTAACAAATTATAATCTAGGGGCACATCAACCACTTCTATATCGACCTAAACAGTATTACCCTTCAATGTCACAACAAAATATTGCAAGAATCCTTGAGTTTGGAAACCACTTCCATCAAACGCTTTCAAGGTGGTAGGAGACTGGCTAAGTTTAGGAGAACCAAGGGCTCTCCAACAAGGCAAAGATATGAAACAGGTGGAGGCTCCCTCATCAAAGATAGTGTGATGCATGTTCTTTCCACAAACAAAAATTTGAATTTGGAATGCTAATTGGTGGGAGAGCATCTCCTTAAAATTATATCAATTAAACGTAATCTAGTTCGACTCCTCCAGATCCATAGCTCCAATAGCTAACAACATGGTTATATGTTGACTTGGATAGTTGTATGGAACTTCGAGGGATGACATAGAACAAGGATCTTTCCCCAAATATTCAAAAATATTGTAGGTTTGGGTAGGGCGGGCATTGGTATTAAATGTCTCCTTTCAAATTACACTCTTGGGTGCATGCAGCATTGTGTCAAAAATTGGCTTCTCAATCTGAAGAGGATTGGAAGATGGAGGAGGAGTGGATGTGGAAGGTTGATTGATATCCTTTCGATTAGCCTGATCATCTGGAGGATTCTCATAAGTATTTTCTCGAGTCATTACATTAACTTCCTTAAACATGTACACCTCAAAGGCTCTTTTGGAAGTATCTCCATGGTGGGAATGATCTGTGTTTCCCCCTTGCGGAGGGGCATAATTTTGTGCAACCGAATTTTGTTTTTGAACTGGTTGGGAGGTACCCTTCAAAAATTTAGTGACAACCTCATGATGAGGGAAGTGTTTCATGTACTAATCTTGCTCACATATCATGTAAGTAAAGTTAGCCTTAATACTCAGTTGATTATCAACAGTATTTGAATTATCCTACTTGTTAGAATATTTATTGGATTTACCCTTGTTATAATTGGACCGTATTCACCTCGAAGATTTGAGAAGGAGTGGAAGTAGTTGTGGTGTTTGAAATGGAACTTGGTTCCAGAGAAAGTCTTCATGGATCGTTCGACAGACAATGAGTGTTATGGATTAGATCATAAAGTGTGTCGGAGTGGGAATATACCAATTCCAAATAATGTGCACGACTGATAGCTTTCTCCTCATTAAAAAAATTTCTCATAGAAACACCACGAGAAATGGGAGGCAAGAGTGACTTTGTAAACCAATCCACGAGGAGTTGGTCTGAAATTGGAGCTTTAATCAATTGTATCCATGACAATATCCACTCATGAATATGATTAGATATGTGGGTGGAAGCAGATTTTCGGAGTGAGGTCAAAAGATTTGCACCAGTCTCATACCATATAGGCAACTCAAAATACGTCAGAAAGGCCATGTAAAGAGAATTAAAGTCGACAAAGGAATTATGTGGCAACTCAATATACCATTTTGTTGTTTCCTCTATTAGTGTTCTCTGAAAAAGTCTAATATGGATGGAATCATCCATCAAAGAGTTGGAATAACACCATAAATGGAAATTCATAACATGATTGTTAGGATCTTCCCCAGGTTCTCCGTCGAATTTTAGGATGTCAGGCGGTAATTTGGAAGGGATGGTGGGCCAAAACAGGGCATGCTAAATGGGATCATTTGTTAAATGTGACAGATTTGTAAGATCTAACGTAGCCAAGAATGAAAGTTTTTCGGTTAGCCTGTGGATACTAATTATGACCATATGGCATGGGGACACCAGTAGGATCATATCCAGGTTGTGAAGAGATGGAAAAACTAGATGGTCCTCCCATATATGGTGGTTTCATGGGTTGTCCACCTATGTAAGGTGGTTTTCCTAATTGTCCACCCATGTACTATGATGGACCTCCTATGTAATTTTATTGAGCTAAAGTTCCCCCCATGTATGGTGGTTGAAGGGACCATTTCATTGGAATCATGGGGTTTATGGATTGATAGGGAAAATTTCATTGCGAAGGAATGCTTGTTGGATTAAGTTGACCCCACAAAGAATTAGTAACTCCTGGAAATGGATTTCCAGGATACAAGCCAGTGGTAGTAGGGATAGAAGGACTTGCAAGAGCATATTTACCCCAGGATTGTTGATGTTGCAACAATGTAGGTTTCCCCGGAGTAAAAAGTTTCCCTGCAACTGAAGGTTTCCCCCCAGCTAAAAGTTGGCCTCCCATTGAATATTTAACTCCAATGTAGGGTGTACTAATATGCGATGTGTGAGATGGAGGCTAAGTAGATTTTGTAATAATGGTTGTGTGAACTAATTGACTTTCGGCCATCTTATCGATGGAACAACCAAGTAAATCACTTGGCATGTGCATGTATGGAAATAGTGAAGCAGGAATATTAACTAACCCATGTTCGAATGGAGATGTATGTGCAAGAGGTTGATTCGGGGTTACCTGGGTCACCGATGTTTCTGGTAAAGAAGAAGCACCAGCAGTAGAAACTATAAGAGTTGTGGATAAATATAAGTTCCCAAGTCCTTCAGGAAAACCAAAAGATGTTGGGTTCACGCCAAACGATTGTGTAGTGGTAGAACCATGCGGTAGCTTGTAAGAAAAATAGGAATAAAAATATCTCATGCACGGTGGATTAGTGAGTTGTATTTTGAGTGGATCCATAAAAGGAGGATTCTTGTAAGATGCAAGGCTTTCTACAAAGGTTGTGACCGGTTCTTCAATGTGTTGTCCACTTCTAGGAGATATGCTCATGGTCTCAGAAGTTTGATCTGCGATCATTCCTTCGTAAGAAACATTGTGTTGAGGTTACTGAACGTTAGGTTCCATACCTTGTAAACTGTGAAATCTCCAATCCTAAGGACAACTACGAAAGTAAAAATAAACACTCCTAAGAAAACTAAAATAAATCACCCAAGCAACAGTAGACAAGCAACTGTAACAAGACATAAACTTGAAGGAAATAGGCCAATTATATATTGAATGAGAAGCAATAAGAAGATACTTACAGACCACAATTGATCTTGCAGCAACCTATCCAAGCTCTCCTCGTCCAACCCTTGCATGAATAAATCAAAATCAAAATGATGATGCCTTTACTTATTTTTCTCCCCTTTTCACCATGGAAATGCCTCCAATTTATAGGCTTTGAGAGGCTCAACCACCTTGAGTATTTTTGGAATTTTTTGAGGATATGGCTCGATAGGTTATGATTTTTTTCTTATATAGAGCCATGGATTAGGACTCGAGCCAAACAAACCCCAACCTTTCAGAGTTTTCCCTTAGAAGAAGGTGGTATTCACCATGATTTCCTCCAACCAACAATGGTGCTCCCTTAAATCCGAAGATAGAGTGCCATGGCACCCCCTTAGCATGGCATAGGGAGCACTGAGGCTCCCTAAGCATGGGAAGAGAAGCACTATTCTTCTTAAATTCCCAAAAAAAATCAAAATCCTAGGTGAAAATGTATGTTTCAACTGACAAATGATGGGGCTTTCCCTTCCAACATGATTTAGGGATTGTGACAATTGTTTTCATGGTGTCAATTGAGTTGTGACACTTACCAAAAGTGTATGAGGCATGTTATGACACTTATGACACTTACGA
>JZKD02S0150391.1:13532-23594 GCA_000966675.3 Picea glauca
CACTCAATATATAGGAGAGAATGAATTAGTTACTTGGATAGGAATGATCCCAAAATATCAGGGAATCCAATACTAGGATAACCATTCGAATGCCATCTCATCCTTATGGAAGATTTCCTTCTAGAAGCCTCGAGAATTCATCTTTTTCCCTTCTTTAGAAAGAGTTCGCACCCTAGCAGTTCAACACAGTGTGAACTTATCGCACCCTGGCTTAAGGCATCCTGCGAGAATCATGCATTCTCACAGGTAAATATACTAGCAGCCTGCAAACATTCCTCAAAAAATGTGATTTCTGGAAAGAGATGAAGGTAACTTTTCTCAGGAGAAAATTCCAATGAAGAGCCTGAGTACAGCATCATCATGACGACCAAAATCATGGGTAACAAGAGTTTCTTTGCAAACCTTGATAGGTCAAGCCTATGAATGTTATCTTTCCCTCCCTTCTCAATCAATTATCTAATTTTATGATTCGGAAAACATGTTCATGACTATCTACACATATCCTATTTCATATCATACTATTCTTACTCATTTTACCCAAATCCAGTTCAAAAACTGAGAAAGAGTCAAGGATTTCAATTTATAGTTCTTTAAGATGTTGAATCAAATCCCAAAAAGAGAAACAAAAAAATGATCCTATCATATTCAGATGTTATAGGAATGATATGTCTTCAAATTTGAATTATACAATCATAGTTTTGAAAACAAATTATCTAAATGTGGTAATCTAGAAGGAAAAGCGAATGGAAGAAAACATGTTAGAGACTAATATATCTTCAAATCATTCTTGGAAAAATCTGAATACAAATGACTATCATGTCCATATAACCTCAACGAACTTATACTTCAAGAAGTTATAATAATCGAGCAATTGGGGGAGGAATTGTCTAAGGGGTCCCCCCTAATGTTAATAATGATCCTGGAGTTTCCCAAGAAATAAGACAAAACATAGAAATGGCTTAGATGAGCAGAACAATTAGAAAAATGTGGAATGATATTACTGGACTCAGGAGAGGTGAGATATTGTTCCACCAGACCAAAACATGAGAGGTCCACTACACTATCAAAGAATAATAAATGACATAATTGAATAACACAGACAAAAGGCACCTACAATTCAAAATCCTAATGTTTTTTTGCTAGAAGAAATTGTAGAAGAAGAAAAATTTCAAGACTTTTATCAAGAAATAGATGTTAGTCAAGATCAAGTTTTTGAATCAGTACAAATGGATGAAGGATAATCATCATTTTATATTTTTGATGAACAATAAGATATTGAGTTTTCACAAGATAATGTTGTCCAAACTAGAACACAAGTGAATAAATGTAAAACAAGGGAACAACCTGTAAAAGAAAAGGAAAAAATTAATGTTTCAGAAACAACAAAACAACAACCAATTTTTAATCAAATGAGGACTCCACTACAAATAAATTACAATCTAGTTGATGAACTATCCAAGCTTAAAATTACTTTACCATTCAAGGAGGTAGTTAAGATACCCCAACAAAGATAAAGTATTTTGAAGATACTGGATGATACAAATTCAAGAATAGAAGCACGTGTGATGAGTACAAGGTTACAATATAATGTTTCATCAATAATACCAAGGCCTAAAGTCCCACCATTTTACATATCCATAGAAAATAACGATTTCACATTACATAATTGGAGGATAATGGAGCCACTAACAACATCATACCACTATCGATGATGGAAGCACTTGGGATGGAATGCAAAAAATACTATGAAACAAGTGAAATCATATGTGCCATAGATTCAAGAAAATTCCCATCCTATGGTGAAATAAAAGATTTATGTGCATGTATAATTGCAGAACCTCATATCACCATAGTTTTCACCATTATAGTTGTTGATTTACCTATATGGCATTGTGTTGGGAATATATTGGTGTTCATTAATTGGGGGATATATCATGAATGATGGAAGTTGCATGATTCTTCCAAATAAAGAAAATACTATGATTAGAGTTCCTCGAGAGCATAGAAATCCCATATCGTTTAAGAAAAATGAAAATGAAGCAATGCAAAATTACATTGATGTTGGAAATGGAAATTATGTTGTTTTTATTACATAACAAATAAGTTTACCCAAAAACGATGAAGAAAATTCTTTCCAAGGTTTTTGTAAAATGTAATTTGATGGCACTTGTTCTAATTCTAGAAATGGAGTTGGTATTTAAAAAAAAAATCCTCAATCTGGTATTTATCCACATGTTATCAGATTGGAATTCCCATGTACCAATACTGAAGTAGAATACAAAGCATTGATTCAAGGAATGATTCTTTCGCTTCAAATGAAAGTAGAAAATATGGTGGTAACATGGGACTTAGAGTTGGTGATCAATTATATCAATAAGAAGTATAGAATTAATAAAGAAAAATTGAAACATTATGCAAGAAGAGTATGCGAAATCATGGAATCTTTTAATTCTTTCAATATCTCTTCCATTCCTCGAGAAAAGAATAAAAAAGTTGATTCATTGGCAATAGCTACATATCTTTTTAATTCAGAATATTCTTAGAGTCAAAGTACTTTTCATGTCAAGACAAATTTTCGGCCTTCAATACATGATGACCAAGAATATTATCATTTTTTTGAAAATGATGAAAATATTGCAAACTTCCTCATTGATAATGAGTCAATGAAATCGAATGATCCATAAGAGAGCCGAGATACTCAGAAGGAAATTTGTGACCAAAATTTTGTACTCATTCCCCCAAAAAATGTCATTTTGGAATCTGTTTTTACAAGGGATGATCAAATTAAGATTTTGGATCCAAAAGAAGAACCATCCATTAGGAAAGTTCAAGAGATACAAAAAATCAACATTGGTACTCCTAATTCTCCATAGTACATAAATATTCGTACTAATTGCATCACTAGAGAAGTTGATCAATGTAGGCATAGGGGAAGACCCAGGGTTCAATTCTTAACAACGCACCAAAAAAACCCAAACTCCTGACCCTTTCGGCAACACCTGCGAAGCATGCAAAGTCTCACCCGAGGTAGAAGCAGGGGGGATTATAGGACACAGGTGTCTGTAACCTAGGTGGGACACAAATATGTGATAAAAACAGTTCACAAAGTATTGTAGTAACACTTAGAAGGTAAGATTCATTAGTTTCCTAACCTTAGTAACATCGTAGAATATACCCAAAGATAGGTCGATGCAGTATTAATAAAGATTAAGCACTTCAACCACTTAGCACATAACACTTAGTTAGATCTAACATTTATTTATCTTTAACACAAGTAAATCACTAAGCATCAATAGATCTATCTATTAGATATAATAATCAAAGCACTGAGCAGATTCATAACATAAAAAATACAACACAAAGCAAACCAAAGACACAAGATATACATGGTTCACCCCAATGTGGGGCTCCGTCCACCAACTGCTTCGTCTTCTTTATTATTCGCCAATCTCTTAAATTTCAGTTCTCCTGTGCACTAAGCCACATAGTTGAGCTTCACATAGGACAAGAGATCTATGCACTAAGCACCGGATCCTCCTTCCAAACTAGGTCAAGGCACAAAGCCAACTCTCTACCAAGCATAAAGCCTTACACATAGACACTCCCTTGCATAAAGCCAATCGAAATGATTTCACTTAGCCACTTTCCATTACTACTCTTCTACAATACATTCTTACTTATTTATACTTTTACAATCCCTTACAATAATGCCTAATCATGGGTAAACCCCATGGGCCGACATCCCATAACCCATTACAAAACCCCTAAAGAATCCCTTAGTGGGTTCACATATCCCACAAAATAAGTGAGATCTATGATCTCAGCTCTGTCTAGGAGCTCCTTCCTCAACCAATGTGTTGAAGTCCAAAAAGTGGTCCAAACTTGACCAAGGTTTCCTCAAAACTTGGTCGAGGGCCAATAATCAATATACTAGGTTGTTCAAAGAATTTCAGGACATTTTTTCTTGGAGCTATGATGATTTAAAAGAATACGACAAATCCATATTCCAACATGTCATACCAATCAAAGAAGGATAAAAAAAATTCAAGAAAAAAATGAGAATGCCAAACCCTAAGAGAAAGCCTCTAGTGAAGATAAAACTGGAAAAACTAAAAGAGGTAGGCATAATTGTTTCTATTAGACATTCAGAATGGCTCTCAAATTCTATGGTGGTAAGAAAGAACACTGGTGAAATATGCCTTTGTATTGATTTCATATATCTCAATAGAGAGAGCATTAAATATAATTATCCACTCCCCAATATGGAGATATTGTCGCAATAGGTCACTGGTTCTACACTGATGTCCATGTTGGATGGATTTTCAGGATATAATCAAGTTCTTGTAGATGAGGAAGATCGACAAAAAAAACGTTCATAACACCATGGGGAATGTGTGTTTATTTTTGAATGCCATTTGGATGAAAGAATGTAGGTCCAACATTCCAAAGAGATATGGAACAAGGTTTCAAATATTTAATTGGAAAATTTATGGAAGACCATCAAGATGACCTCACAATTTATTTAAAACTAAGGGAAAGATAGATCAAGCATCTCAGATATGTCTTTGAAAGGTGTAGAATGTACAAAATATCATTGAATCCCAAAAAGTGTTTGTTTTCCACAACAAAAGGAAAGATTTTAAGTCATATTGTGAGAAAAGAAGGAATATATATTGATCCAGAGAGAATCAATGCAATAAATGACCTAAAACCTCCTACATCAAGAAATGGAGTACAATCCTTCTTTGGAAAAATAATTTTTTTTTGGAGGTTTGTGCTAGATTATGCTACAATTGTCAAGCCAATAAATAAAATGTTGAAGAAAGATAAAAAATTTGAATGGACACTAGATATGATTTTTTTTTTCACATAAATCAAACATGCCATCACTATTGCCCATGTTCTAGTCAGCCCTGAATTTGATAAATAATTCATATTGTATTCTCTTAGTTTAGAATAAACCAATGCCTCCATCCTTACATTGAAAAATGAAAAAAATGAAGAACTTCTGATTGCTTTCATGAGTAAAACCATTCATGATTATGAAATAAATTACTCAATAATTGAAAAGCAAGCTCTTTCCCTGATCAAAGAAATAACTCATTTTAGGACTTACATTTTATCATCTCACATCATTTCTTATTTTTCACATCCACCAATAAAAATGTTGCTCAATACATTTTATCATCTCACATCATTTCTTATTTTCCACATTCATTGATCCACACACTAGGGTTTGTACCTTGCACTTATGATATTCCTCAAGATTATACTTCAAAACTAAACCATGTACCATCATCATACACCCTTAAAAACAAGCATGTACTCATACATGTAGCTTTGTGACTGACCCAAAACATCATACCACTGATATCATTACATTTCTTAGCTTTTGTAACCTGTTATTATCCTTTTTCCCAAATTTACTAGTGCCTCACTTGTTGCACATTAGTTGAACCACGAGGATGCCTCACTTGACGAGTATATTGAAACATGCGAGGATGACCCAAATAAGGGTTTCCTCATATTTCTCAACTCTCCACTACAATCCCAAGAATCTCGCACTTTCTTTCCTTCGCTACCTCAGAAAATTGTCATCATAAACCAATAAACCAAAACACTAGACCATAACATTCACAAGAAGGATAATCAATGAATAAGTGTGTGAGTGTACTTGTGAATGACTCCTTGAGGTGTATTTATACTTTTTCTAGGCAACTCATCTTCTTAATTTAGGTATTCTATGGTTTTCTTGTTACAACAACTTTACCATTTCATGCATTGGCTTGTAGCCAACTAGGGATTCTTGACCATTCTTTAGGGCTTCCAACATTAAAAGTCCATATCTCCTCAACCATGAAGAACTATGTGATGTACCACATATCACCGGAAACAACATGATGAAAACTATCCATCCATACATATATGATGACCTCTTGACCTATTCTTCAACCTATTTTCTTCCACACAAATTTGGGATTTGTGACCACAAATCTAGGATTACTCAACCACTTAACCATTTGGACTTTAAAAAGTGTCTTCCTGTGAGGTCTTTCACCATAATGGGACCACTTTGAGAAATATATCCAAGAGATTATTTTCGTGAGGGATTACACCATAAGGGGACCACTTTGGAGTTCATCCATTTGGTACTTCCTATATAAGAGCATTCATGATCATCGACTACCTTGGATATCAACCATGACATGACATCAATGATACAACTTCCTTTGAAATCAACCTTGACATCAATGACAACACATCACCATGACATCACTTGACATCAACCCTTTGACATCAATGAAAACTTATTCCAACACCAGTGGGACTACTTCAAGAAGAGGCAGAGATAAAGTGTACAAGAGTACAGGTCATTGAGTTCATAAACATGGCGATCTTGTTGGGTATCTCTCCAAAGAGCTCATATGTACTCCTCAATTTTCTGGTGGGTTTACATAGTCATCTATGAAAGCAGGTGGATCTTTTCGATCCAAGGACAATGGATGAGGAATGTGTATAGGCATAGTACCTTGAAAACATAAGCCAAATGAAAGGGAAACCGAGTGGCTCAAAGCATAAAGATCACCGGGAAGATTTCAAGGAGGGGAATAAGAAGTGGAAAAGGGAAAAATATAATAAGACAACAACCACTACACAACAGAGTAAAGATCCCAACAAAAATTGAAATCATTGCAACATTGTTGGACAAACCGATGAAAAATGATGGAAACTACATCTAGAGTTGAACTTGAAGAAATGAAAAAAGGATGGAAACAAAAATAACCTTCTAGCCACATATTTAAGCAATCAGGTTGAAAGTATCTCAGATGTGCATAAAAATAGTGTCTTTGCATCTATTTAGAAGGAGGTGACTCTGAGTAGAATTCATCACTAGGAAGAGAAGGAGATGATGAAGATCTTCCACATCAAGATTCAAGTCAAGAAGACCAATATAGTTGGTATATTCAAATATGGTTCATAGGATAATCTCATAGCATTGGATATAGTTATAAATATTGGATTGGAGGTTCAAAATAATCCTATTCCCTATCCATTGGGTTTGGTAAACAAGGATGTAAAGATAAATGTAAAGAAACAATGTAAGATTAAATTTTTTGTAAGTGTTGATTTTATTGATGAAGTAGAATTGGATGTAGTACCCCTTGATGTATGTGGAGTAGTCTTTGGAATCCCTTACATGTATATAAGGGACACAATATTCATGTAGAGATCCAACTATTACCAGTTGATCAAGGATGGGAAGTCCTACATCATAAATGCAGATAAAGTCAAGTAAAATATTTCACTGGTAAGTGCCAACCAAGCCAAGAAGTTGATTACTTCTAGAAAGAAATATGTTTTTCTTTTCTTAAGAGAGAATTGGTCGGAATGATGAGTCAATGAGAGTGAAGGAATTCTTGGAGGGGTGTACTAAAGAGTAGAAACATCAATTGGAGTATTTTTCAAGGAACCTAAAGGGATACCACCCAAGAGGGATGTGGAGCACAAAATACAGTTATTTCCAAACTCCCCATTGCCAAGTATTGGGATGTATAGATAGTGCATTCTAGAAGTGAATGAAGTGAAGAAGAAATTGTAGTATTGTTTTGAGCAGGGAGTGATTCGACCAAGTACCTCACATTGTGGACCACCCATCATAATTGTACCTGAGAAGGATGGGACTTGGATATTGTGTATCAATTACAGGGTATTGAACAAGATTACACTGAATAATAGGTATCTCTTTCCAAGAATCGATGATCTGTTGGACCAACTATAGCATGCCAAGTACTTCACTAATATGGATTTGAAATTAGGATATCACCAGGTATGAGTCAAAGAAGAAGATACTTGGAAGACTTCCTTCAAGAAAAGGCAAGGTTTGTATGAGTGGTTGGTTATGCCATTAGGTTTATGCAATGCACCAACTACATTTATGGGACTAATGAATGCCATTTTATTCCCTTATATGGATTCATTTGTTATTGTATATTTGGATGATATATTGGTTTATATCAATACCTAGGAGGAGCACATATCACATCTTATGCAGGTGTTAAATTCTTTGAAAAATCACTAGCTACTGTCCAATCTCAAGAAATGTGAGTTTTCTCAACAATATTTGGTGTATTTTGGGTATATGATCACTGGAGGGGATATCAAGGTATATCCCACAAATATGGAGGCCATCATAAAATGGATAGTTCCTACACATGTCAATGAATTTAGGAGTCATTTTGGGAAACACAATACTTGCGAAAGTTCATATCTTCATTTTTAGTGGTAGCTACACCACTCCATGCTGTAACAACCAATGGTAAGCGTTTCTAGTGGATGAAGAATTAACAGAAGGCCTTTGATGAGATGAAAAGAAAGATCATTCAAGAACCAATGCTCACACTACCAAACTTGCAGAATCCCTTCAAAGTGGAGACAGATGCAAGTGGGTATTCCATGGGAGTAGTACTGATGCAGGGAGGAAGGACCGTATGCTATGATTATAAATTATTTCATGTGGAGGTTCTCAAATACCCTACCTATGAAAAGGATATCTATGCCTTGGTACAAGATGTCCAAAAGTGGAATCACTATTTGATGGGAAAGGAGATCATCATCCACACAGATCACCAACCTCTATAGTATTTGACAATGCATAGTAAGCTACAACAAACCAAACATTACAAGTGGATGGTTTTTTTACAACAATTTCATTTGGTCATAAAGTATAAGAAGGGTATCAAAAATAAGTTGGCAAACATGCTTTCACATCTACCCATATCCAACATTATAACTTTGGGAACTCTGATGCAGATGAAACCTTTTACTCATGATGCATACAAAGAGGCATACACATAATATGAGGACTTCAAGGAGGTGTTTCAATAGCTACAAGGCCAAATTTGTATATAAGAATGTGATGTAAAGGATGACTATCATTTCCATAATGGTTTAATCTCCAATCTTGACAAGCTCTATGTTCCTAAAGGTGAACGATTGAATCTTATTAGAGAGGCTCACACCTCCAAGGTTGTAGGACATTTTTGTGTTGGAAAGATAGTTTCCAACCTACAAAGGTATGTGTATTGGCCCATAATTCAAGAAGATGTAGCATGTTATATTAAAGGATGTATAATTATTTGTACCAACAAACCCAGTAACAAGAAACAAGGTCTATACCATCCTTTACATGTACTGGCTCGACCAACAACCAAGAAGAGACATGACTATTTATTTGTGGTAGTTGACAAGTTCAGCAAAACGTGAATTCTCATGCATTGTAGAAAGACCATCAATGGATAAGAAGCAAAAAACAAGTTATTTGAACAGGTATGGGTGCACTTTAGGATTCCAAGGAGCACCATCTCAGATATTGATACCACATTTCTGAGTGCATTTTCGACTATATTGTGGGAGAAGATGGACACTAAGTTGAATAGGTATACAACATTCTATCCGGAGACAGATTGAAAGATGGAAGTAGTCAACAAGACTTTGTTGTATATTTTGATTGGTTACAATTAGAAGCATCCAAATAATTGGGATGAAAATATTATCTATATACAACACTCTTATAACGAAGCAGTACACACTTCTATTAGTAAGTCACCTTTTGAAAATTGCTTTGGGTATTTTTCATCTTCACCCTTTGATGATGTATTTGGAAAACAAGGAGGTGTGAGGGAGGACCTCATAGGAGATGCATTAGAATAAGAAAAAAATGTTGACAAGATCAAGTAGATCCATTTGCAAGTACAAGAGACATTGAAGAAGCCACAAGAAAAGTACAAAGATATACATGACCAACAAAAAACAAAGAGAACATTTAGAGTGGGAGATAAATTATTGTTACAACTAAATAAAGAAAGTTTATAGGGTCCTAGTAATAAGATAAAGGTTTTGTGGTATGGTCCTTTTGAGGTATTGGAAAAGGTGGACGATAATTCCTACATACTTATTCTACCCCCATACATGTGCATATACTCAGTAATGAATGTGCATAATCTCAAACTTTATGTGTTCATACTGAGAGGGGGGTGAATCAGTATCAAGTACAATTTAAAA
>JZKD02S0150402.1:0-11554 GCA_000966675.3 Picea glauca
CTATTACTTTATTTCAAGGTTTGATGGCTTAGTCCTTATGTGGTTCATGGAGCATGGACTGTGGAGCATCAAGCTCCCCTCCTCTGATCCATGCCTTTGTGTAGCTTAAATATTTTCATAACCTTTGCCTTTCACATTTTTCAAAAGGTTTATATGGACTTTTTGACGCCAACCGCACTCCTCGGAGCACGATTGCTCTCACCAGGACCTTCTTTCCTCTCGGCCCGAAGAGTTTCAAGACTCTTCTATTTCCTTATCGGGAAATCTGCACCCACAGTTCACTTCGCTGAAATCCCCCTTCTTTGATCTATCGAAGGATCGGAACTTCGTTGCTTCGTGAGTTCTTGGTCTATCCCTTGGGCTCTCGCAACCCCGAGACCCGATACGTCAATCGATGCTGACCTCCTTCCGCCTTCTCGGGACTTCGCTATGTCGCAACTTCGCCTCTCACGTCACCAACCATTCAGGATTCCGACTCCTGATACTCGATGTGCCGAGATGCCTAGACTCGCGATCTTGCTTCCTCACGACCTCGCCTTCACACAACTGAATGAATTCTACTTCGGCTCTCGATACTCGAGACGTCGAACTTACACCACCTGTCTTCCTCTATCGCTTGTGGCCCGCACTACTTATGTGGCTATCAGAACATCGCAACTCGCACCCTTGTGACTTTCGTTGCATAAAAATTGGAGTCTTACCTCACGAACTCCTGATTTGCCGATCCACGAGTAGAATCCACGCTCTTCGTGGTTTCGATCGACGACTCCCTTGCACCTCTGCAAAATCCTATGCCTCGGATTTTCACGACTTCCCTTTGGAGAATTCCCGACGGTCCGTTCAGTTTGCAAATTGAAACAAGCACTTATCCCACAAAGCCTTATCCAACTGCTCGCAAGTTTGCAGCACTTGCTCGGACACTTCCAGCACAACCTTTATATGCTGTCCTTCGAAGAATTTAAAGGCTTACCCCTCCTGAGCTTTACGACTTCAAATCCCTGAGAAAAAGACTCTTGCACGCACCCTTTGCAGCAATTCTTCAATCACGACTAAGTGATGAAGTCTTTGATTCTGCGCCCTCCTACAGCAGAAATCCTTCAACTCTTTGCTCAGAATTGAAACTCTGAGCCTTCGTCTAGCCTACGCCCACCTTGCACGGCTTCGGTGCCAAATATGCACTTCTGAGATGAGAACAAAAACTATCTCTAAGTAAACCCTACAGTCACGCACTCCTTGCGGACAAATTCAACTGCACTCCTTGCAAGAATCCTCTGGTTCACTTAGAGAAACAATTGAAACTCATTCACTCTTCCTCTCAGACTTCAATTCAACCATGAAATCACATACACAGCACATAAAAGAAAACGTATGACAAGAAGCAAACAGTCATGAGCATAACATCAACAATACACAGAGAATAACACAACCATGAAATTGAATCAAAGCTTTTCCATTAATTCAATATCTGTACATGGAGGTTCTTCTTACACTTCTCTTCTCTGCTCTCCTGCTCCTCTGAATGAATGATATCCTACAATGTACAAAGGAGGGTGTCTATATCCATTTTCCCTCTCGAACTCTAGGCTATCAAATCTACAATTAAATTTCTATCTACCAGCATTAACTAAATTAAATGCCTCATCTACCTAAGGACATGAGCTATCCACTCAAGGTCCATTTATAATACAAAGTGTGCTTCATTAAATTCCACACATTAATGTTTGGCACAACCATATCAAGGTGTAATTCAAAAAATAAATCCGCTAGCTCGTCCAGTTGTCCTCCGCTCGATGTGTCGGCTCGCTTGATGTGGGCGATGCTCCTGCATCACTTTTACATATGGAATGGGACAACATCCAAGGATACCATGGCAGTATCTTGGTCTCTAATTTTCATGTGTCAAGTTCAAATATTCCAATAGGAATACATGGGCACAATAATGATGCATTTTTAGATCTTGGATGATAGTTATCGAAAATTACCTATATGGAAAACTACACCCTCTTACCTCATAACCAAATCTTGAGAGGAATTAAATTAAAAGGAAAGTCAATGATTGCATAGGGTTTCTACCCATATCTAGTATATCTACTCATACTAAAATGCATTATTTGAGGATTCATATGGGTACAATGCAACCACATTGATTGGAATTAGGATAGAATACAAACTTTTGACACTTTTCTAGAAAGCATGAATAGAAAGGAGAAATGACATTGACTACCACCAAGATTCATTGCTAGAAGTCTTTATGTAGGCCCACAACCTTGTTGCCACATATATATATTTGTGTTGACTTTCAATTTTTGCTATGAGAAAACCATTGATGATGCAAACCCTTCTTCTTTGATGAAGACTCTTATTAAGTCCTCCATTTCCAACCAAAGAAGACTTGATGAGCATTTTCATCAACAATACAAAGAAAGGAGAAAGGGAATTCTTGGCACACACTTGTTGAAGTTGAAAAAAAAAATGGGTTGAGACACTGCTAAACAATACAAACACATTACCATCACACAAAATCCCTAAAATATAGAGGATATTATGATAGTGAATTTGTTTTGTTTCTTTATACAACAAAGAGAAATTCATATTCAAGGTTTTTATGATTTGTCTACATGTCCTATTTAAGATATGAAAATGGGACATTATTTTTCTTATTGAGTGGAGGAATTAATCCTTATCTATAATACTATTTAGAACCTTCCTTCCATGCCTCACAAAAACTATTTAATTCTTAGAGCGGAACAAGTTCATGAATAAGTGAGTATTTTGGAAAGTAGTTAAGAAATTATGTTGTAGCTAACATTACACAAAGAAATAGAGGCCTTTACTTTTATAAGTCATTTAAGATTCTAGTTTTGGGTTGAAGGCCACATAAGATGCATTGATAAGGGGTCCACTCTTCTTGTGATTTGGGTTTCCAACACAATTTTATTCAGGATAGGAGAAAATTATTTCCAAACTTAAAACAAAATATATTTTTAAAAAAGGGCCATGGATAGAAATACACTTGTGTCTCAATGCATTTATCAAATTATTTCACTTTATTTTTTGAATTTATTAGAGGTGAGAAACCAACTTGAACTCGAACTTACTGATGACAGTTTTTGTTATTTTGGAGGTGACTTAAATGCCAACAATATTATAATTCTCTATCATTGCCTATTGGGCCTAGTTATCAACTAACTTAATTATACGTTAGGCCAAGTAAAGTTTTATCCTTGACTATAGAGTTCCTCTAGCTGTTATGGTATTATTACTTTCTTTAAAGGTTTGATGGCTTAGTCCTTATTTGGTTCATGGAGAATGGATTGTGGAACATCAAGATCCCCTCCTCTGAACCATGCCTTTGTGTAGCTTAAATATTTTCATAACCTTTTCCTTTCACATTTTTCCAAAGGGTTATATGGAATTTTACATATGGAATGGGACAACATACAAGGATACCATGGAATGGAACAACATCCAAGGATACCATGGCAGTATCTTGGTCTCTAGTTTTCATGTGTCAAGTTCAAATATTCCAATAGGCATGCATGGGCACAATAATGATGCATTTTTAGATATTGTATGATAGTTATCAATAATTACCTATATGGAAAACTACACCCTCTTACCTCATAACCAAATCTTGAGATGAATTAAATTAAAAAGGAAAGCCAATGATTGCATAGGGTTTCTACCCATATCTATTATATTTATCCATACTAAAATGCATGATTTGAGGATTCATATGGGTACAATGCAACCACATTAATTGGCATTATGATAGAATACAAACTTTTGAGAATTTTCTAGAAAGCATGATTAAAAAGGAGAAATGACATTGACTACCACCAACATTCATTGCTAGAAGTCTTTATGTTGGCCCACAACCTTGTTTCCACATATGTATCTTTGTTTTGACTTTCAATTGTTGCTATGATAAAACCATTGATGACACAGACCCGTGTTCTTTGATGAAGACTCTTATCAAGTCCTCCCTTTCCAACCAAAGAAGACTTGATGAGCATTTTCATCAACAATACAAAAAAAGGAGAAAGGGAATTATTCGCACACACTTGTTAAAGTTAAAAAAAAATGGGTTGAGACAATACTAAACAATACAATAACATTACCATCACACAAAACCCCAATTGATTATATGGTTTACAAAGAATCACCTCTATTATTAATTTTTGTTTTCCTTTACTATTCGACTCTAAATTGGGCACCATTAGCATCAGATTTAGCACCATCTAGTGGACAAAATGAAATCAACTTAGGGTGATAAATCTAGCACTAATGGCACCCAATTTAGATCCGAATAGTAAAGTAAAATGAAAATAATAGAGCCCGTGCATATACAAAATTCATTATTCATATAACACGAAATTTAAAAAAAACATTCATGCAATAGAGCCCATGCACACCCAAAAGAAAGCTTTTGTGCATTCATGATACTCCATTCATGATTTTATATCTTGTGTGCACCCAAAATAAATCATGTACACCAATGTGCAGGTAATCTAATGTCCCCATGCATTGTAAAAAAAATCACATACCCAAAAGAACCACCCAGAGAAAAGGTAGGGGAAAGTGTGGGAAGATCCTCACCCATAGAGATAGAGGCAGTTGATCGATGCAAAGGAACAATAAGAAGGCAGGGGAAAGCATGGGAAGATCCTCACCCACATAGACAAAGGAATTTGATCTATGCAAAGGAATAGTATGAAAGACTGTTGATGATCTATATCCACCCACAGATGATGAAAATTAAGGAACAATAAGAAAGCACCACCCACAGATGATATATATCCACTTGATATCATTGACTTGTAACCAATTGAGTGATCTATAATCCCATCGGTTGTTTCAATGCATAAAGAGAAAAGAGAGGGATTTTTCACAGTTTAGAGGAAAACAATTCACCCTGGGACATCAAAAAATGTCAAGCATAAGAGGGAAACGAGAAAAGGGATATGATTCTTTCAATAATGAGGTATTTCATACTCAATTTATAGATTTTTTTATGTTTCCTTTGCTTATTTGAATTGTATTTTTTATTTTTTTATTTCAAAGTTATAAAAGAAGAATTTTCCTCTATATATATCAGGTTTATTGTTTTCATTTTTAAATTTAAAATAAGAAATTCATCATACATATATAGGGACATGACACGGAGAAACTAAAATAGGCAATGGCTTATATATTGGGGGTAGAAGTAGTGAAGAAACTAGAAGGTATGGACTTGTCCATGCTTTCCAAATATGTGGAAGAACGATCTACTAAAGGCCCTAAAACAATCCAACCAAACCAACCTTCTCAAAGGGAATCAATTGATTCCCCATCAATTCCTGGATCGTGCAAAAAATCAAGGAGAAATTCAATCTCAATAACCTCTAAGAATGTAGAATAAGGAGTAGAGACGTCCAATGTACCAGCCACTCCTAGGTCACAAATTTCTTCCACTAGCAGTACATTTTATGCATCTTGCATTGGTACATACGAAACCAAGGTAGAATACAATGTTGTTTCCAGGAATATCATAATGACAAATGTCAGGAAAGTGTTCATGCATAGGTTGAAGGAATCATGCCTTCAATGCTTCAAAGAGAATCTACATATTCCATTCTCGAAGATACCCTTACACCTTCAAAAAGTAGTCATCAATGACATGGAGACTGAATTTGGGATATTTTGGTCAGTAAAGCTGATAAAAAAACAAATGACTCAAAATTGCAAGATATTTTGTTGCAACCAAATGAAAAAGATAAAAGGAATTCCTCTTGAGATAAGGAAGAAAAGAAGTTCAATTGATGTAAGTGTGAAAGTATGGAATGAGATCATGAAAGAATATGATAGAGAGGATGAACGGAGGAAGTCTGGTGAGGAGAGAATATAGGTATTTGAATTTTCAACACTAGATTATTTCAAATTCATTAAACGGTTTTTATATTTTACTGGTGCATAATCTAAATTGAATTAGTGTATGTTTCAGGACAAGGCCTCGAAGGCCAGGCTTGCCAAATTTCGTGCCACACATCATAGTGGCCAAACAGGATTAGAAGCCTCAATATACAAGTTTGTAAGTCCTGGGGATATCTGAAATGTTATTTTTTTTTAATTTTGTACAAAAAAGTAAATGATTGCATATTAATAAATTTAACTAGTCCATCTACCATGTTTTGACAAGAGCAACAATATGGTCATTATCCATCACAATACGAATTTGAGATGATACAGGAAACAAAGTGGTTTGATTTTGTTATATGGATGGAGAATAAGGTATCATTAGTTGATTTTCTATAACTTAGTTGGATATTGTTATGTTAATATGTCAATTTTCATTTCTTGTGTTGAGTTTTCTATTTATGTGTAGCTTGAGTCAAAAGGCTCTAGTGCAATTATAAAGAAAAAATTTCCCCCTTTTCTCTCTTTCTCTTATAGAGTCTTAGAAGAATGGCATGGTCAAATAAAATAAATGTTTGTATTGATCCTTGTTTCCCTTCATGAGCATGTTTCTCCTAATGGGGTTGGCATGGCTTGATAATAACAAGGACTAGACTCCTATAAATCAAATCCCCTATCATATTCTCACATTCATCCTTATTTTTTGTTGGTGGGGTAAAGATAGAATGTAGCTCTCCATTTTAAGCAAATGGTGTATTTTGGAGTGGATCTCATCCATAGGCATTTAGTTCTTTTATCAATAATTGGTAGCTTAGATGGGCCTTGTTCATATTTTCCCATATCTTTGATGTTATTGAAACCCATGGTTTGGATCATGGAAAAGACTTGTTGTTAGGTTTATATTTATCATGTCTTAGAAAAATCGTATTCATCCTCATCATTATCATGTACCTCATCATGATTTTAACTGCCTTCTCCTCATCTAAAAGGATTCATGTTTCCAATTGCATTGTGCCTCGGATCGATGAAATGTCAGTTATGTTGGACTCCTGGCACCAGATTCCCGCTAGGAGGACCCCTCTCTTGTGAATTTTTCACCCAGAAAAGTGCTTGTTAGAGGATCTTCGGAACTTGGGTTTATCTTACTGAGGCACAATGAAAATATGGCATAGGGAGTTAACTTCAAAATCCTATGTGTTAGGCGATTTTGGCCATCGTGGTCATGTGGGCGTTGGTCATACACACCTTCTGGAGCTTACATAACTCAGTTACGTCACTCGGTTGTGATTTGTGCCCCCATACCAAATTATCATTGTGTCCTTGAATGGATTTAGGAGGCTAGTTGCAAATCACCATAGCAACCAAAACATGCCTCGGATCGACGAAACGCTAGTTATGTTGGACTCATGGCACTGAATTCTAGCTAGGGGGACCCCTCTCCTGTGATTCTATCACCCAAAAAAGTGTTTGTTAGAGGATATTTGGAACTACGATTTAGCTCAGTGAGGCACAATGCAAATCTGACATAGGTGGTCAACCTTAAAATCCCATGTGTTAGGCTATTGTGGGCATCGTGGTCGTGTNAGTTTGTTGATGATCTATATCCACCCACAGATGATGAAAATTAAGGAACAATAAGAAATCACCACCCACAGATGATATATATCCACTTGATATCATTGACTTGTAACCAATTGAGCGATCTATAATCCCATCGGTTGTTTCAATGCATAAAGAGAAAAGAGAGGGATTTTTCACAATTTAGAGGAAAACAATTCACCCTGGGACATCAAAAAATGTCAAACATAAGAGGGAAATGAGAAAAGGGATATGATTCTTTCAATAATGAGGTATTTCATACTCAATTTATAGATTTTTGTATGTTTCCATTGCTTGTTTGAATTGTATTTTTTATTTTTTTATTTCAAAGTTATAAAAGAAGAATTTTCCTCTATATATATAGGGTTTATTGTTTTCATTTTTAAATTTAAAATAAGAAATTTATCATACATATATAGGGACATGACACGGAGAAACTAAAATAGGCAATGGATTATATATTGGGGGTAGAAGTAGTGAAGAAACTAGAAGGTATGGACTTGTCCATGCTTTCCAAATATGTGGAAGAACGATCTACTAAAGGCCCTAAAACAATCCAACCAAAACAACCTTCTCAAAGGGAATCAATTGATTCCCCATCAATTCCTGGATCGTGCAAAAAATCAAGGAGAAATTCAATCTCAATAACCTCTAAGAATGTAGAATAAGGAGTAGAGACGTCCAATGTACCAGCCACTCCTAGGTCACAAATTTCTTCCACTAGCAGTACATTTTATGCATCTTGCATTGGTACATACGAAACCAAGGTAGAATACAATGTTGTTTCCAGGAATATCATAATGACAAATGTCAGGAAAGTGTTCATGCATAGGTTGAAGGAATCATGCCTTCAATGCTTCAAAGAGAATCTACATATTCCATTCTCGAAGATACCCTTACACCTTCAAAAAGTAGTCATCAATGACATGGAGACTGAATTTGGGATATTTTGGTCAGTAAAGCTGATAAAAAAACAAATGACTCAAAATTGCAAGATATTTTGTTGCAACCAAATGAAAAAGATAAAAGGAATTCCTCTTGAGATAAGGAAGAAAAGAAGTTCAATTGATGTAAGTGTGAAAGTATGGAATGAGATCATGAAAGAATATGATAGAGAGGATGAACGGAGGAAGTCTGGTGAGGAGAGAATATAGGTATTTGAATTTTCAACACTAGATTATTTCAAATTCATTAAACGGTTTTTATATTTTACTGGTGCATAATCTAAATTGAATTAGTGTATGTTTCAGGACAAGGCCTCGAAGGCCAGGCTTGCCAAATTTCGTGCCACACATCATAGTGGCCAAACAGGATTAGAAGCCTCAATATACAAGTTTGTAAGTCCTGGGGATATCTGAAATGTTATTTTTTTTTAATTTTGTACAAAAAAGTAAATGATTGCATATTAATAAATTTAACTAGTCCATCTACCATGTTTTGACAAGAGCAACAATATGGTCATTATCCATCACAATACGAATTTGAGATGATACAGGAAACAAAGTGGTTTGATTTTGTTATATGGATGGAGAATAAGGTATCATTAGTTGATTTTCTATAACTTAGTTGGATATTGTTATGTTAATATGTCAATTTTCATTTCTTGTGTTGAGTTTTCTATTTATGTGTAGCTTGAGTCAAAAGGCTCTAGTGCAATTATAAAGAAAAAATTTCCCCCTTTTCTCTCTTTCTCTTATAGAGTCTTAGAAGAATGGCATGGTCAAATAAAATAAATGTTTGTATTGATCCTTGTTTCCCTTCATGAGCATGTTTCTCCTAATGGGGTTGGCATGGCTTGATAATAACAAGGACTAGACTCCTATAAATCAAATCCCCTATCATATTCTCACATTCATCCTTATTTTTTGTTGGTGGGGTAAAGATAGAATGTAGCTCTCCATTTTAAGCAAATGGTGTATTTTGGAGTGGATCTCATCCATAGGCATTTAGTTCTTTTATCAATAATTGGTAGCTTAGATGGGCCTTGTTCATATTTTCCCATATCTTTGATGTTATTGAAACCCATGGTTTGGATCATGGAAAAGACTTGTTGTTAGGTTTATATTTATCATGTCTTAGAAAAATCGTATTCATCCTCATCATTATCATGTACCTCATCATGATTTTAACTGCCTTCTCCTCATCTAAAAGGATTCATGTTTCCAATTGCATTGTGCCTCGGATCGATGAAATGTCAGTTATGTTGGACTCCTGGCACCAGATTCCCGCTAGGAGGACCCCTCTCTTGTGAATTTTTCACCCAGAAAAGTGCTTGTTAGAGGATCTTCGGAACTTGGGTTTATCTTACTGAGGCACAATGAAAATATGGCATAGGGAGTTAACTTCAAAATCCTATGTGTTAGGCGATTTTGGCCATCGTGGTCATGTGGGCGTTGGTCATACACACCTTCTGGAGCTTACATAACTCAGTTACGTCACTCGGTTGTGATTTGTGCCCCCATACCAAATTATCATTGTGTCCTTGAATGGATTTAGGAGGCTAGTTGCAAATCACCATAGCAACCAAAACATGCCTCGGATCGACGAAACGCTAGTTATGTTGGACTCATGGCACTGAATTCTAGCTAGGGGGACCCCTCTCCTGTGATTCTATCACCCAAAAAAGTGTTTGTTAGAGGATATTTGGAACTACGATTTAGCTCAGTGAGGCACAATGCAAATCTGACATAGGTGGTCAACCTTAAAATCCCATGTGTTAGGCTATTGTGGGCATCGTGGTCGTGTGGGAGTTGGTCATACACACCTTTTGGAGCTTATGGAACTCGATTATGTCGCTCAGTTTTGATTTTGTGCCCGCAAACCAAATTGTCATTGTGTCCCTGAATGGCTTCAGGAGGCGAGTTGTAACTCACCATAGCACCCAAATATTTCCTCGAATCGATGAAACGCCAGTTCTGTTAGACTCCTAGCACTGGATTCCAACTAGGGGGACCCCTCTCCTCTGATTATGTTGCCCAAAAAAGTGTTTTTTAGAGGATCTTTGGAACTAGGGTTTATCTCAGTGAGGCACAATGAAAATCTAGTATAGGGGGTCAACTTTCAAATCCCATGTGTTAGGCGATTGTGGGTACCGTGTTCATGTGGGCATTGATCATACACACCTTTCAGAGCTTACAAAACTTAGTTAAGTCACCCAGTTGTGATTTTGTGGCCCCAAATCAAATTTTCATTGTGTCCCTGAATGGCTTCAGAAGGCGAGTTGCAACTCGCCATAGCACCCAATCCATGCCTCAAATTGACAAAATTCCAGTTATTTTAGACTCCCATCATCGGATTCCAGCTAGGGGGACCCGTCTCCTGTGATTTCGTCGCCCAAAAAAGTGTTTGTTAGAGGATCTCTGGAACTAGGGATTAGCTTAGTGAGTCACAATGCAAATCCAACACAGGGGGTCAACTTTCAAATCTCCTGTGTTGGGTGATTGTGGGAACCATGGTCATGTGGGAATTGGTCATACACACCTTTCAAAGCTTATGGAACTCATTTACGTCGCTCAGTTGTGATTTTGTGCCCCCGAACCAAATTTTCATTATGTCATTGAATGGCTTCAGGAGGCGAGTTACAACTCACCATAGCACCCAAACCATGCATCGAATCGATGAAACTCTAGTTTTGTTGGACTCCTAGAACTAGATTCCATATAGGGGGACCCCTCTTCTGTGATTCCATTGCCCAGAAAAGTGTTTGTTAGAGGATCTTCAGAAGTAGGGTTTAGCTCAGTGAGGCACAATTAAAATTTGGCACAAGGGGTCAACTTTCAAAACCCATGTGTCAGTCGATTTTGGGAACCGTCGTCATGTGTTTGTTGGTCATACACATCTTCTAGAGCTTACGAAACTCAGTTACTTCACCTAGTTGTGATTTTGTGCTCCCAGACCAAATTTTCATTGTGTCCTTGAATGGCTTCAGTAGGCAAGTTGAAACTCGCCATAGCACCCAAACCTTGCCTCGAATCAGTGAAATGCCAATTATGTTGAACTCCTCGCAACGTATTCCAACTAGGGGGACCCCTCTCCTATGATTTTGTAACCCAGAAAAGTG
>JZKD02S0150424.1:7768-23593 GCA_000966675.3 Picea glauca
AGAATTTTTTTCTAGCTAAGAGAGGAGGATGCACAATGAGCCATCAGGTGCATTGTAACTAGATATTGCCAGAATAAGAGCATTGAGCAACCATTAAATGTTGGTTTTCCCATTCGGGTTTCCAGAGTAATACCTCTGTGTCAATTATGTGTGTGATTTTATCTCTGTGTGATGGACTTTAATTTTCAATTGCATATTGTTGTTTGTGCATTCTGACAAATCCATATGGCATGAATTCTTGAATTAACTGGGCAATTTAGTTTTGGTCCATGTGACTTGATGTTATTGGAAATTGATGGCTCCATATAATTCATGTAGAAACTAGCAATGCATTCTATGTAATGGGGGAATTCATGCTTGAATTCAATCCTTGTCAAATGATTGTTTACTTGCAATAGAAAAAGGACTCAGACTGTCCATTTATTGTCTAAGGGAGATCGAGGATTGTGGTAAGATAGTTGTTATTCCTAGTTTCCATTGCCCATGGAGTTACTAAATCACATCCCCTATAATCTTGCATTTGATTATTTTCAGACCATTTGGATTTGTCTTATGAATTATATAATGTGTAATCTGGTAAAGTCTTCAGGTCCCAGGTTTCCCTACACTTCATTGTTTCCTTCATTGCAAGAATCGGTCTCTCAGCTCCCCATTTTGTTGGCATTCTATGGTAAGCCAACCTAGAATCAACACATATATAATGGGCATCAATTTACCTCCCTATTTAGGCCGTGGAAGTTTACCAAATCCATACATACTCAATGTTTGGTTTTCTTATTTCCTAGTGGTGAGTAGACTTCCCCAAAATTTTAATCAAATCAACTCCAATTGGAAACCGAGATAGAGAATCAACTAGAATTGCTACATTGTCTTTCTTATTTTGGTGATGGTTGTGTAATTTAAGTTGCACAAAGGTGAAGAATTTACATTAAGATGAATAATGAATGAAATTGTTATGTTCATATTATGTTCTTATTAATTGTTGAGATTGCTCCAATTATATTGCATCAAATTACTAGTGCGAGTGAATTAACACAATGAAGTTTCCCAGCCAATGAAGTGATACTAAAATCCATCAGGTGGAGCCTAAATGTGTATTGTTGAATCGTGGAGCCCATAGATATATTTTTAAATTGTGGAGCATGGAGGTTGTTGTTTCTGAGATTAAGCTTAAGGCTTAGAGAGTAATGTCAGGAATCAGGAGTGTTTAAAGAGAATGTTTTTAAAAGAGTGCTTTTCCTACCTTTAGTTTTATAAGAAATGATCCTTAAATGGAATTAATAATAGGAAAATACAGAGGTTGTATTTCGTTGTCTGATTCACAACTATAATATCAAATGGTGTGGAGGAAGATTACAAAAACTGTTAAACAAAGCTAGGCATCAATTGCAAAAGAGTCTCACCTTGTTTGCAGTGGAAGAAAAGTGGAGAGCGCACCCTTGAATAGGATATGAAATGTGGTAATTCATGCAGCTTGTAGGTCTTGTATTACTTACAGTAAATACACAGGAAAAAATGCTTACTTAATTAATTGCTAATATAATATAATCACAGTAGTTGCAATACTAAATTGTGATCAATCGCTTTTCAAGGAATTATATAAAGAAATTCATAGAAATGAGAATACAGAGGAAACACATAACTCAAACTAAATGAAAATTGGAATCTTTGTCTGCACTTATATTAATACTAAAAAAGGAGAGTTTTCTTTATTACATCCGGTAAGAAGTAGCCTGGAATAGATCTTGAATCTATGCATTTATACAAAAACTGTCACAACTCAAAACGGTTGGACTTCTTACAATATTAAATTAAAATATCATATATCTAAATAAGACAACAACATGTAAAAATTTGATGAGCTTCACTAGAATTATCCTCTGTCTCTTCATCTGCTAGCAGAAACGTTCCTCTCCTTAGTCCTTCAGGCTAAATACAGATGTCATATAGGCCGTCTTAATACTTGGCATACTATCTCGGCCGCTTCAGTCTGTTGCCATTTGTCCCTCCAGATACGTTCAAGAATGAAATGAATCACAGTTGAGAGAAGGGGGAAAGGAGAATCAAATGAATAGAACTGCATGTCTCGTCAAGGAATGGATAACGGATATAGGAAAAGTAATTGTTTGTGGAGAATGATGATGGGACAAGTGTATGATGATGAATTAGGGATAAATGGATATTAGAGTGTGAGTGAATGAGATAAGTGGCGGTAGGAAAGTGAAAAGTAGGGAGGGTAAAAAGAAAGGGCATTGTGCATGTTTTTGTATTTGCTTCCAACTATGCTTGATTTTCCGTGTTCAATACACCGATTGCATCTATCCAATAGTTCCACCACGAATCATGGGGGTTCCGTTGTCTCATTTACCTCAAAAGTGAATAATTTCCTTTCTACCTGAGGCAACTTTTCTTGGATCCTTTTCACTTCCTGAACTGTGAGCTCAGATTCACTAACCATTTATTTATCTTAAGAATATCAATTTGTCTCATATCCTGAATGGTCGTTAGAGTTTCTTCCTTGCTCTTCATGGAATTCTGTTGATTCATTTCAATATCAATTTTCCCTATGGCTTCCGAGACACTACTTCCCTCAAAATCAATTAGCCTATTGTCTAATGATGACAACGCTTCTTGGCAAGCGTCCTTTACCTCCCTGGCTAATTTTTTATCTTTGCCAAATTTGTTTCCTAGACGTTTAGGGCCATATCACCTCATAATTTTTCAGAAGGAGAGAGCAGAGGAAAATTAGGGACATTATTTTTATGCACCAATATGATGGCTTATTGAAACCTAGCTCGGGCTGAGCGAGCTTCTCTTTCCTTAACATAGATGTCCTTCAGAGAAAGGTCTACTGTCTCGTAGCACTTTTGGATGGCATCAACTTGCATAAAAAGGTCATGCTGGGCCATTTCCAACTTTTTATTTATTTCCAGTGCTTGAGGTTGGAAGGGCGAGATATCTATCGAGGTACCTTCAGTTAGGTTGAATATATCTTGCAATTGTTTTATCAATTCATCATGCTGAGTGACCAATCCTCAGTTGGTTTGTGAACTCTGATGGAGCTCCTCAAGGTTCATCTGAAGTTGTTGGATCTGTTGCTGATCATGAGCTTTGATTTGCTCGAAGTCAAATCAAAGAAAACCATCCATGTGGAAAAATGAAATCAAAAAGAGGATAAATATGGATTTTAACCCCCCTAAGTGCCTTTGTTTTGACTAATCCTTCATGTGGAGAGGGAATCTAAGTGTGGTGCATATTACAATTTGCATAGAATCAAACTTAAGAAGGCTATGGGCCTTCAACACATCACAAAAACCCTTACAATGTATGATTTTCTAGACAGATGCATGGGTCGTAGAGTAGATAGAGGCACATTTAGCGCTAATGCACAAATAAAAAATGAACTTTTGACACAGGTGCGTAGAATGCGCTGAGCAACACAGTGAGTTTGGAGCACGTTCTCGAAAGACGTGCCTGTGGGTTAAAAAACCTGTGCACTTTCTATTACACGGTCGGGAAGAAAATTTTGGATGGAATTCTCTCAGCTCAACTCTGAATTTAGCTTTTTGCAGGCAGGCATGGGCTGGTTATGGTTCTTGAAAATCAAATAAACCGAAAATAAGTGCTCAAACAACCCAAATGGGGAGGAAATTGATACCTATCCCTAGTGGAGTCACTAATCTATTGCATCCCTTTCGTCACCTAAATGAGCAAAATAAGGACGCTTACAAGTCCGGTTGGGTTAGATAGACAAGACAACAGTGAATGCAAGAGTTAGAAACATCAAGCATGATAAATAAACAAACAACTAAACTAAAAACAATAAAAGAAACTAAACTAGAGTGCATAAGGATATTAGAATAAAAAATAAAGACCATTCATGCCACCAATGGATAGATTGTATTAGTGGGAAAATGCCAAAGAGAAAGGGAGACTTATGGGTCCCCTCTTCCTCTAAGGGAGAGCTCTTGAACCCCCAAAGATTGAGATCTTCTTACAAATAATAAAATAGAAGGAAATGGTGAATAAATCCAAAGTGCATTCACTCAAGAGGTGATGTGAATAGCTCAATGAAATGATGTTTGTATGCTCTTGATGAGGAAAGAGGTTCCTCCAAGAGAATATAGGAAACATAACAATACAAATGAATTCCTTGGAAATGTAGTGCACCCATGGCCTCTTTTTATAGCAAAGTTTTGAGGCATTATTCAACCATTCCTTAGTTTGAACAAGGGGCTCTTTAGGGCACCATTAGGTCTTTGACCAGCCCCCCACTTGGATTCAGCTGGGATTTGGGTGTCAAATTGTCTTGGGAGATGAACCAAAAGTGGGTGGAAGGTCGACCAAAATCATAAATGCATCGTTCTGAGGTATGCACGGCTTTTTGTGTCCACAGTCGTGCATCAGGCGCATGTGCCCTTTTTTGACATTTCTTGACTGGCGCATGTGAGTGCACTTCCTTTGTATCCTTAGAACACGCTGATTTTATAACAAGTTGTATAGTTTTGTTCCCTTTGGAAATGCATTTTTGATGTTGTGGGTGAACTAATAGGTGTTTGGAGATGTTGGATTGATGTAACCATTTGTGGATGAAATTTTAGTGATAACAACTAGGGTTCTGGTTCCTTCAAAAGTCTTATCCTAAATAGAACCTGGAAACTATTACCAGGATTCATAGTTTTGAAACTATGGAAAGAGAGGAACATAATAATATTTCATTCCCATCCCTCTTCTCCCACCCTCCTCTGGATCACAATCCTCTCGCATCTCCAGAAAACTCTTTAGCTTCATTTGTGGACCCAGGATGACTTCCCCACTGATCTAAGTGAGCTCTTTCTCCTTAACTCTTGGGAATTATCGCTTTCCCACTCCACCCCTCCCCAACAACCCCCCCTAAATTCAAAATCCCTCAGTCACTCTAACTCACCCCCCCGCCTGGCTTCCATAAAGTCAACTTTGTTCGGGCATCAAAAGGAAATCCAGGCCACTCAGGCTATGGACCAGTCATAAGAAACAACTTGGGACAAATTCAAAGCCTCATTGCAGAAAAAATCAGATGTGACACCAACAAATCAACAGAAATTTGGGGTCTTATCAAAGGAGTACAAATGGCCCTAGATCAAAGCCTCACCTGTCTTATCATTGAAGGATACCCCAAAATCATAATAGACTTGGCAACACAAATTCTGAATGGAAGAGATCCAGGGAAAATCACTCCCAATTGGTGCCTCCTTGGCCCTCTTTACAGCTTCCAGGCACTTCTCAGATCCTCTCTAACTATAACCCCCTCACACATTCGGAGAAGTGAAAACAAAGTTGCAGATAGATTGGCCAATGTAGGGGTTAAATCTATGCAACAGATCATTCTCCATGATTCAAGGAAGTCCCAAAGCTCACCCCTCTGGCTCCATTGCAAGGAGCTTGCCCAGTTGGACGACTCACCTCTGGATACTGAGAAAATCTTCCAGGTTTGAAATGATCAAAAGCTCAGGAGAGAGGACGACCACAAGAGTCAACACAGAAGATCAATAGGTGGTAGATGTTTTTGGGAAATCGACAATTAGGAGACCGAAGCATGGAGGAAGTTGTCCTCCAGATTCATGAAATCGTGAAACGCAAGAGAGAATCTGGACCGTTGATGATCAAAGAGTTATGGACTGTTGATGTAATCCCACTGATATGATACAAGAAAATTTTGGGAACTTGGAAATTGGGTATCGGACGAAGGGGAACACTCAAACCCTTGTTATCCCGAAACACGAAATCTCGAAATCAGTAGATACCAAGAGACACGAAAGGTGAACTTGTGATTTGACCATGGTCGTTGGATCAAGGAAAGTCACGGACCATCGATTTGATGCGAGTTCAAGGGTTTGGGTTTCGAAAAATAATGCAAACTATTCTTCTGACAATGTGATATGTAAAGTCACGAACAAGATCCCAGTCATTGGTTATGAGCCATCATGGACCATTGATCTGCTCTGAAGGTTTCGGGGATTTGGACTTTGGAAAATTGTGAGGAGCAATGTAATATTGTCACCAACAACTCTATGTTCAACTGCAAGCATTTATGTGTGTGCAGATAGGCTATAGGTTTTTGTAAGCTTTCAGTTGGCATTAATATAAGGATCCACTTTTATTTACAAAAAAAAAAACTAAACTAAACTATATTAAAATTAAAACATTTAACATAAAACTTAACTAATAATAAATAAAACCCAAAATTAAAATAAAAGAAAATTGAAAGATATAATCTATTATTAAACTAACTAATTAACACTAATTAAAATAAAATTTTATTAAATTTTATTCAAAACCAATTAATATTAGAATAAGAAGTAAAGATGGTTTTTAGGTATTTGTGTGGCACTACTATTTATGGATTGTGCTACCAAGGAAGACCAAGATTGGACTAAGTGTTGGACATACATGATTTTGTTGATGGAGACTCAGCTGGAGATCTGGATCGTAAAATATCTACAAGTGGATATGTTTTTAAACTATTTGGAGGAGCAATTTTGTTGGCCCTTGACCAAGTTTGAGGAAACACTTGGTCATATTTGACCGTTTTTGGAACTTCGACAACTTGTCAAAGATGGAGCACAACACGAAGTGGATATCATGGAAGCTAGACCCCTTTCTTGGGTCCATTTTGGGTTTTGGGGGATAATGTAATGGGTATGGGATTTTGGCCCATGGGTTTACCCATGTTTAGGCCTATTTTGTAAAGTCTAAATAAGTAGCTAGGCAATGTAAGAGAGGCAGAGAAGATAAGTGCTAGAAAAGGCTTTGTGTATACTGCGTGACTGACTTGTAGAGATGAGTTCAAGTGTTGTAAGTGTTGAGTGCACGGATTTTAAGAAGGATCTGTGCTAGATCTACTTGAGGAAGGAGGATCTGGCAAGGTGCGTGCAGATCTCCTGTCCTATGCGGAGTACAAGTTTGAGCTATGTGATGTAATCAGATTGACCAAAGATAATAAAGAAGAAGAAGACTTTGTGGACATAGCCCCAGGGTGGGAGTGAACCATGGTAAACCTGTGTGTTGTGCTCGGTGCCTCGACCTAATGTGTTTGTCTCTTGCCATGTGTTGTGCTTTGCTATGATATTCTTAGATAGATCTAATTTTCTTTGTGCTTCTTATATGTATGGATGTAGATATGACATATATGAAAGTGTTGAGTGCTAGACCTATTTTCTTGTTGCTAAGTGCTAACTTAACCTAGATCTAAGTGAATGTTGCGGTGCTCTGTGCCATCTGCGGAGTGCCATGAGGGTTAAATACTGATGAATGATCTATGCTAAGTGTTAGAATCATAGATCTGTGTCCCAGCTAAGGTTGTAGACACCTAAGTCTTGCAACCACACCTGCCTCTACCTCAAGTGAGACTTCATCTGCTTCACAGGTGTTGTCGAAAGGGTCGATAGTTAGGGTTTTGTTGGTGTGTTGTTGAAGCGTTGAACCCTGGGTCTGCCCCTGTGCCAACAAATGGTTCCATTGTCAGGACTTGAAACTGTGATTGCTGGGAACTGAGGAAGAAGAAGCTTTGTGCAGAAAGTCTGTACCGAAATTGTAAAAGCTCTATGCATGGACTTGTGCCCTAGTGCGTAGTGATACACTTGATCTGAAAAGATCTATATTGAAGAAGGAAGGACAAATCTGAAGAAAAGAAGTTAGATCTGAACGCTTTGTGCTCTAAGAAAGGTTAAAGTGGAAGTTTCTAATTCAGATCTACAGAAAGAGGTAAGATTTGTAAGCTTTGTGCTCTGATAAAGGTAAGAATAGTTAAAAGTTCTTAGATCTGGAAGCTTTGTAATCTATAGAAGTAAAAGAAGTGAAATTTCTTGTTTCTAAAGTATGCATTTAGGTATGCTTGATAGATTTTGTCCTAGCTTGAAAACTAGGGCATTGTTAGATGAAAGAACGTTTGATATGAATAGATCTGATAAGAATAATGAAAGATATGTTATACCTATTCATAGAAAGAATTTTTGGACTAACCAATGGATGCAGGATCCTATAAAGAAATTTTTGCAGGCTAGCCATCATGATCCTAGCGCGCAGTACAAGAAAAGTTGGGGATCATGGAAGAGAAAGAGAGGATTAACTCTTTGTTACATTTGCAGAAGACTAGAACATCTTGCTAACGAATTCCCTGGGAGAAACCCTAGTTGCCTTTGTTGTAAGGCTATGGACCATGAAGTACTGGATTTCCCTAGAATGATTACTAGACTTGGAAAGTTGAATATGGAGCAAGGTCAAGAGACTAAGATTATAGAAGAACCCCAGAAAGAATCAGATATTATGTTACTGAAAATGAAAGAAACCATAGATGAACATAAAGATGCTAGTTTGTCAGAGATCTTCAAAGAAAAGGAGAAAATTGAAGTAAGAATAGGAGATTTCGACATCGAATGTGCTCTAGATGAGGGAACATAGATGAACATTATGACAAAAATTACTTGGGAAACCCTAGGAAGGCCTGCTATGGTTCCTTCACTAGGAAGAATAGGGTTGTTTAAAGGAAAAATGGTAACCCTATGTGGAAGAATTACCCAGATAGCTATGAGTACCCATGGAGATTCGACAGAGGAAGAGTTCAAAGTCATTAGATTTATCGAGGATCGTGCCCAATTTCCAGCTTTGTTAGGCAAGATCTGGATTGAAAAATACCATATCCAGAGAAAAGAAGAAAAGGAAGTCCTAGAATAGAAGAAACAAGAACTCATGGAATTTATAACTAGAAGGATCGTCTACTTGATAGAAGAACAAGATAACAGATCTCAGCTGTTGAACACCAGGGACCTAGATGTCGAAGCTATACGAGCATTAGAGGAACCACAGAAGACCAAAATACCTAATCCATATGATGAAGGAGTATTACCCTTAGATCTAAAGAAAGAACCTCAGCAGTGCGAAGTGACTATGTCAAGAGAAGATAAAACTTAGAATGGAAAAAAGGATGACTGAGACAAAGCTCACTGGGAAGAAGGCTAGGAAGATAATTAAGAAGAGAGCCAAGATCAAAAAGTTACAGAAGGTTATGGAGGAAACTTCACAGAAGGAAAAATCACAAGAATTGAGCTTCGCCGAGATATCAGGACAACAACATTTGGCACTTCACCATGGCGCAACAATATAGCTATTGGAACGATATACCCATTCGACTTCTGCCCCGAATGGATAGAAAAGAATTGAAGGATCACCACCATACTATTGGACCGCGCCATAATGGATTGATCAATGTTCATGAAATCTTCATACCTGTTGCAACCAGACCATTGATGAATTTCCTATTTATCTCATTGTGCCGTTCACGAAGAACACTTTTACCAACTGAAAACTTGAAGCCTGCAGAACTCATAATTGTATACAGTGATCATTGCAAGCAAATCATTTTCCCTAGTGCAGTGTTTTGAGATAATCATGACCCCGCTTATCTTTCCTGAGGGTGTATGTCCAACGAGCTCACCACACTTGAGGAATCCATCACAGAATTCCTTCTTGATTTAATGACTTAGAGAGTCATATTTGAAAGAAGAATGTCCACAGGAGTCCAAGCCTAATCGACGAGAGGAGTGCAAGCCTCCTCGTCGACTGCTCGAGCTGGAACATCTCAAGCCATTGTAGAGAGGAGAACTAAGCATAAGGACGACATAGCCAATGCAAAGTTAGTGCCATCCATTATGCCAACTTACATACCCCATCTGAGTGGTGAGATTAATAGGGACAGTGTCCCTAGAGATTTTGAATATACCCTAGTAACTGCATATTTACTAAAGGGAGTACGCACCTACCGCGCAGATCAAGACAAGGTTATAGCGTTGAAGTTTTGCGACTTCAACCTGGGGGACCATAAAGTTTATAGCAATCTTTCCCCATATAAGTACTTGACGTGAACTAGGGGAAAGAACTCAAAGCTCGTCCCACATCAATGGACAATGAACCTCGCACAGTCTACTTTGCTAAACGTTATGAAAATACCACACTTCAGTAGACACCAGGAGGTGAATGCTTGTGTAAAGTTGCTGCTAGCAAGTTACCACAGAGGATACCCGTGGTTATAATGCCGCATAACTGTTGATCTGACGTTGATCAATAGGATCACTGGGATTATCATAGAGGGCCCTCATCCCCATGAGTACTATCCTGGAAAGGCCACAGACCATGCTCTTGCATAGAAGATAAAAGAGGCCTATGGCGATGTTGAGAAAGGTGCGAGAGGCTACAAGGTATCTTCTATTGAAAGTGGCACAATTCGCCTCGCATGCCAACTAATCACAGGGAAGATGGTATGTAAGAATCGACCAACACAAGTATCAGGCTTCGTAGTTGATCTCACAGGAAAGTGCGCAGAGGGACTACAGATGAACTGGGCGAAGTACCTAGTGAATCAATTGGAGATTGACTGTAGAGAAGCTCAAGATCAGGGGCATGAATTCCATTTTAGCTGGCTCCTAATACTAATCGCCCTTGTTGCATGGGAGCTACCAGAAGTCACAACTTTCCTGGACCTTGACCCTTTTGAGCCACTAGCTACGAAGTTCAGTACCTTGTGGTACTCGAAATACATGAGAAAGCAATGGTAATATAAATGCCATTTTCCATGTATATTATAATCAACTGAAAGAATCCATAAGGAGTGAACCTCACATAACCACGAACACTTTACAAAGGTTCCTACCTCTGATAAAGTTCAGCGTGGACTACCATTTTATATAACTAACCCCATGCGCTGATGAGAACCAAGAACAACTCCAGTCCTACTATAAGCTGATAGAAGAAGAGCTGGAAGAGATCACCAAGGAATGGTTGGAGGACCTCCTTGTTTCAGCAGACCCCACCAAAATTTCAGACATCGATAGCCTAGAAGATGCGCAAGATACACATGGGCCCAATAGAACAAAGAGGACAAAAAAGACGAAGAAGCCCGAAGAGGTTTAGGATATAGATAGCAGATATATAGGGATGACTTCCATTATGCTAGACGAAGAAGGTGATGATGAAGAAGGTGAAAAATCTGAGCAACAATAAGTCGAAGTATCGCCACCCAAGGATGAAGCAGACTCATCCAAGAAAAGGAAGGTTTCACCTCTGAATTCTTCCTCCAGAAATAAACCATGAACCCCTGTAACTAAGATGTGAACTTCCCTCACATTGGATGACTTTGATTTCATTTTTTCAGTGGTCAATGATGCATCAAAGGAAATAATAGAGAAGAAGGAAGCGAAGCAGGAACAAATGTATAGACAGATTGAGATTGCGCTCCAAGGAGTACAACATGCACTCTAGTCTAGCCGAGAAATCTCTACTACGCCTCTACTAGAAGGAACAACAGAAGAAGGAGATGAATCAGTACAACTCTGCAATATTGTTGATACAGTCGAAGTATGCCTTCGACATGCTCAGGAAGAAAAAGCGCAGGCCACCTAGGCCCTCAAGAAGGTACAGGAAGAAATTATTGAGCAATGTCAAGCAGCGTAACAAGAGAAGAATGCTCTCTAAGCAAAATTTGAAGAAGACCGAGCGAAGGTCCAAAAAGAGAAAGAGTGGTTGCTCGCAAAATAGATCAGAATTGAATTAGCAATCAATAGATCATTTCACTCTGTGACTGGCTTAGAGAAAAAGGATGAAGAGCCCATAGAGTGTCAAGTGATGAAGCTGGCTGAAGTTATTCAGTAGCTTCAACAAAAGGTCGTGGAACTAGAGATTTAGACCATACCATAGACTCCGCAAGAAGTGCACGACCAACAAGAATTGGATGCTCAAAGTGCAATTGAGAGGATTAGAAAACTTGCTATAGAATGCAAACAACTAAGTAACAAAAGCATGCAGATATATGAGCAACTATCTAAAGACCCAGAGTTGAAGAAACTGGATTCCAAACTCCAGGAAGTGAAGAAGCACGCAGATACAGTACATGCACATCTCAAGCTCCTGTCACTTATCGAGAGGATGAAGAGATCCCAAGAACAATGAACTACCCAAAAACTTGTTCTTACCATGTAGAACAGAGTGATGGAAGTCACCCAGAAACTCTAGCCAAGCCAGTAGGAGGCCTATATACTATTTAAAGAAATTGAAGGCCAAAGAAAACTACTCGAACAAGTAGTTGTTACAGTCGAGCAACAATTGGAAGGGCCTATCAGTGAAGCAGTTGTTCAGGAGTTCGTTGAGTAGGAAGCAGTAGCACAGAGACAAGTCGAAGTAGCTCGAGCCAAGCTCAAGACCTTTGAGGAAACATTACCTAGATCTAAGTGACTCGGGATGAGTCACAGGTGAGTGTTGGGGGCTTGTTGGCCCTTGACCAAGTTTGAGGAAACACTTGGTCATATTTGACCATTTTTGGAACTTCGACAGCTTGTCAAATATGAAGTGCAATGCAAAGCAAAGATCGTGGAAGCTAGACCCCTTTCTTGCGTCTTTTTTGGGTTTTTGGGGATAATGTAATGGGTATGGGATGTCAGACCATGGGTTTACCCATGTTTAGGCCTATTTTGTAAAGTATGTAGCTAGGAAATGTAAGACAGGCAGAGAAGATTAGTGCTAGAAAAGGCTTTGTGTATATTGTGTGACCGACTTGTAGAGCTGAGTGCAAGTGTTGTAAGTGTTGATTGCATGGATTGTAAGAAGGCTCTATGCTAGATCTACTTGGGGAAGGAGGATCTGGTGAGGTGCACACAGATCTCCTGTCCTATGCAGAGTAGAAGCTTGATCTCTGTGCTGTAATCAGATTGACCAAAGCTAATAAAGAAGAACAAGACTTTGTGGATGTAGCCCCAGGGTGGGGGTGAACCACGATAAACTTGTGTGTTGTGCTTGGTGCCTCGACCTAATGTGTTTGTCTCTTTCCATGTGTTGTGATTTGATATGATATACTTAGATAGATATACTTTGATTTGTTCTTCTTAGATGTATGGATGTAGATCTGGCATATATGAAATTGCTGAGTGCTAGACCTATTTTGTTGTTGCTAAGTGCTAACTTAACCTAGATCTAAGTGAATGTTGCAGTGCTCTGTGCCATCTGTGGAGTGCCATGAGGGTTAAATACTGATGGACGATCTATGATAAAGTGTTTTCTAAGTGTTAGAATCACAGATCTCTTTCCCATCTAAGGTGTCAGACACCTGAGTCTTGCAACCACCCCCACCTCTACCTTGGGTGAGACTTCATCTGCCTTGTAGGTGTTGTCGAAAGGGTCGGTAGTTAGGGTTTTGTTGGTGCACTGTTGAAGCGTTGAACCCTAGGTCTGCCCCTATGCCAACAAATTTATTGGATGATCAAAAGACAATCTGTAGTGGCACTCTCAACTACAAAAGTTGAATGCATGCCAAAAATGCATGCAAGAAAAGAAGAAGTATGGTTATAGAGATTGTGTTCAGGTATTAAGTTGGTACAACAATCTATAAGGATATATTGTGACGGTCAGAGTGCATTCTTCCTAGTGAAGAACCCAACTTATCATTCAAAGAAAAAACATATTGATGTTAAGTATTTCTTTGTGAGAGACATGGTTGAAGACAAGAATGTGTTGTTGATGAAAGTGGACACTTTGAAGAATGTTGCAGATTCATTAACAAAATATGTGAGCACTGAAAAGTTCTCTTAGTGTAATCTACCCTGGTGATTGAGCTACCATGTAAATTACCAGGATAGCTCAACCATTTTGTATGAAAGTGAAACCCAAAGAAAAATGAGTTAGAAAATGTAGCCATAAATCTATAATATGTACCAAAATGGAAATTGAAAAAAATTAATCTATATTTTTACAGGTCACGTCCATTTGGTAGTTTTCTTAATATTGGACAATTGTTGCATATTTTGATTGAATTATGTTGATGTATCTATATCAATGAAAACATGTCATCATGGAACATTGTTTAAAGTTTGAAAGGTATTTTGACCAATGTTATAAATGGACTTTAGGGAGAGTTTTCATGTAGTATTGAATTTTCCCCAAGCAATGTAGGACTAAATCTCCACAGCTAAAGTTGGAAAATTATAGTCAACATTTTAGGTAGGCCTTTATGAGAGTTCTCCAAATGTTGATAACATTTTAGCTAAGTTTTACACTAAATATTTTAACCCTTTCAGGTTCAATTCAATGTCTAGCCTAGTTGGTAGAGTGCATAATTTGACTCTTAACATACTACGGAAGTAGGGTGTTTTTAGTGTAGAGGGATTGAGCACCAATTTAATTTAGTCGTTAAAATTTGTTATAGGTTGAAATGTATTATATATGTTATACAATAGTGGACTGTTATATCTTCTATGTACTTGGATAGAAAGAGGCTATAAGAAATGGCTTCTAATTTTGGTATGTTTAGCCCTTACATTCCAATAAATTTTAGAAAAAAAAAATATCTTCTCTTTACCTTGCATTATTGCTTTCCTATAAATTCCTTAGGTGCTTTTTCTTTCATTGTCTCCATGTTTGACTTACTAAAAAACAAATTGGCATATCCCTTGTTGAGGATTTTGTTCACATTGAATATAACTATCTTACTAGGATTCTATAGTGGCCTCCACATTCTTTGCAAAGCCTTAATACCATGGAAAAGTTGACCTATGGCTAAATCCGCCTTTGCATCAAAGGACCTACAACAGAGCCTGGAAACTTGATATTTCACCTACCAACCAACTAAGGATTTTGAAACCCCTTTATAGAGTTTATGAATCTAATATGGGAGTTGCAATTTGTAGTGTAACCTGCTCGCTTGCTAAGGGATTAGCCAATTGCACAATTGTTGCAAGAAAAACAAGTTTCCCAAGAGGCTTTTTAAAGTCCCAAGCACCCAATTTTGAGGGGATCAAAAGAGTCAATCTTGTGACCTCCCCAACTTGGGGGAGATATCTCACATCTGGCTCATGATCATGTGAGATAACCCTCAAGACTCAAATTTTGAAGGACATGGGGTGAGCTTTGATTCACTTATGTGTGCACGGTGTTAGGACCACATATTGTACCCTTTTTGCCCATACTTTTTTCCATTATTATACCCTTCATCACCTGTATCTAGACTCATATTATCACTTCATCCGATCACTCCAAGGTATACAAYRTCCTTTCTCATCACTATATGTTTAATTTGTTTTGCATAATACTTTACATTACTTTTTGACCTAACCATTGATGAGAAGCGCATAAGTGTCCATATTTGCAGAATAGTATTCAAGGCCGATGCTGAAACACATAACTATCCAAAGGCGTTGTTGAACCGATGCTGAAACACGGAAGCTGCTACACAGTCCATGCTGACACGGAAGCTGCTACACAATTCGAGGACGCACATGCTGAAACACGGAGCTGCTACACAGTCCGAGGATGCATGTGCCGAAACACGAAGCAGCTACACGGTTCGAGGATGCAGATGCTGAAACACAGAGTTGTCACCCAGTCCAATGCAGATGCTGAGACACAGTAGAGACCGCCACGATGCTGAAACATGAGCCCTGACATTAGCAGTCAAGGCCGACACAGTCAAAGGGCGCGATTCACGTGGCTGAACAGCCCGTGAATTGCGATGCTGAAACAACATCAGCAGCTATGAGAAGAAGCGGTTAACAACTATGCCTTGTCAAGTTCCTGTATTAGCATTCGGTTGCATGAGAATAGGACACCCTACGCTGATTTAGAAAGAAGATCTGATTTAGTGTAGGATCCAATCTGCCTTGTAATGATTGTATCGATGGGATTTCCCTTTAAATTCAAGAGAAATCACCATTAAAAAAAAACAACTTTTTATGTACTAAGAACTTCAGAGAAGCGGGACGTGTTCGATCTTTCCAATTTGTAATGTGATATTTCAACAGATGAATAGAA
>JZKD02S0150446.1:48078-63823 GCA_000966675.3 Picea glauca
CACACACACACACACACACACACACATTAAATTAAACTAACCTAATTAAACCAAGATAAAAGAAGATTATCTATAAGCAAACCCTTCCTCCATAACCCATTTTAGAGCACAAAAGGAAGAGTTTGCACCTCGATAGATTTGATCCCTCTCGACGCTTCGTAGAACCAGAGTTAAGATGGGTCTATGTTGGTGATGATCCCATTTAAGGAGTTTCACTCTTTTTTAATAGCCTTGGATGTATTCTAGAGGGAGCCTACACCTCCAAACATCCCTTCCATGCTGATAGCTTCAATGTTACAACCTCTCTAAAAGTTGATTTTGAAATTTTCTATTTTTTCCTTACATTTAGTTTCCCGCAGCAAAAGGATACCCAATTTTACTACGGTAATCTTGTTTTTGAGAATGGCTTGCTTCCCTTTTGTGTTTAGACCTCTAGGGGATTATCTTCATTACTAACTTCATTTTGTTTCATAAGGTATCCTAATATATCTTTGCATTTTCCACAGTGGATGAGGTAAGCCTCATCTTCTTGGATTTTTTTTATGTTCTAGTGTGTAAACTTCACCTTTCTGTTACACATCAAAATTACTCACTTTAATGATGACCTATTGTCGTCATTACAAGTGTCACAAGTGTCGCTTCTTAGCCATAAGTGTCACATACATCATACAATCATATTTCCTATGTCGTGTCTCGAATGACATCACAAGGACACTTGAGACACCCTCAAAGAATCGTTTAAGAAGGAGAAATCATCTGATGAAGAGTACAAACCATTTGCCATGAAGAAAACCACTTAAGAATCAATTTTGAAGGCCAATGCTCCCCTACCCACTATCAGGGAGTGCCAACGCTCCCTACCCTTCCTTGGGGGAGCATTCCAACACTGTGTGCACCCTTCTGGGGGAGCATTCCAACACTGTGTGCACCCTTCTAGGGGAGCATTGGGATTTTTAAAGGAAATTTTGGGCAGCACTCCCTTACCCACTGTCAGGGAGTGCTAGCACTCCCTACCCTTCTTTGGGGGAGAGTTGCAACACTCTGTGCCCCATTCTGAGGGAGCGCTGGGCTGCTTGAGGGAATCTTTGACTGTTGAGGAAAATCAGGGAAAAATTCCCCTCATCTATGGATTTAGTCTGATTTGAATCTGAGGTCAAGGCTGGATCTTAGGGAGGATCCACAACTGATGGAGAAAGATCCTCAACCTATCCTAAGAATATCTAAGGTGGTTGGGCCTCTCTAAGCTTATATAAGGAGGCCTCCTTGTGGTAAGGGAGATTTATCATTGAAGGCATCAAACTTATGACCTCATAAGGGAGATTTATCATTGAAGGCATCAAACTTATGATCTCATAAGGGAGATTTATCATTGAAACATCATCATTTTGTGTGGATTATTTTAGCAAAGGGTTGGACAAGGAGAGTCATGAGAGGCTGTTGCACCTTCATCAAAGGTATGTAAGTATTCTCTATTGTTCGCATTAATATACATATGTGCATGGCTTGTTTCTTTCAAGGTTGTGTTTATTCTACATGAACTTGTCTCTGTTAGATAAATATGTTTTCAAGCTAATCTTAGTAGAATAGGAAGCTTGTTCTGTCTTTGATTGTTTTGCAGGACTTATCGAGGAGCTTGGGGATCAAAACTCAACTCGGACTGTGCGAGGAAGAACATCGTTAAAAAGGTACACCTTTCTTCCTCTTCTCTATACATTAGTTTAGCTAGGTTTAAAAGGATGTCAGTGACCAACGTTAGCACCCTTTCTATCTTGGTCTTAGCAGTCTAGAGCCCAAGAGGGAATCCACTTGTCAGCAGGGGGATTCTCTTGTAACAGAAATTGGTGACTCCACTGGGGAAATCAAAGCTTTCAGTTTTGGTTTCCTTCCTAGAGCTTGTTTTAGCCTTTTCTCATTTTTTATCTTCTTCATGTTGTGTCTCTGATCCTTAGATGTGTTGTTGGCTCTTGGATTCATCTTACACACTCAATTTTTTTTATATTTTTCTAGAGTTTTTTTTGAATTATGGGCAGATTTTTGAGTTCTGATAGACCAATGCTCCCCTGCCTTTACCACAAGGGCGCTAGCACTCCCTTGCAGGCTCCCACAGAGCATTGCAATGCTCTAGTACCCTTGACACCAGAGCGCTACCCCTTTTTCTGCTAAAATCTTCTTGGGAGTTGATTTCTCAGTCTTCTTTTTGCTATATCATCTGCTCAGGGTTAATGCTATCTCAATGTGTCCTTTTTTAGCCTCCACCTATTTGATTTCTAAGGATTAATGATGTTTTGTTTGGATTTTTGACATCTATTTTCCTTGCTTTGAGTCATTCTTCTTCTTTGAGATTTGGAGTCGATCTACTGCTTTCTCATTCATCTGATTGTATGAAAATTGTTGTAAGGAATTCAAGGATCTATGCTCTGTTCCATTTGATCTTCAAGGTCATTTTCCCAAGCAATTCCTGGTTGTTCATCATCCATTCACCTTCTCCTACCTTCACTAGCAATTTCACCAATTTTCATGCATTCTGGGTGAGTTTTTACAATTGTTTTCTCTTTTTCTGAGTTTATGGGAGGAATAACACCCCCCCTAGGCCATACCAGAGCACCAACACTCCCCTACAGTGTTTTAGGAAGCATTGCAACACTCTGTACCCTTGTGTTAGGGAGCGATAGTTTCTTTTTTGAGACTTTTTTCCTTCTTCTGCTCAGTCATTTGCAATCTGTTTTGTAGAGTTCTTTACCCAGAGTCTGTGGTTGGTTTGTGAAGTTTTTTGGATTGGTTTTTGATGGTTTTTGATGCTTGTCACTCCCTATTGCCTTGATTGGAGCTTGAAACCTTTTTCAGAAATGTGAAATTGTCTTTTCTAGCTGCTTTTTTGACAGGACAATTTTGAGTGATTTTTCTTTCTGCCTATCATTTCTTGGATTCTTCTCTGCATTTTATTGTATTCCTTGAATGATTGATTGGTTGTAGAATCCTTGATGGTGTTCTTGCTTGTTAGAACAATTTTCTACTTGTTTTCTTTCATACCTCACTGCCTTGAGTGCATGCTTTGTTTGTAGCCCTTTTACACAATTGCTATGACCCCCTAGGTTAAGGATTTTTCAAATGGCTAGATCCCTAGGAACTCTTAATGATTGCATGATCCTTCATGTAATGGATACAATTGCTTATTTTGTTGTAAGTGACCTTGTCACAAGAGTTGTTTGTTGTCTTGGCTAGGAATCCTCCCTTTCTCATGTTTCCCCCCTTTAGGGTCACTTTCCCCCTGTTTGTGGCAGGTTGAACTTTGCTTGAAACGTTGTCTCCCATGACAACATATTTGAATGAGGTTGAGGAGGAGGAGATTTGACTCTCCCATGTGGAAGCCATTGCTTCCAATGTATTGAAGCATGAACCAGTGCCCTGAAAAACCTAGCAAACCCTTGCAAAACATTGTGGTCTTTCTAGGTACAACTCTATGATGCCAAAATATTTTTGTTATGTGGAATTTGGGCGAATCATTTTTAGAAAAAATGGAAATTGGTCATTTTTTTGGGGGGGAAAACCATGAAAAATTAGCCCATTTACAAAATTTAACCCCTAAAATCATTCATGTTTCAAAGTTCTCCCTACCTTGATACTACACTCCCGGAACTTTGAAAATTTCAAAATCCCCTCAACCTTGACACAACACTCCTAAAACTTTCAAAGTTCCATCTATATTGTCTATGTAAATGAAACTTTAACATTTTCAAAGTTCCAAAAAATATTAAGCAGGTAAAACTTCAATATTTTCAAATAGTGTTACTTCAAAGCATAAATAACAAAAATTATACACCCCTAAAAACCTGTTCAAAATATTGAAGTGACATGTCCCTATATAAAACATTACAAAAATGCAAGGTTTTAACCCCTAAAAACTTGTTCAAAGTATTGAAGTGACTTGTCCCTGTATAAAACATTACAAAAGTGCAAGGTTTTAGACAAAACCTAGTCACTTCAATGTTGGGACATGCTGTTCAATTATGTTTTAATGGAGAAGCACTTGGTATTTGTTTTGTATCTAGAGTTTTTTATTATTTGAGATTTATGGTATAGATGATTTTATGGGTTAAATTTAACAAATGAACTAATTTTTTATGGTTTTTATAAAATTATGACCAAACATTTTACATATTAAGAACTAACAAAGGTTGTACGACAATTTAGTCTCTGCCAATAAAATTTGAAAATATATAATGAATAATTAAACTTATTATATAACTAACTACACAAGTAATAAGTACTTTATATTATTTTATATGAAAAATTTAAATTATATATTTTATATAAAATATATATTTATTTTTATTAATAGAATATTGTTTATAACAATATATAATATTATTTATGAATAGATAAATTTAGAAAATATAATTAAATACAAACAATAGAAAAGTATATTAAATAACTTTTATAAATATAAATATATTATCTTTTATAATATTATTCTATTTTGTTTTAAATGAATGATAATATTTTTAATAGTTTTTGGTTGTGTAATAAAAACAGAAATAATAAATAAGAGCGTGCGCGTTGAGATACATGGTTCGACTTTAAATCTGAATCATCGAGACAAACCCATATGATCTAAAATCAAATCAAATTAGACTAATACATGGTCCAATCGGTTATCTTGTAATTGCTTTAGGATGGATTTGCTTTGATTTTTATTAATTTTTTAAATAATTTTTTTATAATATTTTATTAATTAAAAATTATGAAAATTAAAAAATAATTTTATTAATTTTTATCAATGTTTATAGATAATTTATTAATTTTTATTTTTTAGTTTGAAAATTATTTATCAAATAAATAAAATTAATTTAAAAATATAAATTTCAAAAACATTATATATCTCCATATAAGGAAAGTGTACTATATTCATAATTTGTTTTTTTTTATTGAAGTAGGTTAACTCGGAAACAATCTTCCCTCCTAAACGTTCTTATTCCAACCCAAACTAGACCTGCTTTAGTTATGAATCTCTATGAGTGGTTCATTTCTCTACCACTCATTTCTCTATGGGGAGATTTTCCAAGCAGGAACTAAAAACGGGAGTTCAGTGAGACGTTCAAAGTCTACCTCTTGTCATGTTTTGGACTGAATAAATACATGTAACATTTTCTATTGTGGAATAAGGTTCACGTTGAGAATTAGATTTATTAGTGGAGTGTGTTAGGTTTGTATTTCATTTTTTTACATATATATGAGGATTAAAGAACATTTTTTGGTTAGCTTTAAGATTGTATAGGTTAAAGTCCATTTTCTTTTTTTTTTAATATCAAATAATAATGGTTACAATAATATGCGAGTACTAGAAGGTGAAATGTGTGAAACTTATATAATATTTTACATATAACTTAATTAAAATTTATTTATTTATATTTTTAAAATTAAATAATAATAATTGTTATGCTATATAAGTAAAAGGTTACTTAAATTTATTTTTTAATAAATAAATTATGGTAAAATGTGTGAAACTTATATAATCTTTTACATATAACTTAATTAAAATTTATTTATTTATATTTTTAAAATTAAATAATAATAATTGTTATGATATATAAGTAAAAGGTATATAGCCTAAAGAGAGGGTTCTAAATAAAACAATAAGAGAGTAAAACAATGACTAGAGTAGCATCATGGAAGATATAAAAGACTTCAAAAGAGACTAAGTAACAATCTTCATTAGGAGTGGAGTCCTCAAAATTGATTGTTGAACAAGAAAACCTTTAAGCTATTCATCATTTTTAGTTCTAGTTGTAGGGCCAAAACCATCATTCTCTTGCAGCATACAAAGCAAAAGTCCCTTGATCTAAATTAGCTCTAGTTTTTCCTAAGAAGTTCCTTGGAAAGTGGTGTGAGGGTTCTCTCCAAATAGGCTAGGAAAAGGAACAAATGTGCCACATCATGTTAAGGACGTTCCTAAAAAGGGTATTCCTGTACCTCTTGTGTTCATGGGATCTTCCATGGGAAATTCATAGATGGGGGGATCTTCACCTTGCTTACCTTTGATAGTAGAGATGGGGGGATTTTCACCTTGCTTACCTTGGATAATATCCCAAGAATCATCATTCAACCTAACTAGCTTAGAGACGACAACACTAGAGAGAGATCATGTAAAGGGTAAGGACTTATGCTTATTGTAGTCCTTAAAGATAAAAGGGATGCCTCTTTCGAAAGATATATCATCTAGGCTCATCTTCACTAAATTCCTCACTAGCCAACTTAAGAGGATATTTGGACTTCCTTGATTTCCCAACAGATCTATGTGTACCACTAAATCTACCCATTCTAGGAGGATTCTTAGTGTCTTTCTCATGAAGACTTTGTGGATTCTCTATATTTTCAGCACCCTACAACTTGAGGTTCTTCTAAATCATAATTGGGACACAAGTATCCATTAAGGAGGAGATGTAAACCTAGAGGTAGGCAGAAGCTTCAGATGGGAAATATTTTAAGAGTAAAGGAAACTATGATAAGGGAGTGGTAGGGTTTGATTCCAGAGGGAGATGGCAGTTCAAATGATGAATACACTAAAAATGTGAAATCAAAACCAAGAGTGAATGAGAAGTTACCTTTAAACCTTTCATTCCATATCTTTCCATGATAAGGGATTATCTGCCAATGTTCTTGGGGTGATGAAACTTGTGTAGAGAATATGATTGCAAGGTTAGGCTAGACTTTCTTTTCACTATAAGAGGGTGGTTGATAAATGACAAGCCTTATCCACCATGCACTAAGCTAATCATTGGTATAGTGCATAGTTTCTTAGGCCATAGAAAGTACACGATGCAGGTTTGATGCCCATGATGCCCATCATCACTCATAGTCATGATCTCCTAGATATTACCAACCTATGAGCTCCTAGATACCACCAACTAGCGATCGCACCACCAACGTTGCCCGTATTGTGTCCTGTCATGTTGGGAATTCAATGTGGAGCATCTTAACTTATTGTGGTTGGTGGATGGAAGAGTGTGCCCTAAAACGACATTCAATGTTTTATTTTGTGTCATGTTCCTAACTTAGCTAGTCTAGGAAACTCTGTTGATGTGTGTGTATGATTAATTGTTTACAACATATAAATGAGCATACAAATAATAAACGAGACAAAATACTACAAATCTTTATATTATGATGTCTCCAGAGTACAATGTCGAATACGACTGAAATAAAATGAATCACACGGCTAGATAAAATGACAAAAGGATCTTAGCCAGAATACAATAAACAAACTAAAACAATGATACCCGATAATAGAAGACTATTGTGGGAGTGGTGGAAGATATGTAAGATTTGCTGCAAGCTACGATAGCTCATACGACAATTGTTGCAAGTCTGGAAAGATTGCCATGATGGCTAGACCTCTTAGATCTGCCTGGAAACTGTCTCAAACAGTGCGCCCTGTTGTCTCTCTCAGTCCTGGTGATTGTCCGGTCCTCTGTTGGTATGTCTGGACCCCAGATGGACCCCCCTATGGAAATGTGCCTCCTCTGCAACTGGAAAACTGCGTCGTAGTGATTCCACCATCGGAATCGGCTGATATGTATCTCAAAATGATCGCCCTAGCCTACTATGAAATGGGTCAGAAGGATTTCCCGGGGTCTGATTTGACGATCGCTCAGGAACCCCGAATGTGTCCTCCCTAACTGTTGCACTCTCAATGTCTGGAAAATGCACCCCTGATGATTCCTCTATCAGAATTTGACGAGGAACCAGGAAAAAGATGTGCCTTTCTTTCCTCTCAACTAGGTCAGAGGTAAATCTTTGAACTCTCCCTGAATGGGACAAGTCGATCCCCTAAACCTCCTCAGAAGATGCGCCCTCACCCTGAATAAGTGCACCCTTGCTGCCTGAACCTGTATAAATGCTACTGAAGACTGATGGAAGACCTGTGTGGTCTCCCAGGTGACTAGGGTGTGTCTCTCAACACCGAAATCAGCCACTGGTGTATTCCTCCTAGAATCCATGAAACTATCTCTCCTGAGATGCACCTCTCTCCTCAATGAGAAGTCAAAATCTACATAATCCTGAATTAGGTCGCTTAACCTTCTCTTATAGTTTCCCAAAACCCTAATTTGTTGTTGACCTATTTTAAGCTTGATTGTTCTATTTTTAGCTCACTTTCACTAAAAAATGCTTTTAGTCACTTTTAGCTCAATGCCACTTTTGAATTATAACACCCTTGACTAAAGTGACCTCTAGTAACCCTGTTTACCCCTGCATGGCCCTAGAGATAGCCTGACGGGGTGATTTAGACCATTAAGCCTCCTCTCTGGAGCTCTTGTTTGGAAAGGGACATTACAGTCCTCCCTTCTCGAAATTGCTTGTCCACAAGCAATACCAATCCAGGGTGCTGGAAAATCTGCTTGCTCTCCCAGCCAATTTTTTTTCTTAGAACACTAACTGTTTACTATTGTTATGTTGTTCATGTGTTTGCAGGTGTATCCATAGGATGTGCATGGATTATTCAATGTGACAGACCAATAGATATGAAGCATACAATCATAAGAAATAAAAATATATAAGAACACCAATAGAGAATCAAAATGTCATATCTGACCTTTATTTAGATAGTAAGAGGTTCCCGTATATAAGAGAACTGCAGATCTAGGAGAAAGCCCCAATAATAGAAAAATGGGCTTCTAGCCGATACAATAAGAAGAACAATACAATTGAATGTCTCTCAAAGGCGGTAAGAGAAGAGATCCGAGCCTCTAAAGGCCACCAACAAGTAGATCTGACTAAAGATAGAAGACCATGACACTATCAAACCTCCTCAACTGGATGAGTTGTGCCCTGCTCTGGATGCTGCCAAACCCTCAATATTTCGGCCTACCCTCTCCTGACCTCCAAAACCTCCAAAACTTGCTCAGAATATAGATCGGGCTGCTAGGAACCCTGAGAATCAATTTCAAGATGATCTAAGTGATGTTGCTCCTCCAAATGGCTAATATCTAAGCCGGATTGTGCCCTCCCTGGTTTGATAAAGTCAAGAGGGCATGTTTTCCCCTCTAGACACCTCCAAATGCTACCAAACTCTGTCAGATCATAAATCGGTCCACTGCTACCATGATACTGAAGTCTCAAACCAATCTATGAAGATTTGACCCTCCAAACACTGAAAATACCTTTTTTCCGAACATCTTCTTCCTCCCTGATGCGTGCCAAGATCATAGAAATAAACTGCAAGGATAAACTCCTCCAGAATAGACCAGGAATGATGCCAGGGACCCTTCGAAGAGAACCCAGGTGCTAGATTTCCCAAATTCCTCCTGCTTCCTCTAGATTGAACTAGAACCTCCAAGATGGTTCACCCCCTAGATGGAAACCCCCCTGGGTTGCACCCTAACTTGGTGAATGCTTGTAGAACCAACCTGCAACACTGTAAAATGGTGTGGGAGGATTATTTCACCTCCAGGACCAAGCCTGGATCAAGGAAGGTGGGATCTTTCACCGTCGAGTTGATCTCTAGGGTCTTAGACTCAAAACCCTCAAAACTGAGTGTGCTCAAGAGCTCCAATGAAAAAATGATAATAATCCAGAATGAATAAGGAGTGTTCCCTACCCTTTCCTTTATAGCTCCAATCTATTCCTCCATTGAGTTAGTTTTACCGTTAGGGTTAACTCTTAACCTAACTCATCCTTTCTATTTCTTCGTCGAGTTACCTTTTTTCCACAAAGTCAACTTAACTTTAGAATATTATGATTCCTGGTTGACTTTGTCCCTAATACACCTGAGACCATAGTCTAGTGGGGAAAGCTAGACCACTAATTCTCTCCAACCCTCTTCATCAAGAGGTGGGGGACATTACAAACTTTGCCAACAGGGCTTGTGGGTAGAGTTTCCATGGAATATGGAAGCTCTACCCATAGTCCCTATGTGATAGGCATTATGGTAGGGATCCAATAGACTGGTGGGAAATTCATGGTGGGAATGCCCTAGAGATACAAATATTTTCTACACAGTTACTTGTAGAAATAGCCAATTCCTCAATTTGAGAGAAATTGGAGTGGATATGGTTTTCTTCAACTCGTTGATACTAGATTTGCTTCATACTAGATTCTTCTTCAAGAATCAAGGGAGATGAAAGGGGCTTTATTATACATTGTTATTTGTTATCCTGGAGGCAATCTAGACACTGCCATTGAGGTGAGGCATATCATTCTTGATGATATTTTGGGGATGCTAAATTTGTAGTTGTTTTCATTGAGCTAGTATGTGATATGATATGCTTGTGGATATACATAGCCCAAGTTAGGGTGAGATATATGAAAACATCGATTTTCTATAAGAAGACTAAATGCATCATAGATAAAAGAGATCCTAACATATATCCACAATTAGAATAATGTATACATGGGAAACAAAACAAATTGAACATATCTTCATATGGAATTTTGTTCCTTGAATCCAAAGTACTATGATATTGAACAAATCAAGAAAAGGTCTCCTTATAATGATAGAGATCATGAATGGAATTCATGACAGTAATAGAGAAGATGTATGGTTTAGATTGAGAGTAAGAAACTGCCATTCAAACTCAATATTCCCAATTTTTGTATAGCTGAGGTAGGTTTGGAAAAATTAAGGCCTTGTGTGATAGGCATTGTGGCAGGGATCCATATAATGGTAGGCAATTCATGGTGGGCATGCCCTAGAGATATAAATATTTTCTATTGTTATTTGCACAAGTAGCCAGTTCGTCAAATTGTGAGAGGAATTGTAGTAATTATAGTTTTATTCATGTAGTGAAGAGAAACCATTCGGGATCTAAGAAGGAAGTAAACCCTATTTTCATTCTTCATATGCTTCAACTTCTTGATCGGAAAGACATAGGGTATAGGGAAGGTTTTTCTAAAAATGAGACCAATACATGAATGATGTTATTTGAGTGGATGGTAATATTTAACCAAATGGCCTTGTGGAGTTGCCTACAGTTACAAATGTAGTGAATGAGCCACAACTTGTGAGCAACAAGTCCATGCAGAGCATTTTATTAGGGATCTAAAGGATACAAAATGTGTAGAATGCCCAATTGTTGGCATTACAGATTACTACGACTGGTTTTCTTAACAATTTTTGTGCTTGTTAATTATGTGTTGATGTTGTCCTCTTGTTGCATAGATGCCTTATTGCATACCATTATGAATATTTCAATGTCACCATTCAAAATTATGCAACCTATGACATATAATTTTATGCAAACATGACATTGCATCTTATGTAAGGAGAATAACATACATGTGGACCATAATCCTCTACAGTTTGTGTATACATAGAGAAATTTGCAAAGCACATGAAAATTGAAGTTGATGGCCTATTTATAGTAGTTTCATCTAGAGATTGGGCATAATTGTGATGCATATAACTATGTGGTTCACTTCTTAATGCATGCCTTGTTGATTGTTCTAGATACATATGGACACTAAACATGAGATTGGTTGAAGAATTGTGATGCAAATATGGTGTTTTCCCAAATTCATGTAAATCTTCTCTAAGCATCACCATGTCCATATTTTCATTTGTGTTGACACCTCGCTATTGTTCCTTAACAAAGCATGCATTCCATCACTTCATGAGCATGACAAGCTTATTTTGGAGGAACATTACTTAAAAACATGGGGTTTTGGAATCCATAAGACATTGGTAGTAATACATAAGCATTTCTAATGGTCATTCCTCTACATCAACATGAACACATATATCAAGATATGTATTACTTACACAATTGCAAAATCAATCAACATGAAGTAGGGTTTGTGCACTCATATGTCAATTCCTTGTGATTCATCTAACATCGATATCTGCAAGCAATGTTGAAGCCCTAAAAAGGCACTGCAGACAAGAGAACTACCATCACTGAAAAAAGAAGCATGCAAATGCACCCTGCCCTGAAGTAACATATCATGTCGAGTCTCAAACAAGCCCCAACATCACTTGGTGAACCGACACTTCTAGAAAATGTGCTTGACAGTCTCTAAGTGCTTACAAACTAGGTAAAGGCCATCCGAAAGACCACAAGAAAACTAGGCATTAAAGGAGCATGCATGTGTTGGATAATGCAATGAAGTAGCAAGTCCACTAATATCTCGCCAAATGGGGAGACATACTTGAAGAATAAGAGAGTAGAAACAAGAATCTAGACAACTTCGCAAACAATATTGAAGCTATAGGGATCATAATCTTAGTGCAATGGACCTTGCAATATTATATTGTGAAAGGGTATATAGGAAAATTAAGAAAGCCATCAATCTCCATGAAGAGAAACTATACATGGTATTATAGGAGAGAGTCTACAAACTTGTTTACATATAGGAGGATAACATCAACCCTCCTCCAACTAGGCCAAATGCATAATGAATTTTTTGAGCTTTGTGCACATACTTGAGAGTAAATAAATATCCATGTTTCTTTTTATGCTCGCTATAGTGCCTGAATTGTTTGTTTCCTTTCATGCTTACTTTAATGCCTAGATTGCTTGTTTGTTTTGTTACAAAAATCATGTATTCACATCCATGATCACCTATTACTTCAACAATTGCTTTCACACTTGAATTCCTCACGCAAAATCTCTCACACAAAACCTTTATGTTGCCACAACATTAAAGTAAGCTTCTCCACTTATTGCCTTTATATTCACATTGAAATCTATGGTATTTTTTTTGTTATCAAATCCTTAAAAAAATTCCATATTTTCCTTTCCAATTGAATTTGATGAACTGTTGAGGTATGATTGTATGGTTTTTTTTTGTTATCAAATCCTTCAAAAATTTCCATATTTTCCTTCCAAATTGAATTTGATGAACCATTGAGGTATGATTTTCATTTCCTATAGAAATCATTATTTTATTTTTTTGGGTGAACAAAGACCAAATCAATAATCCCATTCATTAAAAGAGAACCTATTTCAGATTCACAAAGAAAAATCATATAAAATGGTTTGTAAAAGATCGTAACATAATCCTCTCATTCTTTATGAGAAATCACTCTCGCTCTATTTTGATAGGTCAATGGAATCATGTGTATAGACATCAACATTGATGTTGAACTCCCTGAAATTGAATTGCCAAACATAGTGATCATTCATCCACATGTGGGAAAATAATCATGTTGGTCTAAGAATGTGAGGTCTAGTTGAATCAAATTTCAAGAGATCCTCATTATTTCTGAGTGTTTGGTAATGCAAATCTGCAATGTTTATAAAAACCCCCATAGGTTTAATACAACACCAAGGAACTTTGTGTTCATGGATAGATAAGGGAAATGACCAAAATTTCCACTAACTATTACAAATATTGAACCAACCAACTTTTTCATTGCAAATTTGTCTCCATATGGTCTTTGTGAGGCAAATTTGTCTCCATATGCACACTTTGAAATTATGAACGATGATATTTTGCAAAGAAGATGAATTTAACAGTAGCACAATCGAATGGAAAAGGAAACCAGAATACCTGACCAGCGGTAAGTCCCAATTGTAAGACAAGATACCGAGAGAGAGCAGAGGGATAGGTGCTCCTTCACCAAGCCAATTCACCTTCCTTGCGATTTTACTCTACGAACCAATTAACCCACGTCGTTCTGAGATTTCATTCAGCCTGAGTAACCATTGTTGTGGAGAATTTGGTTGTTTACCTGAACCCCGGGTCCCCGAAATTACATTTTCCCATAGATTTAAGCAAATTGGGAGATGGGAATTTTGCCGAGATGAATGGGGATTCTTGATGTTTTCCAACATTAGCAGTATCCCTCTTTTAATAGGGCCTCAAGTGGAATGGGTGCATGAACTCAAGCAGTTGCAAATCCTCCCATGGACCATGGATCCTGCAAGGGCTATCGTGGTCTGCACCTCCACACTTCCTTTCATGATTACTTCATTTTCATCCTTCATCAAATCCATTGATGGTGGTTCATGCATGGAGTTGCGTAGTACGAAATGCCGAGAAGTCCCATGGGGGAAATGCATGGAATGGCCGTCAATCTTCATAGACGGGATCGAAGCTAAGCGTAACTTGCAAATTCCCACGATCCAGGAGATAGCGAGAGTATTGTAGTTCCATGCGTGTTTATAGCCTTTACCAATTTGCACGACGAGAGATCCACCTGTCGTCCTTTGATTATCATGGCCCCATGTGGCTCGAATTTGACTTTGGGTCCTTTTCATTAAGGAGGGGTTGTGAATACGACCTGACCTTGGACTTTCAATGATCCATGGGCCATTCTGATTGCTTGGTTAGCCATTTTGTTGACTTCCCTATTGTTTCTGTAGAGTATATGGAAGAAATTATCTTGAGTGGAGGATATGAGTGTCTTTGTTCGGCATATAATTCTTTGAAGCATAGTACTCTTTGGATTGATTCCCATGACAAAATAATGGATAATGTTTTTTAAATCACTTACTATTGTGATATGCTTCAACTAATGCTCTCGTGTTAACAAAATCCCTTTATAAATCGCATATGCTTCGGCCATATTGTTGGAAGTCTTTCCCAAGTTCCAAGAGAAGTATAACAAATGATTTCCTATAGGGCTATACAACACCCCTCCCGCACCTATCTCCCCTCGAAACTTCATCAAAGTTTACCCCTTTCCTGCAATTCGATTTTGCAACTAGAAGAAAATTTTCCCCTCTGTGCATAAAATAATACATACATCTCCCAAGATTTGTATGGCTTGGATTTTATCCCGCCATCTAGACATCCTTATAATTGACAAATTTCCAAGATTACATGAGCCAAATGTGTTGACTTTTTAATTTTCTCTTATCACCCCGTAACTGGAAACTACTCCCAAAACATGTGGCAACAACATATTGGTTCAGAGACCATAAAAAATTTCATTTAACCAATCACTGTAACCACTCTTGAATGTATGACACTATTTTAATTTCTTTTGGCTTCATGAATTTATAATAATCCTTAAACCCACAATGAATTCTTTGACTTATCTTGGTATAAACTCTTTTACAATAAAGTTCGTCTTAATATTTGTATGTTTTGTTTGTTTTCTATTTATTTTTTAAATACTAACAGGATGTCAAACTTCCAATGTCCCATGCGACATTCCCCCTGTCACTGATATATCGTGAATGTCGAATATTGGCACTAGTCGGTGGTCGTGCGATGACTATCTCCAATGTCTTGCAACATTATATTCGTCTCTCATATAAAGGTCACCGGACTCCGAAATTCCCTGCGACATTCCCCCCATTGTTGATATCGCTTTAATATCGGCGATTAGCACCAGTCCTTGGTCATGCGACAACTATCTCCAACGTCTTGCGACGCTAAATTCTTCACTCATATAAATTTCATCACACTCTGACGTTCCCTGTGACGCTTGCCATGATCCTCTTCAAGGTCTACGTGTTTCGCTGCAATGTCTCAGGTATCACATGTCTAACTCCCTGGGCGTCACTTTGGAGATGTCTTGTGGCGTCTCATGTGCGACGTCTATCATCACTTGTGAGAGGTTAATTGTGGGCTTGGATAGTGAAAGTAGACATGACACATGTCCTCTAGAAATGTGGCACCAACGACGATATCTGGAACGTCGATATAGCGACGTCATGTGAAACGACGTTTGGGGGGAATGATGTTTGTCGTTCTCTCGACAATATAAAGTGTCAATTGCTACGAACACGCCATCAGAAAATGACCCAAATGTTCTAGTGAAAGTTTATGCTATATGCTACCAAGGAAAACCTATGGGTGA
>JZKD02S0150446.1:69168-92263 GCA_000966675.3 Picea glauca
TTACTAATCTAAATTACAACTAATGGCCTAAAGCCGACATAAATAAAATAACATTACTAATCTAATATGCCCCAATTAAGTGGTAATGAGCCAATATTAGGGCTTAACACATTTTAAGACTAAGCACATTGATGTACAATGCCATTTTGTGAGAGACATGGTGGAAAGAAACAAGGTGTTCTTGGAGAAAGTAGACACATTGGAAAACATAGCAGACTCTTTGACCAAGTATGTGAGTGTTGTGAATTTCTCTTGGTGCAGAGAGGCAATGGGAATTGTTTCCCTGGGTTTGTGAATGAGATTTCATGGGTCTCCCGGTTTTAGCAAAGAAAACAAAAAGTGGAATAATGTTGGGTTGTTATATTCTTTGCAATGAAAGTCTAGTAGAGTTGGATCGACTAATAGTCGAAGTCGAAGGTTGAGGTGGTTCAACCGGGTAATGACGAAATCGAAGGAATCGAAAACAAGTTGAAGGTTGAGGTGGTTCGACCGAGTAAATACGAAGTCAAAGACATTGACAACAAGTCTAAGGTCGAGGTGGCTCGACCGGGTAAAGTCGAAGAGGTCGACAGATGGGCATGTGGAAACTAACTGAGGACCGAATGAAGGTCGACTGGTAATCCAACTTGGTATTTGACTGTAACAAAATCTTGATATTCATGGGATTTGTATCCAATGAACTGCGTGGATCTATAACCATTTTTGGGTGCCTTTTCTTTAGATTTTTTCCTACTGTAAAGCCTATAAAGAAGGTGTGTTGTAATGTTATAAAATTTGATCAATGAATCAATAATCGCAGAGATCGTTGGTCATGTAGGTGTAAGCCGAATTGGCTACAGGGTTGTTCTTGTGTAAGAAAGAGGATATGATGCCAATTGTGTCTTATGTTTGGATCAAGGCATGTAACCTTTTATTCTCAATGAATAAGACAATAAGAGAGAAGAACGCTCAAGGAATGTTAGTTTTCCCGGTTTGGGTTTCCAGGGTATTTATGTGTATTGTGTGTTTGTTGTGTGGTGTACTTTCTTGATTATATATTTCTTCCTCTCTTCTACTAGGTTTAGCATGGAAGTGTCCTCATTTCCTAACAGGTACATCGCGAATGACGGGAGTTGCATGATATTACCAAATAAGGATGGAACAATGAAGAGAGTTCCACGAGAACTAAGGAAGTATTTCTCTTTCAAGAAGAAATACAATGAATTGATGCAAGGCTATGTCAATGTCGACATGGGGAATTATATCATGTTGGACCAAGAACAAGATGATGTCTCGAAAAATCAGGAGGAAAATTCATTCAAAGGATATTGGATAATTTCTTTTGATGGCGCATGTTCAAGTTCTAGGAATGGTGTTGGAGTTGTATTTAAGAGACCTAATAAAATTTTACATCCACATGCTATCAGGTTGGAATTTCCTTGCAAAAACAATGGAGGTTAATATGAGGCACTGATCCAAGTGATGATTTTAGCTTTGGAAATGAAATTTTAACATTTGACTGTAACTGGTGATTTTGAACTAGTTATAAATCATGTTACTCAAAAATACAAAATCAAGAAAGAAAGGCTAAAAATGTATGCTAAAAGAGTAAATGAGCCGATGAAATCATTTAGTTCATTTAATTTATCTTTCATTCCAAGAGAAATGAATCAAAAGGAAGATTCTTTGGCAGTTTTTGCATCATTATTCAATCCAGATGATTTGCAGGATAAGAACACCTTTCAGGTAAAAAGAATTTGCAGGCCCTTTGTTCTTGACAACTAGGAATACCTTCAAGTATTCGAGAATGATGAAGAGTTGAATGAATTTTTTTTCCAATTCAGAAGAAGTTGAATAAAGCATGCAATCAATTCCAAAAAAATGTATTAAGTATGAATATTTGTTTTCTCAAAATGATTGGACCAAGAAATTTAAAGAAGAAGAATTTGTACGGAAAATACAACAAACCCAAAAAAAAAATATCGGTACTGAGAGTTATCCTAAATATGTAAATCTTGGGATCAATTGTACACCAAAAGAAATTAATCAATATATTGCTTTGTTTATAGAGTACTTTGATGTTTTTGCATGGAGTTATGATGATCTTAAAGCATATGATAAAACAAGTTTTCAACATATCATACCTTTGAAAGAAGGTATAAACCATTTAAACAAAAGTTGAGAATAATAAATCCAAATTTAAATCCTCTAGTTAAAAAAGAACTTGAAAAGTTAAAAAAGGTTGGGACAATTTTTCCAATTAGACATTCAGAGTGGTTATCTAATCCAATGGTCGTAAGAAAGAAAAGCGGAGAAATTTGATTGTGTGTTGATTTCAGAGATCTAAATAAAGCAAGTATAAATGACAACTATCCTTTTCCAAATATGGAAATGTTACTACAAATAGTAATTGATTAATCTCTCGTGTCTATGCTAGATGGATTTTTAGGTTACAATCAGGTTCTCATTGCAGAAGAGGATAGACTAAAAACTACATTCATAACACCATGGGAGACATATGCATATGTTTAAATGCCTTTTGGATTAAAGAATGTTGGAGAAACTTTCCAGAGGGCCATGGATCATGTTTTCCAAGATTTGATTGGTAAATTTTTTGTTTACTACCAGGATGATCTTATTGTATATTCCAAAATAAGAGAAAAACACATTGATCATTTGAGAGAAGTCTTTGAAAGATGTAGAAAATTTGGAATATCTTTAAATCCCAAGAAGTGTCTATTTGTTGTTTCTAAAGGAAAACTATTGGGACATATAGTCAGTGAGGAAGGGATTTATATTGATCCTGAAAGAATAAAAGAAACCAATGGATTGAATCTGTCAATTTCAAAAAAAAGATTCTAGTCATTATTTGGTAAAATTAATTTTGTGAGAAGATTTGTGTCAGATTATGCAACGATAGTAAAACCTATAAATCTATTGCTAAAAAAAGATCAGAGATTCAAGTGGATTGATGATATTCAAATAGCCTTCAATAACATCAAAAATGCCTTCTCAACTACTCCGGTATTAATAAGTCCAAATTTTAATAAATATTTGATCATATACTCTTTTGCTTCATAAGAAACTATTACCTTAATTTTAACACCGAGAAATAATAAAGGAGAATAACTCCCTATAAGCTTCATGAGAAAAACTATGCATGACTACGAATTGAAATATTCATATAGAGAAAGAAAGAACTTTCATTAGTAAAGGCAGTACCTCATTTCAGGACCTATATTTTATCATCTCATGTCATAGCATATGTTGCTTCTTCTCCAATAAGAATGTTCCTTAATCAACAGTTAAGAGAAGGAAAATGGGCTAATTGGCTTGCAAAAATCCAGGAGTGTGACATTGAGATCAAACCATTGCATGCAATTAAGGGACGAGGAATTTGTAAACTTATTGCTAGAAATAACTCATTAGATGGTTGCGTGTCAATTACAATAGGAGGATCAACATCAAATTCTCATTGGTATAAAGATATTATTTTTTATTTAAAATCAAGGCAATTTCCAAATGGAATGTCATCAAAAGAAAGGAGAACTCTGGAAATGAAATCAACCCAATATGTACTAATTGTTGAAATCTTGTTCCGAAGAAATTTTGATGGAATGTTGTTAAGATGTGTGGATGAGATAAAAGATCAAGAATTAATTAAATAATTTCATGAAGGGGTTTGTGGAGGCCATTTCACACCAACAACTATTGCACATAAGATATTAAGGGTTGGATATTATTGCCCAAAAATATTCAAAGATTCATATTCAGAAATAAGAAAGTGCTTAGCTTGTCATAAATTTTCAGGGAAAATGAAAAGAGCAGTGATGCCTTTACAAAATATATCAATAGATGAACCTTTCACACAATGGGGATTGGATGTTGTTGGACCAATAAACCCAAAATAAAGTAAAGGCATTCTTACTGCTACAAATTATTCACAAAACAAAAAGAAACAATAGCATTAAAGAAAGTTGATTTAGACGAATATAAAGTTCCTTAAGGATAATATTTTATCGAAATTTCGGGTGCTTGAGAAATTTATTACATATAATGGATCAATTTTCATTAGATCAAAATTTTCAAACTCCTGTGGAGAATTTGGAATTTTAATGGGGGAAATCATCTAATTATTATCCTCAAGGAAATGGGTTGGTTGAATCCACAAACAAAACTTTAATTCAAATCATCAAAAAGACTATTGATAAAAATTAGATAAATTGGAATTTAAAATTAACTGATGCATTATGGGTGAGAAGGTTGACACCAAAAGGCAGTATCGGGACATCTCCATATAATCTAGTGTATGGAAAAGAGGCAAGAATACCAATCAATTTAGAAATAAATGCCTTGGCATATACAATAAATATTGAATATTTGGAAGAAGTCTCACCACTACATAAAAGGTATAATCAACTCATCAGACTGGATGAACAACGACATGAGGCATTACATAAAATGGATCAAAGACAACAAAGTGTCAAAATATATTTTGATCAAAGAACAACAATGAAGAACTCTTAGAAAGAGGAATTGGTATTGCTCTGGAATAAAGTTAAAGAGAAATCATCCATGCACACAAAGTTTGAGGCATTATGGATTGGTCCTTACACCATTGCAAAAATTTTGGTGGGATTAACTTAAACAAGCCAAGCATATTGATGAGAAGAGGGTCTCAATTAGGTAGTTCAAAAGATATTTCCAAGAGAAATATTTTTCTGAGCATTACTATGAAAGAAAGATGAAAGAGTTCTTGGAACTCAAGTTGGAAATCATGACAATGGATGAGTATGAGAAAAGATTCTTTGAATTTTTGAAGTATGTGGAATCCATAAAGGATGAAAAGGTCAAAATCCAAAGGTTTTTAAGCGGTTTACCCTATTTCTACCATGACAAGATACAATATGATAACCCCAATACTTTGGAGGAAGTCATAAGGAGAGAAAATCGTATTTATGAGCAGATCAGAGAAGAGGGAGGTTGGTCTTCCAAAAGACTTGGAATGACAAGATGAAAGGTAAGAAGGAGCAAAGGAAGAAAGGATTTAATCTACCCTTTTTCAAGAACAACTCCCAAGCAAACCAACAAGGACAACCAACCCAAAATGATCACAACACAACAAATTCATTTGGGAAAAGGCCAAGGCAAGATTTTGTACAATGTTGTGGATGTGAGGGGAATCACTTATATAGGGACTGCCCTCACAAGGGTGAGAGAATGAGGAATGTCTGTAACATTCAAGAGGTTGAAACAATTGAAGACATGGGAGGAAGCATGCCAAGGATTTAAGTAGTCTTGGACAACAAGCAAGCAGAGTATGAATCCCCCATGATTGAAATGGAAGGTAATATTGATAACCAACCCATAGAAATTTTAATTGATTTTGGAGCTAGCCATAGTTACATAAAATCTAATATTTTTGAAAGATTTCACTCTTAAAGGAGTAAGCATAAAAAATCTTGGTTAGTTCAGTTAGCCACAAGGGATAAGAGAAATATCAATGGACATGAATGGACTCAACACAAAGGTAGATGTGAGCATTATACCCTTGTGTTCATATGACTATCTAATTGATATGGATTGATTGGAAAAACACCATTTTGTCCTAGGTTGTTACAACAAGACAATAACTTGTCTTGATGAGAAAGGGGAACAAGGAAATATTCAAGGCATTCCAAGAGTTGTAGTCATTAGAGAAATATGAGTCATGCAGTTGAAAAATATTTTCGGGAAGGGATGTCAAATTTTTGTAGCCCATATGGAAGAGGTAGCAAGAGATAAAGTGGCAAGCATTGAAGACCATCTGGTCTTGAAATATTTTGAAGATTTTTTTGAGGAAATCCCAGGATAGCCATTGAAAAGAGACATTGATTTCTCTATCGATTTGGTGTCGAGAGCTGCCCTAGTGTCCAAGACACCATACAAAATGAGAACACCATAATTGAAAAAGTTGTAGATGCAACTAGAAAAACCTGTGAAGAAGGGGTATTGTTGAACCCCATACATTCATTTTCTTCACTCTTCCATACTTAAAAAAAATTGTGATCCCACAAGAACTCTATGTCATACATTATGCACTTCTCGTTTTCGTGGACTTCATATTGTATCATACTTAGTCACTTTCCTATATATTGGAATGTTTACGGGTGGCGGACTCATAGATGCATCTTTTATTCTTTCACAAGCTCGCTACCAACACTTAGTTTCTTTTTCCTTTATCACAGACTTGCAGACTCATAACTCTTTACTGATCCATCGATACAAGTCCAACCGATAATTACCAACACTTAACCATTTCATGGATTCATGAACTTGTGGTCTCATTTAAATATTTCTCCCATCCTTGACTCCCCGCCATAACATGTCTTATTTTTTTCACATTTCTTGAGTTATTTTTAATATTTATTCTCCGGACTCAACTGCTAAATTGAATTTTGAAAAGGCCGTTATTAAATGACATATTTCTCAAGGCAATTACATTTAATTCTTATTAATTCATCCATCGAAAATAGAACTTAAAGTATTAGTATCAAATAAGATCTTGTCATTGTTCTAAGTAGTGTTACAAGGAATTTCATGAACCTGGTGAAGATGGCCGAGAGAAAAAAATAATTCTGCGAAGATACTTTGAATATGTTCGCCAGAGAAGACCATAATTATTATTGGTCAAGGTCCTATTGGTATTATTCAACATTGTCAGACAAAGACAATAATAAATTTGGACCTCAAGAATAGCTTGTGTCGGTTGTGTCCCTAAATTTTTTGACTTTAAAGAAGTAGTCACTTGGCGAGTAGATATTTTTTTTTTTTTTTTTTCAGAATAGAAGGATGATTCCATTACAAAACGGTTCCCATATTTCATAGGCGCCACCAATCTTCAAAAAATTGTTGAAATGACCAAAGTCAAATCTCACTTATAAAGGATATGAAACCATAAATTTTCTTAAGGAAAGAAATAATGGAATAGAGCTCCTACAAGAACATTTGCAAGATCCAACATAAATGTCACAATATTTATCTAGGATTCAAGTGAGTTCTCTGAAAGACCCTTATCGAGAAATTGCTTGGCTTTTTACTAGAATCATTGGTTAGGATTCTACTGCGACTATTCCTCGGTTGTCCCTATATATTCTACATTTTGCAGTCCATGAAAATGTTGTCTTCGATTGGGAAAAAATTATACCTAATGAAGTCTCTTCACAATTAATGAATTTTAAGAGTGAGAAGAAGTTCTACATGGCTTCTTATCTAATATTTTCCATGTGACCATTTGGTATCAATCCCTATGGAGACAGAAGATTGTTCATAATTTTTATGAAGTTTATGATGATTTTGTGTTTGTATTCAAAAAAATTCTCTTTAGAAAAGATACTTCTAGACTTTCGTTGGAGGTATCTGCTTTTCTAAACACAAGGGGAGTTCTGCAGAAAATGGACGATTAAAATGTTATCAGGATTTTTTGTTCTCATGAGAAACCTATTTTTCTTCCTTATTATGTTACGGATAAATTATTTATCACAGAGGTGGAAAGACAATATAAGTTTTGGTTTCATGTTTTTTATGAAAAATGATAAAAAAAAATTAAAAAAAAAAAAATAAAAAAAAATAAAAATTATTCCTTTGCCTTGGAAAATGGGTGAAATTCTATTGAGAGGAATTGCAAAAATTGATGAGTTTTCTTCGTATTTTGTCCAGTATAATTTAAAATTTGCAGAATAAATTAATGGGTTTGATCCTAATCACCTCATTTATAATCATATGATATCAGTTGGTTTTAGTTTTACATTTTCTAATACCTTTATATTTGGAGAAGAAGACGGAGATAGCCATGGCCCTCCTATTCAGGGTATTAAGAAAAATTGTGGTGACATAGAAACTATTGTAAGTACTACAGAACATTACAAGAAAAGAGGAAGATCATCAGGTGAAAGAAATTCCCAATATCCTATTGTTTCTCATAGAAGTGTTTTTCCTAAAATAAAGTCTCAGTCTACAATGACTCAACAAAGAAAATCCTCAAATAATAATTCAAGTGACGATGGAGAGAAAAACCCTCCTCAAGGAAATTTTAAAAACCCTCATAAATTGAGAGTAAAAAGGAAAAGAAACAATTCTCAACAAGAAGGGGAAGAACAAAACATACCTAAAAATAATATTTCTCTTGAAGATATGGATTTATATGTTGATATTAAAAATATCTGGTTTCCTGATGAAGAAGAGAAGATGCAAGAAAGTATATAGTTTGCTACTGAATTTTCTATCCAGGATGAAATCTTTTCTGATGAAGAAACTTTTTCTGTACAATATGTATTGTTTGATAAATCTTCCAAGAAGTTAATTTTTCAAAGAAATTTGAAGAATAAAAAGGGAAAGTCTCAGTCTACTATTGATCTCATAGATATGTGTCCATCAAAATTATCTTCGATCCACAAGATTACAAGAGATGCACTGGATGTTTCCATAAGCGAATCATTCAAATTGAAATTATCATACTAATTCGAGATCAAAACTAAACTAAAATCAAATGACTACATAGATGCATATACTTTGTTTCGTTTGTTGCCACGTAATCGGGTGAACAGAATCATATCAAATCAGTAATGAAATCGTTTCATATCAAATTGAAATCGATACAATTAAAACAAATCATAGGCAATTGTTATGCTGCCTCATCAACAGGGAACACGATCAAATCCAAACAAGATCATTATCAAATCAACATAACTGTTTTGACATAACAAACGATCCATGCCATGAGTGAATTAAATCAAAACTGGCACGTAAATGTTCACAAATGAAATCATAATGGGATCAATCAACATGATCTATAGGATTAGTTCAATCGTTTGTTATTGCTATTTGAGGCAAACAAACTCGATTGTCATTGAACGAAACCGTTCATTTCAAAACGAATTATAACCAGATTTGACAGAGATAACAAATGTCGACCAATTCGTTTTGCAAATTAAAATCAAGCAGAGCAGCATCTATGATACGAATCCAACTCATGAAAATCATCGTACTAACTGAAGATACACAACAATCCAATCAGGATAAGAGCGAATGGAACAATTTGAATTTAACATAGTCGTTGTGCACCAAAGTCGTTCCATGATTCGGGTGTAGATATCATTTGCACAAAACAGAGTCGTTCTTTCCGAATCGAAATCGATCAGAGTTGTATTCCCGATTTAGAAGATTATATCAATTCAAACTCGCGGAGTCGTTTCAAAATCATAGCATACAAACTAAATTAGAGCTATAACTAAATCATACCAAATCAAAACATGATCGTGCTCTAAATTTAGCATGAAAAACCTCCTATTTAGATTAGATGCAAACAAATCCAATCGAAAGCAAACCATCGATTTCGTTAACTCAACAGAAAAACAAATAAAATCCGATGAAAACCTACCAAAGGCTAAACTGGGCATGAGTAAATCGAAACTCCATTTAATTTTAGCAAAGCGAAAACAATGTACAAGATGAACAACATTATGACAGAACCATTTCAAATGATATACATAGCTATTTGAAAACCAAACTCAAATCATTATATTAATCCGAGGATTTCACAAAACGAAATTGATACCTGAATTCATACCTGGATGACGAGAAGATAGCTTGATCATGACATTTTAGAGTTGACAACAACTGTAGCCGATTCAACATTTCAAAAAACGATGGAACCAGTGGTTCTCTGCTTCCTATCAATAGCTCGAAGCTTGTCCCTTTGGCTGGTCAATACTGCAACTTGGCTCTCCAGCAATTTGATTTTCGATTGAAGTACAGGAACGTCTATATAGTATCGTTCCAACCACATATCACATTGGTCACATGACGACTGTCTGGGCTTCGAATATGCAGGTGAGGGTTTGGTTATATTGCTGAGGGTTTCGTTAGGTAATTCAATGCCTGAGTAACTGGGATTGTTCCTTAGGAAAGGGGGGAGATTCTAAACGAAATCATAAGGTGGCTCGGGGCACAGACCCTATGAGTAAGGGTACTCACTAGCTAGGAAGTGTTCTATGTCAGAGTCCGAATTCTCACTAAGGACTATGGGATTTTTCTCAACACTAGGTTTAGGTTTATTCCAAACCATTCTTGGGATAAGTCGAGCATTCTTTTTACCTTTTCCATCAACAGTAGGGTTTTCCTTGGCCTTTTTTCTTACGGGCTTTTTAATAGCCTCAGCCTTCTTAGTTATAACGTCGGGTAATTCAATATCAGGGTCGACCGAGGGTTTAGGAGAGGGCAGTAGGACATGGAAGGGCACGAGTGGCCCGACCTTAGCTTCATTAATCACAGGCTTGTCAATCTGGACAGGGTCTGTATCATCAAAACCATTTCGAGCGATAAAGGCTTGCCAGCTATCACCGTGGAGACTTAAGTGATGAACAATGATAAGTCTGATTAGTCCATGGTGGAACAGGCTACTATCTTCCTTTTCTCTTTTAAACCTTTTTGACATTTTGTATAGGCTATGCTGAAAATAAAAAGGCATATTCAATGGATACCCTATAAAATTCATTAACAGTCGCAGGTTGTAGAGAACAACTAGTCTGTATCGACCCTAACAGGTCACGAATTGTTTAACTACCATCAAAAGGTCATGCCATCGTGGTTTAAGCATGGAAATGGGCATACCTCTGTCACAAGATGTGACCTTTTGCGAGACGAACAGTAGTGGCCATGGCACCTCTTCCACTTTTGAATTTTTAAACCAACGTTGGCCCGTGGCTGCTAACCCAGTGGCAGAACTAATAAACTCCTCATTGATTTCCAACTGAATGTCACCCACCTTGGCTCTACAACCATCAAAATTTAGGGAAAACTGTTGTGCAACAAATAAATTAAAACCCTCGAATCGTTGTACAAAGGTGAGCCAACCGTTATCCTCTAAGTCTTTCCGAGCATTCTCGAACAATAGCAAGGCTTGGCTACCATTCGACTCAATTCGCACCACTGGTGCCATGGAGCCGAGCACATGGTAAGTCTAGGTTTTGAATCATAGCATACACAGGAGCATAGTGCACGAAGGGTTACCCGGGCTAACAGAGGTGAAACAGGGATAGGAGCAACATTAATGACATTGTGCGAAGGTGGTGGAGCTATTTGTTGGCCATGCATAATAGTTATTGCCAAGGTACAACCGCCGACGCTTATAGTTGTTCAACCCACTATTGTATAGTTTAAAAATCATGTCATTCGCTCGACCAATGAAACCAATGGTAAGTGTATTAATCATTTGCGCAAGCAATGGTTATACCATAGTTTTAAAACCAAACATACAAATCGAAACCAAAACCAACATTTTGACTATGTGACATGCGTTGTAACAATTCATATCAAGAGTTTAACCAATGTGCCAATGCGTTTTGAACTAGGTGTTAGATCAAATGAAATATATCAAGGGTTTAACCATAACACCTATATATTTTTATGAAACCAAGTAGACCAAATCAAAGAACATATAAATCCAATCGCCAATGAATCACAAAGTCGATCACTCATGAAATGAAACTACATGATCAATCAAAGAATGTCAAATGAGTACAGATCAAAAGGTCTTGCCAACTGTATAATGATAAGTAAAATGTAAACGCAATGGACATATTGACAAGAAGGGTAACGACAGTTCAATAATGATTTTAATGTGACTACGAAAGACCAAGTTTTCACGCTTACAGTCGTGAAAACAAAAACGAGGGTAAATGTGCAAATGTCGCAAAAATAAAAGTGTCGTTTATTTGAGAATTGCGACGAAAAACTAATGTTTGCAAAACATGAGTGTAGGCAGCTTATAAGACAATAGAAAAATGTGAATTGGCTGCCAACAATGGTGACACACTGGTAGAAGCAGTTATCTTTGCCAAAAGCACAAATTCAGATTAGGACAACAAAGATAATTCCAACTCAAAAGTAACAACCAGAAAATTGTATAAACATCATCATTAACCAAATATTCCAACAGTGTTTTAAAAGATGAAAACAGATAACAGTCTTAAGACCAGCGAGTCACGATATTAAAGATAAAATCTCCAATACTGTTGGCAGAGCCACTGCTTCTAGCAGGCATCCATAGCCTCGACAGGGTTGTCATTTAACCCACTCTGACATTTGTATCCTGCCAAGAAGTTCTATATCAGAATAAAGGACATTAAAGAGGTTTCTTATTTGCAAATTTTCATATACCCGACATTGCTTCGCTGCCAGCGGGCCTGTTCAGTACCCCGACGAAGTTGTCTTGGCGTCATGCATGCATTTACCCGCTGCCAGTAGACCTGTTTAGTATCCCGGCGGGTCTACAAGCACTTCCCACAACTCTTATTAATAATTTATTTTGTTTTGTTTTTTATAGATATATAGTTGAGTAGGGCGACGCTGAAAATCATTATATTTCAACATATTTTTTTAGACCTCATCAGAATTTTTTCGAACTGTCATTTATTTAGATCCAGAGATGTTTCATTTACAAAAACAACTTCCTAAGACAGGGAGACATCTTCTGAGTCATTCCTTTAAGGAATAGGGACAACGTAAAAAGATAATAGATGATCATGACAAGCTTTGCTCAGAGATCGCAATCAGTCGACTTCTTTCAAACAACATACTTTTTCCAACACAGATATGCCATTGATGTTTAAACAAATTTTCTTAGCAGTTATTTCAGCGAAGGAATTTTCTATTGTCTTTGTCTTCACAACTCAGTGTACAAGTATGTGTATTTTCCAACAACACAAGCTGACAAAATCGAAGGAAAAATAAAAAACAAAAAGCAAACGAAAAAGAAAACAAAAGAAAAATATGTACATAATATACAAGGGTAGTTATCAAGAAAAGTATCTTTTCAGGGCTTGGCCATTTACCGGATAGGTGTCAAGCTGCCCCTCAAGATTCTGCAATCGAAAAGAACTAGGACCCAACTTTTCAGCAATCAAAAACGGTCCAAGCCACAAACTCTGAAATTTTGTATGTTCTCCCTTTCCCTCATGCAGTTTGTCCCATTTCAGGACGAGGTCACCTACTTCAAAATTCCTATCAGAAGCAAAATTATAATCGAACCATCTTTTAACCAATTGTTGATGTTGATCTAAGTTACGTTTATCTTGGGCTCTTACCTCTTCTAGCTTCATCAAAGCGTTAATTCGGTTTTTCAAAGGGGGACACTCTTCTTCTTGGATTTTTTGCGACAACTGTAGTGAAGGAAGAAGGATGTGAGGTGGCAGAATTGTTTCTCTGCCATAAATGAGAAAAAAGGGGGAGTTACCTATAGCAGCTTTGGGCATTACCGTATCAGCCCATAGCGTGTTCAACAGTGCATTGTGCCAATTTTTGTGATTTTCAACCACCGTTCTCTTGATGATTTTAATCACGTTCTTGTTTGTTGATTCTGCCAATCCGTTTCCCTGGGGGTAATAACTGGAAGAATACTTCAGTTTAATTCCTTTTTCCAAAGCGAACTCGTTGATCTCAAGAGAAGAAAAGTAAGAAGCATTATCAAATACTAAACAGTCAGGGATACCAAAACGAGTGATAATATTCGAGTTTAGAAAGAAAATTACCTGACTGGTGTTGACGGTTCTTAAAACGACAACTTCAGACCATCGGGTAAAGTAATCCGTGGGTGTCACAATAAACTTGTGTTGTTGTGAGGACAGGGGGTTGATCGGACCTATGATATCAAGGCCCCACTGCTGAAAAAGGAGAATCTACTGAAACGGGCTGCAAAGGAAAGACTGTTTTTTGTAACCGCCCTGACACTTTCTGACAAATGATACATTTATGACACAAGGCATGGGCATCTCTAAAAAGCGTGGGCCAGTAATAACCGGCTCTTAAAACCTTATGGGTAGTGGTGTCACCACCAAAATGACCACCATCTTCTCCTACATGCAACTCTAGAAAGACTTTTTCTTCTTCGTCTTTTTCAAGATAGCGCATCAGTACGTCGTCAAAAATTTGATGAAACATGATACCATTAACCAAATGAAAGGAGGCAGACTTTAATCTCAACACTCTTCTTTTAGCGGGATCCACGTGACGGGGGGCTGACCCATGTTCAAGACAGAATCTTGTATCATCATACCAAGGACTGACAGAGTTTTGTGCGCAACACATTAGACTTTGATCGTGTTGTCCCAGGTTTGACGTATCGCTTTCTTCTTGTTGTCCAGCCGCTGAATTAACAACTAACTTGCATAACCCTTGGCCTCTCACTATCTGAGATGGGGTGATTTCTAAGTCATACTCCTACAAGGAGGTGAGCCAATTATCTCTCTTTTCACCTAGTTCCTTCTGCACTAACAGGTTCCTCACGGCTGGGTAGGGGACAATGACTTTCATCCTAAACTACAAAAGATAGGACCAGAAGTGCTTGACTTCTTTAAAAACAGCGTAAGATTTATGATCTACCGCTAGGTAATTAAGTTCAGCGCCTTTGAAAGAAGAGCTCATAAAGACAATGGCCACTTCATTGCTTTCAACATTCTTTTGGGTTAGGACGGTGGTATAGGAACGATCAGAAGAAAAAGTATAGAGTGTAAAGTCTTGTGAAAAATCGGAGCTCATGAGAGACGAAGCGTCTATTATGGCCTTCTTTATTGCATTAAAAGCTTGACTTTCTAGGGGTCCCCAGTGATATTGGGTGTCTTTCTTTATTAGGTTTTGCAAGGGTCTGACCATTTCAGAGAAGCTGGGGACAAATCTTCTCACAAAGTTAATCTGGCCTAAGAAAGACTGCATAGATTTTTTGGATGTAGGAGGGGGAAGTTTTGCAATGTTCTGAGTCCTTTCAGGGTCAATAATCATCCCTTCGCTAGACATAATAAATCCCAAGAGTTTACCCTATTCTACTGCAAATATGGATTTTTTAGGATTAAGGGAGATGTTGTATTTACGACATCGTTGTAGAACGGATCGTAAGTGAGCTAGATGATCGTTTTTGTTTTTAGAAAATACAGTCACATCATCTAAGTAAACTACCATGGATTGATTGATTAAGCCTCGGAAAGCAATGTCCATTGCTCTTTGAAAAGTGGCTTCGGCATTAATCAATCCAAAGGGCATTTTACGATAAGCATAAGTGCCCCACGGGGTACAGAAGGTAGTTTTAAGTTGGTATGGTGGAGACATCAGGACTTGGTTGTATCTCGAGAAACCATCTAGTAAGGATAGCCTCTTAGAACTAGATACCTATTGAAGGATCTATTCCATGGATGGGGCAGGGTAGTTGTCTTTATTAGACGCTCTATTAAGGTTTCGAAAATCGACGCAGAGTCAGATTTCCCCACTTTTCTTCCGGAATGGGACAAGGTTAGAAACCCATTGAGTGTGCCTAACAGGAAAAATTATCTTAGCATTTAGGAGCTTATTCAATTCTTTTTGAACGGTCAGTTCGAGTTTGGGGTGCATTTTCCTTAGTTTTTGTTGAAAGGGTAAGGTTTGGGGCTTCATCGGAATGACATGCTATATGATATTAGGGTCAAATGTTTTAAGGTCGTCATACGTCCATGCAAATACATCTTTAAACTCTTTGAACAATTTAATAAATGCAGCTTTTTCTTGTTGAGAACACCCCAACCCTAGATTAATGCACTGAGGATTTTCATTAGTTCCTAAGTTTACTTTTTCATATGATAACGAGGAACTATTGGTTTTATGGTTGACCATTTTTTTAAATTTATCTTGAAGATCATAAAAATTCTCTAATCTAACTACAGATTTAGGGATCGAGTTTACCATATCCGATGAAGATTCAAGAGTTCTTGGATCTGGTATTACCGTGAAATCGCGCAAATTATCGTCGTGCGTGTGTTCGTCTATCACCGCGCCTTGAAAGGTTTCTTCCATGTGCAGAAAGTTAATAATCTGTTGATCATCGTCAAATACTCTCCAGTTCATGATGTTGTCGGGAATGGATGGCCGAAACAATAGCTCAACAGAGAATGCATCTGGGGACAAGCCTTCTGCAGGATGGAGTTTAGAAGCTATATTAGCTAATAAATATGCTTCAGAGTTATTCAATCTAGGAATAGAATTTATATTGAAAGCAGAAAATTTATTCATTAAATTCCATACCTCAGACTGGTATCTTTTGAGATGCGAAGAAAGACAGTGGATAGAATCTCTTACCTGTCTAACCACTATTTCAGAGTCGCCAAAGATGGTTAAATTTTGAATGTTCATATCCAAAGCTTTTCTGAGACCTTGCAATAAAGCCTCATATTCTGCAGTATTATTAGTACATTCAAATTCCAACCTACATGCAATTAATGTTTTGTTACCTGCCGGATCGATAATAATGCAGCCTGCACTAGCTCCTTCTTTGGACTTTGACTCGTCGAAATAAAGAGACCAAATTTGATTTCCATCGGGTATATGAGACCGTTGCGTAGAAGTTGTTGGCTGCACATATGCTACAATCTCGGACTGTTGTTCTGGATTGGTGATAGGTGAAGCCTCGGCCATGAAATTTCCGAAAAAGGTGCCCATCCCTTGTACTTCGGGTGAATCAACAGAAGGTGTAAATGGTTCGTTGGGATCGTTTAAATATGTGACTGTGAACTTAAGGTAACGTTCACGATTCACTTTTATCTTATTAGGCTTACCGTTGTCTGGAAGCCATAGATGAGACCAATCTGTCGTAAAATAACCGTGTAGCTGCTCCGACCAGTCCCTGCTTAAAAACAAACCATACACTTCTAGAATATCCACAACAATTATATCAATGACTTGATGAACCTTGGGGTTAGATGATAATCTAATAAGCACATTCTTTATCTCGCCTATAAATTTAACATTTGTCCGATCAAGTTGTATGATTTTTAAAGTAGATGGTTCAACTTCTGCGTTAATTTTCTGGAATACAGACCATGACATCACATTGGATGACGCTCCTGAGTCTACCATAAAATTGTGCAAGTTTCTATTAAAGATTTCGAAAGTTAACAAAAATGGAGGTACATTTTTGCGAGTACTAAGAGTAGTAGCTTGTGGCTTTTTACTCGCAGTCTCTAAAGCTACTTTATCTACATTATTTACATTACTTACAGGAAGGCTTCCTTTATCTTGTGGATCGGGATTGTTTTTAGTGGAAGTCTTCTAGGGAACTTTGTTCTGCACAACCTTGTTACCACTTGAATTACCATTTTTTCCATTCTCTGAGCTATTTTGTAACATTTTTTGTAGCAGAAATGGAAACTTCAATAACTCATAAACAAAAATGTTAGCTCTCAACTTTTTAAGATCTTAAACTACATCATAATATAAGTTGGGGTTCACATTACTCTGTTTAGTCTCAGCTGATTTAGATTGCTTTGGAGGCGAAACTGTAGTGTTTTCGGTAGAAGGTTTGTTTGTTGTCTTACTCCTGGTATTATAGGGATGTACTGTCTCGAAGTTAGCTTGAAAGATGCTATCCGAGAAGTGTCCAAAAATGTTTGGAGAAGACTCTTCTTCTTGAATTGTCTCTTATTCAAATACCTCCTCAGGAATCTCAGGAGGCATCAAGTTATCTTGGGTTTCTAGAATCGTTTGAAGGGCGCATTGCAGACTTTCTATATTAAGGCCTTCTGTGGTTGGATTAGGTCGGTTGGTAGGAAAAGGATTCTGGAATGGGGGATTGTAAGGCCCTTTGCTCGAGGAAGCTTCTTCGGTTGTCCTTTTTAAGTCTATAACTTGATTTGACAGTTTTTGAACAACTTTAGTTAAGTTTTCTAAATCAGAGTTTTCAGGTTGTGTTTTACTTTGAGTAGGTCTGGGGAGGATTTCGATCTTCTTTTTGGAAGAAGAACTAGTYTMTGTTTCGTTGCTAGTAGAKTCTTTAAGACTAAKAATGTCTTTTTCAATCYGGYTGGCCTCCTCGAARGCTTCTAACAAYRTGKYTTTCTTAGATCGTTTAACCCAAATAGMTATACTTTGATGCAAAGCTTTAGTGTAGTATRYTATTATAAGACTCTCARYAGGCATGGAATCCGTAGGGATTCRGTTTTTKAGTGTTAAGAATCTTTGATTAAAGTCTTTAACTTTTTMTTTTGGGTTCATTCTTAAGCTAGAAAGATCCATGACTAGGACTTYCAGAGGTTTACCRTCTCYRAACTTTTCCAAAAAGMAAGACTCRAACTTTTCCCAAGACAYGATGGTATGGGGTTGTTGGGAAAARTACCATGTGGATGCATTACCCTCGAAAGTATAGGGGAAMAAYYTACAAACAACGTCTTCATGCTYGACATTGCAGAGTCTTATGGMTAAYATGAAMTTTTTAATGTGATCTTYAGCGATCTGTTTTGAGTCAGGGTCAAACWTGGGAAGCCATTTCTCCGGGTGTTTAGGTAAGGGATGTTGAGCTCCAGGTACAACTACGACATCCTGATCAAGCCAAGGTCTAGCAGGGTTGTTCTGATTTTCCATTGGTGTAATGGGTGTGGAAGGCTAAGAAGGGGAATCGCCTTCGTCAGAGGAACCTCCTCCAGAAAAGGAAGGAGATGATGGAGGTGGTGAAGGGGGTATCCTAGATCCTCCTGCAGTAGGATTTAAGATTGGATCTGAAGGATTCACTATGAGATCAGTGCCTTCTAATTGTTCTTTGATATCAGAGAAGTCCAAAGGTTGGCCCCATGAATGGTTAGTTTGCCTCAAACGGGCTAAGGCACTATGTGTTTTAATAAGAGATTGACGGACAATCTATTGTATGTCACCACCTGTCGGATTAGTGGTTGTTGGATCAACTGTGATCCGTGGATCGTCGGTTGAAGTAGTTGCTGTTTGAAGGGGAATATTATCGTTTGAATGGATTCTAGTCACTATAGGTGAGCGATTAGGTGGTGGAGGATTCTTACGACCGCCTCGTGCCATTAATTAAGTCCAAGCCCTCCTTCTAGAGCCATTTGTTGACGAGCGAAATTGACCATCCGTCAACTAGGAGAGTGGAACCGGTCCGGGGTTGTCTAATAACCCAAGTCGTTTGGGATGAACCACCCTGACGGGTTTAGCGGCTCCGTTAGCCGATCTAAGTCCTAAGAAAACAAAAAAAGAAAAACTACTCTAAACTAACTAATCTAACTAAAACTAACTATTAAACAAACTAATAAACTAATCTAACTAAACTAACTCTTAAACAAACTAAAACAAAATTAACTATTCTATATATACAATCTACTAACTAATACTATACTAACTCTAACTAATTAACTATCTAACTACTAACAGAAATAAATCTTATTCACAAAATATACAATATTAACAATTTACAGATTTAAATAAAACCTGAAAAACTCATTTGTATTCTGCCCTAAGATAAAGAGAGATATTTTTGTTGATTTTATAATTTTATGAACATAAATAAAACAAAAACTAACTAAACTAAACAACTATTATACTAATTCTAACTACAATTCTAACTAAACATATATCTAACTAAACTATTAATATTATATTAACAAATTAACCAAACAAATAAATAACAAACTGACCTGGAAGAAACGCTCCAGATTTGTCCTGGATGTAATGATTATCTTAGTTGATCGGAGGGAGAAAACCCGCACTGAATTATCCACTAGCTTCTCGTAAACGAAAGGTTGTTGTGCTCTTCAATATAATTACAGGACAAACAAGACGTAAAAATTCACAACAATCTTATGATTTATAAATCTCCACAGTTAGATAAACCTATATGAAAAGACTTATACAAAATGATTCAATTAATGAAGAAGAGAAATATGTGATTCATTAACTGAAACAAAGTAATTGTTGTGTTTTTTTTTTAAATAATGAAAGAAATCAGATATGGATAACACATTAATTAAATCATATCATTCTGCAATAGACAATGATAGCTAAAGTAGTCTATAATCAATTACAAATGACATGCATAAACTTGAAACAAAAGAATGATATATTGAAAAGCGAAAGTTGTAGCAAAACATCAACTCCTGTCTCAGTTTGTATTAGAAATCCATAGCCTGGTTCTCCCACAAGTGAGGATGCTCCTTATTACACAAAATAATAAGTATTTAAAGACCTTCCACAGGGTAAAACATCCCTGTGGAAGTTATCAAAACTGTTTACATAAAATCTGGGAAGATATCCCAAGTCTGACTAAACTAGGAACCTAAAATAAAAACTAAATCACACAAATATCTCCTAGACTGTCCAGCATGCCCAGTGCAATTCATATGTACCTGAAAAGGGTTAAAAATGGACAAGTTAGAAGGGTATTTTATTAATAAAATGATAAAAATCTAATTCTATAGACTAGCTATAGAATCTTGCAATTTTGTAGCTGGTCTAAATCAGACACAGAATCAACATTAAAATCAATTCAAATCTTTAAAGAATTAAATTCAAACTATTAACAAGCATCTAATTGCTCTTCAAAAGACAAGCGAATCATTCAATTTGAAATTATCATACTAATTCGAGATCAAAACAAAACTAAAATCAAATGACTACAGAGATGCATATACTATGTTTCGTTTGTTGCCACGTAATCGGGTGAACAAAATCATATCGAATCAGTAATGAAATCGTTTCATATCAAATTGAAATCGATACAATTAAAACAAACCATAGGCAAATGTTATGTTGCCTCATCAATAGGGAACACGATCAAATCCAAACAAGATCATTTTCAAATCGACATAACTGTTTTGACATAACAAACGATCCATGCCATGAGTGAATTAAATCAAAACTGGCGCGTAAATGTTCACAAACGAAATCATAATGGGATCAATCAACAGGATCTGTAGGATTAGTTCAATCGTTTGTTATTTCTATTTGGGGCAAACACACTCGATTGTCATTGAACGAAACCGGTCATTTCAAAACGAATTATAACTGGATTTGACAGAGATAACAAATGTTGACTAATTCATTTTGCAAATTAAAATCAAGCAGAGCAGCATCTATGATACTAATCCAACTCATGAAAATCATCGTACTAATTGAAGATACACAACAATCCAATCAAGATAAGAGCGAATCGAACAGTTGGAATTTAACATAGTCGTTGTGCACCAAATTCGTTCCATGATTCGGGTCTAGATATCATTTGCACAAAACAGAGTCGTTCTTTCCGAATCGAAATTGATCAGAGTTGTATTCCCGATTTAGAAGATTATATCAATTCAAACTCGCGGAGTCGTTTCAAAATCATAGCATACAAAAAAAATTAGAGCTATAACGAAATCATACAAAATCAAAACATGATCGTGCTCTAAATTTAGCATGAAAAACCTCCTATTTAGATTAGATGCAAACAAATCCAATCGAAAGCAAACCATCGATTTTGTTAACTCAATAGAAAAACAAATCAAATCTGATGAAAACCTACCAAAGTCTAAACTAGGCATGAGTAAATCGAAACTCCATTTAATTTTAGCCAAGCAAAAACAATGTACAGGATGAACAACATTATGACAGAGCCATTTCAAATGATATACAGAGCTATTTGAAAACCAAACTCAAATCATTATATTAATCCAAGGATTTCAAAAAACGAAATTGATACCTGAATTCATACCTGGATGACGAGCAGACAGCTTGATGATGACATTTTGGAGTTGACAACAGCTGTAGCCGATTCAACATTTCGAAAAACGATGGAACCAGTGGTTCTCTGCTTCCTATCAATAGCTCGAAGCTTGTCCCTTTGGCTGGTCAATACTGCAACTTGGCTCTCCAACAATTTGATTTTCGATTGAAGTACAGGAACGTCTATATAGTATCGTTCCAACCACATATCACATTGGTCACATGGCGACTGTCCGAGCTTCGAAGATGCAGGTGAGGGTTTGGTTATATTGCTGAGGGTTTCGTTAGGTAATTCGATCCCTGGGTAACTGGGATTGTTCCTTAGGCAAGGGGGGAGATTCGAAACTAAATCATAAGGTGGCTCATAGCACAGACCCTGTGAGTAAGGGTACTCACTAGCTAGGAAGTATTCTATGTCAGAGTCTGAATCCTCACTAAGGACTATGGGCTTCTGCTCAACACTAGGTTTAGGTTTATTCCTATCCATTCTTGAGATAAGCCGAGCATTATTTTTACCTTTGCCATCAACAGTAGGGTTTGCCTTGGCCTTTTTGCTTACGATATTTTTAATAGCCTCAGCCTTCTTAGTTATAACATCAGGTAATTCAATATCAGGGTCGACCGAGGGTTTATGAGAGGGAAGTAGGACATGGAAGGGCACGGGTGGCCCGACCTTAGCTTCATTAATCACAGGCTTGTCAATCTGGACAGGGTCTGTATCATCAAAACCATTTCGAGCGATAAAGGTTCGTCATCTATCACCATGGAGACTTAAGTGATGAACAATGATAAGTCTGATTAGTCCATGGTGGAACAAGTTACTATCGTCCTTTTCTCTGTTAAACCTTTTTGACATTTTGTATAGGCTATGCTGAAAATAGAAAGGCATATTCAATGGATACCCTATAAAATTCATTAACAGTCACAGGTGGTAGAGAAAAATAAGTCTGTATCGACCCTCACAGGTCATGAATTGTTTAACCACCATCAAAAGGGCATGCCATCGTGGTTTAAGCATGGAAATGGGCATACTTATGTCACAGGATGTGACCTTTCGCGAGACAAATAGAATCACCACAAATACTGAATACACAATAGATCCACAAAGAAAAATAGAATAAACCACACTTTACTATTACCAAACCCTTAAGGTAGGGCAACACAATACAATTGATCCTATTACAGAAGGGATCCTCTCATGTTCACTTGCCTCTTTGAGGGGGCATCCTCCTATTGAGCTACCGCTCCAAATACAATACTTTTATTCATGTCCCATTATATTGCTTTAACTCCTTTATATAGTGCTACCATCACCTAAGAACATTCTAGAGGATGAATCTTCTATAAGTAGAACCTTCTAAGAAGTCCTCTTACATTTATTATATCTAACTACCATAGTGAGTCTTATTTAATAATATAGTGGACCTAGTCCACCTTACATTGAATGACCTTCACTATTATCATTATGGGCCCTCTGCCCCCCCCCACTATCTCTCTAGCTACCTTACATTCCATCCCCCTTATGAAAGCGTTGTCCTCAACGCTTGATGTACAACCATATACCAGGGTCCCATGGATA